>JADLZN010004296.1:262500-351363 GCA_018155175.1 Sinocyclocheilus anophthalmus | reverse complement strand
AATGGGTAAGCCTCTCCGAACGTATGACGGAAAGGTAAAGTTGTGTGGCCGGGAGGCTCTCGCCGGCATCCGACGGGAGATCAAGACTCACGGCATCGGACGGGTAATGCCGGGTTCACTGCACAATTTTAGTCAGATTTTTCACTCGCCGATAGGTTTTGCAAAATCGCAGACAAATGCCCAAAATCGGAGGCAAATCAGTGCTCGTTCACACGCGTGACAATCACGCAGTGTGAATTATCAAAGACACAATCTGAGGGAATCGCCGACACCCTTGAAATATTTGGCATGCTAAATATCTGGAGCTGTCAGCAATTTCCAATCACGCTGTGTTCTGACTGAAACACATCGGCGATGACCTACAGTCAATGAGAGAACAAGATACAGGGCAGAGGGAAGTTCAGGCAGGAGTTATAGACTAGATTTGCCGGACCAGTGTGCCACTCCGTGGATTTATTATTGTTTTTTTATTGGGGGGGGTCAGCAGGTTGAGCGCTCCCAATAACATGATATTTAGGCCCTGGAATGTGAATTGTACCAGGAGAACCCTGCCAATTTGTGTTTCACCCTCCGAACGCGAATTTTACTGAGGGACCCCCTCGAAAGCAATCGGGCTATTTTCAGACTAGTTGACTAGTAATTGGGCTTTGCTCGACCGGGAGGCTCTTGCAGCATCTGATGGGAATTTAATACTCACGGCATCAGATGGGTGAGCCTCGCCAGTAGTCGATGGAGAAACACATTTGCTCCACTGGGAGCGCTCTTGCAGCATCTGACAGGGAGTTCAATGCTCAGAACAATTTGAGTTGTCTAAAAGGGTAGATGCTATGAGGATTACTTTGCGTAATTGTTTGATAAATCCAATAAGCTGCTTTTTATAACACATCAGAAAATCATGGTGCTGCTTTGCATCTGAAAGTTAAGCGCACGACAAAATCGAATTTCCTGTGCCAACGTACCCCAAATAAGTGCAATGAATCTGGATGGATAGGCATAGCTTTGAAAGCTGAGGTGATATCGACTTTTGCCAGCCAAGTGCTAAGACCCCTGATTTTATTATATTGATTGCATGATCAATGTCCTACTGTTGAGAGGGAATTAGTCAAGGAATCGAGGTGTTTATGCTTGAAAACAGGGAGTTACGTGGAGCTGACAGATCGATTAGAAGGCATTTCTTACCCCAGGATTTTCCTAGTAGCCACTCCAATGGGCAAATGCGAAACTGAGAAGGCGGGGCATCAAAAGGGCTGATCATGAACCCTCGTTTAATTCACGCCGCCTATGGGGAAAAACGGCTGAACGTAATGAAAAACTCAGAAAAATGGCTTTTGATGTCCACATTCAAGGATTTACGATTGCTGTAGCATTTCTGTCATAAAGAAATAGCCAAATATTCAAGATTAAGTGGACATTTGAATTAAATGTTTAGCCATACAAGGATTAGATCGCACAGTGACATGTAGAAACAATTGTGCCCTTTGTAGGCTTTTGGAATAATCTGTATGTACATTTTATTGTTTATAATGGATTATGTTAAGTTTTGTTCAACAGAACCATACGGATACTTGCTTTTGATACTTTATTTGGACCAATTATTATGGCCTCTTTTTTATTTTTATTTTTCTTCTTCTCTAGCAACTAGTTTTCGAAAGCACATAGTAACGAATTTACCCATTAAAAAAAATGTATTTGGCAACTTTTAATATCTTTAAAAAGTTATTAGATGTTAAAGACATGCATTTTCCTCTTAACCACCCAAAGAAATATTGAAAAGCTAGCCAAGCGGCACGTCGGCTAGAGACTTGGAAAGAGCTGCCTAGCAATACTCACGTCATATGTGAATTAGGTTGCTAGTTGCACTTCTTCGATACTAATAGTTTCTTTTAAGATAAACCTAGTTGTTAGTTTGTGCCTATAATCGTTAATCATTTAGGTACATGGTTGAACTTATTTTCTCGAAACTCAATCTTTTTCATCCGTTTATCTGAGTGAAATGTGTAGTTCAAAATACAGGTAAAAATGCTAGCGAAAATTAAGTCAGAAAATCTGAGTAATTTCTTTGTGTATTCTAACCAGTTTGTGTCATGGTTACAAAAGGACATCAACATCCTTTTGTCACAACGTCGTTTCACAACTTTTAGCAACAAAACGACCTGCCTTTTAGCGACCTTACCTAAAAATTAATTTGCAACATGGCTTGCGTCGCTAGAGGAAGCGGCCTCGCGCTAGCGTCTGCTGGAGGCCCGGCTGCATACGACGCTGTGGCCGGAAGAGCTGCGGTGAAAGGTTGAGCCGAAGCGGGAAGCAAGTGAGGCTTTGCTGCGGTGAGATCTGGGGTGCGGCCCAGGCTCGTTGAAGGCCTGCCGCTGCTAACCAGCACTTAAGGAGAGCCGGGTCTTGTGCGGGGCGATGGTGGTGTCGAGCGAGGCGAGTTCGGGGCCTTGTGAATTTTGCTCGATATATTGGCCGCTCTGCTGGAGTAGATTTAGGAGTGAGGTTGTCTGATTGCTGGGAGATGAATAACTTAGATCGTACAGATCCGCTTTGTTTACCCTTCGCGAGCACGGTGCGTCAGAATTAATCAGCGTTTGCCTCAGGCTTAAATGCGGTCCACTTTCCGATTGGAGGAATTGTATGCTCAGCCGAAAGATAAGATGTTCAGGGGACAAAAAAAAATGGAAGTGACTCTGATAGAGGCGAGGTTAGGACCTCGGCAATCGTGGATAGCATGTTGCTGGTCGAGCATGGAAGCAGCAGCCGCGTGAAGCCTGTGACCTCGGCGGCGGTGTCCTGCTGGAGATCGATGCCGGGGCCGGCAAGCTTGCTTGCCCGGAGACCCAAAAAATCCCCATTTAGGTCCTCATCAGTTTAGATGGGAAAGCTGAGTCTGTAGATTAATTGCAAAAGGTGCGAAACGAATGCTGATAAACCTAGTCAATGAAAAGGTAATTCAGCTGTAATTTATATCATGGTGTTTGATTAACTTGAGTGCGCCTCCAACCTGTGTTAATTAGGCTTAAGTTATCTGACACGCTCCTCCGATAGCCTTTGTTATAAAACTAAATTATTTGTCCCAGGTGTTTCCCTAGTGTTTCCCATTGATCCGGTGTGTCTTGTCATGCCCATCACCTGTTCATGTATTTTAAAAGTGGTCTGTGTCCTTGTGGTTATCCGGTATTGTTTTAATTCTATTCCTTGTGCTATGTGTGATTCACTGAAGAGGAATATTAAACTCCTTTGTTTTGTACTCTTGGTCTCCTCGTTCCTCGCTCCGTGTGCCTGCACTGTAGTAACCCGTGAGAGATATGTCCCCAAAACCTTCAAACTGGCGGTTATTAAGCCTCTCATCAAAAAAACTCAACTTGACCCCAAATAACTAGTTAATTACAGACTGATCTCGAATCTCCTTTTTCTGTCCAAGATACTAGAAAAGGTAGTTTCCTCACAATTATATTCCTTCTTAGATAAAAATGTTATATTTTGTGAGGATTTCCAGTCAGGATTTAGTCCTGTATTTATCATAGTACTGAGACTGCTCTCATTGGAGTTACAAATGACCTGCTCTTATCTCGATCGCGGTTAGTATCTCCTGTTTGTACTACTTACTTGGATTTTAGAACTCTGCTTTCGCCCACTATTGACCACAACTTCTTTTGATACTAGAAAACTTTGTGTTGGCATGCGTAGAAGTGCTTAAGCATGGCTCAAATCGTACTTATATCTGACCGCCATCAATTCGAGCATTGAATGAAAGAGGTATCATTCGATCACAATGCAGTATTGAGTACCTCAATGCCGGTACTATGGCCCGTTACTTTTCACGCTTAATGTTTCCCCCTTGGGAGATTATCAAAGAAACACGTGTTAGCTTTTCACTGTGTATGATGATAGGTACTCAGTCACCCTCTATATTCTTCGCATGGCCCCCGAAACATACCAATTTGAAAGCTAACGTATCATAGTCTATATAAAAAAAACTGGATGATGAGAATTTTCTTACTGCTAAGTCTGAAAAAAAACGGGTGTCATTATCGGACCACAAACCTCCGCGTGTAATAACCTAGTACACTGTCTAACACTTGATGGCTGCTGTGTTAATTCCTCGTCATCAGTTAGGAAACTACATGTGCTATTGCTATTTGATAGCAAACTTTCCTTTGAAAGCCACGTTTCTAGCATTTGTAAAACTGCATTTTTCCAACTCAAAAATAATCTACTTACAACCTATGCTCACAAGGTCAAATGCAGAAACGTTAATTCATGCGTTTATGACCTCAGGGTTAGATTATTGTAATGCTTTATTGGGTTGTTGTTCTGCACGCTTAATAAACAAAATCCAGCTGGTCCAAAATGCAGCATCTAGAGTTCTTACTAGAACCAAGAAGAATGACCATATTAGTCTGGTTCTGACAACACTGCACTGGCTCCCTATTAAAAACATTGTATATATTTTAAAATCTTACTTATTACTTATAAACCCCTGAATGGTTTATCACCTCAGCATTTGAACGACCTCTTGTTACATTATAGTCCTCCACGTCCGCTGCGTTCTCAAAACTCAAGCAATTTGATAATACCTAGAATATCAAAAACAACAGCGGGTGGCAGATCCTTTTCATATTTAGCGCCCAAACTCTGGAATAAACTACCTAACATTGGTTCGGGAGACAGACACAAAAAAAAACCGGCCCCCTTCCTGTCATTTAAATCTAGATTAAAGACATATCTCTTTAACCTGGCATACACATAACACACTAACACATTTCTAATATTCAAATCCGTTAAAGGATTTTTAGGCTGCATTAAATAGGACAACCGGAACCGGGAACACTTCTCATAACACCCGATGTACTTGCTACATCGCTAGAAGAATGGCATCTACGCTAATATTAGTCTGTTTCTCTCTTATTCCGAGGTCACCGTAGCCACCAGATCCAGCCTGTATCCAGACCAGATGGTGGATCATCACCTAGAGATGACCTCTACAGCCCTGAATGTCAGTAGAGACCATGATAACTAGATGAGCCCCAGAGACATATCCCCAATAAAGACCTTGTCTCATAGATGGCCACCGGGACAAGACCACAGGAACCAGTTGAGTCCTCTGCACAATGTGACTTTGCTGCAGTCTGGAATTGCACTGCTGGTTTCGTCTGGCCAGAGGAGAACTGGCCCCCGACTGAGCCTGTTTTTTTCCCAAGCTTTTTTCTCCATTCTGTCACCGATGGAGTTTTGGTTCCTTTGCCGCTGTCGCCTCTGGCTTGGTTAGTTGGGGACACTTAATTTCCAGCGCTATCGTCGACTTGATTGCACAGATACTATCTAAACTGAAACTGAGCTGGATGATGACATCACTGAATTCAATGATGAACTGCCTTTAACTGAAAATTGGGTGTTTACTATTGTCATTTTGCATTATTGACACACTATTTTCCTATTTAATACTGTAAAGTTGCTTTGACACAATCTGTATTGTTAAAAGCGCTATATAAATAAAGATGACTTGACAAACAGTTTTAAACGGCTATAGTTGCCCATTATAGGTTGTTTGCAATCACGTGATTCTGATGACGCTGAATGCAGCTGGAGGGCAGGAAGTGACCTTTTTTCCTCATAGAAATCACTAGCAGAAACTCAAAATGCCAGTGTTTTGCATTGTTTATGGATGCTCAAATCGGACAAACCGAGAAACCACAAGGAGCTTTTATCGTGTACAAAAATGTGTTGCTCATAAGGGGGGAAAATTCAAGAATTTTACTGAAAAACGCTGGCTTGTAAACCTGCCTCTGCGGTCGGGAGGAGCGAAGCCGGATAATGCTTGTGTGTGCAAATGGTTAATATAAAGATATAATAATACATTCAGATATTAATAAAGAAATATATAAATAAATACAGGGTGACACTGTCAGAATTCACTGAATGCTAAACGCCACACATAGACAGGATGTAAATAAGATATTGTTTGCAGTTCACGGAATCGTGAGATTGCGATAAATTGAAGTGAGTGACGTACATTTTAGTGATTATATGAAAGCGCTATTTGCTCGCTTTCTAGACTATAATCGATTCAGAATTTAAATAAAAGTTGTTTTACGTGCTGCTAACATGACCAACAGCCACATACCCTGTACATGTAGCAAAGTTTCAGGAGTGACATATATCCCGATTCCTATGATACATATATCCATAGTGATTCCTATGGAGAGAAAAATCACTTCCTGCCCTCCAGCTGCATTTCCCGCGTCATCAGTGACGTCATGTGCAAACAACTTATTGTGCTAGTTATTGAGTGGTAGTGGAGCACTCTGAGAGCGAGCGAAAACCAGAATTCTCTGACTTTCAAAAAATCCCAGTTTCAGTCAAAATCACGCTGCTCCGCTCTCAATGCACTTCAATCCCATACGCTGATTTGGGGTGGCAAAGCTAATTTTTAGGGTGGCAGTTGCCACCCCGTGCCACCCTTGTGGACACACCACTGATTAGGAGTCGTTTACAAGCAGAGAGCTGAAACCATTAATTTGCATGCAAGTTCAAGGTCATTTGCGATTCATAGATTTCACATCTGAAAGAGACGTACATGTGTTTTCTGTAGGTACGTTCAATTTATGAATCATTTTATGCATATTTGAGAGATGATCGTAAGATCAATTTTAAGATGGTTTTTGCGCAACATTTTATAAATGAGGCCCCTGCTCTTGCTCTTTTACTTTATTCTGTTGATTTGGTTGATTCTCTTTATTTTCAGTGTCTGTTTAGAGGTTTTATCTGTTTGAAGCTCTTCATCCGTGTCTCAGTTTTGCAGCGTCTGGTGTTTTCTGACTGTGGTTTTGCTTGAATTTGCAGTTTTTTAGATGACTTTTAACATGTTTAACCGCATTCTTCAGCACAAGATATAGTAGCCAAACCTTTTTCTGTGTTTACGAACATAAAGTAAACATTGTATTTCCTGCAAAATCCAAGCCGACAGCTCAGAATATAGATTATTTGCAGGCTCAGCGCAGTGAATCGGGATAAAACAAAAGCAAAAACACTGATACGGTCTTATTTATTAATGAATTAATGAATAATCCTTCATTTTTTGTGAATTATTGATGAATAAATCGTTGATTTGAACTAAAAAAGCATCCGTAATGTGGCTTTAATTACAAGTTAAATTCAAATAAATCAGATGAAGCTCATTTTAAGCCAGATGTTCTGAGTGAGATGAAAGCAGCTGTAGTTGTAGTTTCCTCCTGCAGGTGTCGCTCTCTACATGAGCAGCTCTGAGCAGCTATAAACTCGATGTCCCATGAGTCTCAGCGGCAGCAGACAGAAGACTGAAGCTCAGAATCCTCTCTTCAGTCACACATGAACTGATGGATCCGAGTCAAACATCATCACACACAGCCTGCTGGAAACACCACATATAGACCTGAGTCTGCTTTACTCCCAATAACAATGTCTACAGCATTTCATCAGCAAAGTAAAGATACTGTTTCATTTGATTTAAAGGAGAATCTGAAAAGTGTGTTGCACAATTAGTCATTTTACATCATTTAGAAACAAACATAAGCAAACTTGTTGCTTCTAAAACACAAACTTTTTGTGCCTGAAAATGGTTCCTTCTTTCTCTTAGTTTCGCTTGTTTTAGATGAATTGTAATGCAAACTACCAGCATGTGTCTTCCCCCATATGAGGAAACTTCCTCTTTCCTCAGTGAAGCGGTCAGATGTTTCCTCGTGTGTCAGTCCAGTGTGAGTCTCTCAGTGAAGACGCTTGATGAGAGCCAGAACACAGACGCTCTGAAGCAGCATCACACTCTTCTGCTGGAGACTGGACTTTAGAGAAATGATGCTGATCTTTGGACTGATGCTGCTGCTGCAAACTGCTGCATGTGAGTCACTTTCACATCAAACTCACGCTGATGATCAATCTCTCAAATAAAATCATTTGAGTTGTAATACTACATTAAGAGTCTGCAGTGATCTAGTCATAGTGTTTTCTGCTCTTAACCGTTTGTATTAGTGGAGTATTACAAATGTGAGAGGAAGTGTGTGTTTCTTCATATCCATTATACTGAAAAGTTTTAGTATTTTGTCCATTTATTTAACTTTTTCATATTCATTCATTCATTCATTTTTTTATTTTTATAAATTATGTCTTCATTAAATATGATGTGAGAAAGATTAAGACATTATTAATATGGAGAGAAATGTCAGGGTAACGGGGTTGGACAGAAAATGCAGGTCAAACAATTTCTTCATTATCAAAATACTGCATGTTATTTCTATTTTATTTATTAAAGTTTATTTGAAAAGGGACCATGTATAATTTTAACATAAATGTTTCCATTACATGCATTGTACCGAATTTAGCCAAGGCTAGGTTTTCATCCGCTGGTCCCGTGGCTAGTATCATAATCACGATAGACATAAGAAACAAAATACCAACCACATACAATACAGTACTACTTATATCACTTACATCAGAGCCACAAAAGAACAGTCAAATAACTTCAGTTAAGCCACAACTATATCACCTGTTTACCACAGTTGAGTTTTGCTTTTTAAAAAAAAAATTAGTTTTAATTTACAACTGTCAATATATTTGCACATCTTTATGTTCTTCTGGTAGTGTTCCAGTGAATATAGCTTTGCACTGCACACGAGTGATGATCCAAAGGCAGAATGACCGAAAGGAACAACACACTCACTAGTAGTGATGATCTATTAGATCTACAGACTGTAAGCGAAAATAGCCTCAAAATCACGAAGTATAGAATGTTCTAAAGCCATTTAAAATGTTATATACCTAAAATACAAATGTTAGAAAAAGCTTAAAATTATCACAGCGCACAGCCTTTTATTTTCTCCAAAACCCTACTGTTGGCTATCAACTCCGCGTAAATATTCTTTCTTCCATTTTTATATACATTTTTCCCCCTCCCCAGCCAGTTCGTTAGCAGAATTAATTAAAACAGTAGCAATGGAATAATCATACTAGAATAAAATTTTCCTTGAACTTGATCTTGAGATCTCCTGCAGAAGTGATCTTCCTCCTGTAAAGACTATTACCGTTTTTGTCCCTCCAAATCCATTGCTGTTTCCTTCCTTTTACCCCCCCTCGTTTCAATGTGTAGATAAGAAATTTGATAATTTGCTACTCTCAGCTCTCTGGTAGCTTTATCATTAATTCCGCAGTACTTTATAACAAAGCCCTGTCGATATTCCCTTTCCTGTCCTTAATAGCCATCTTTAAATGCTGACCCTGTTCTTCATCATCAAGCTTCCATAAGTTGTCCATTATTGAACCAAGGTAGATTATTTTTATGTCAAATTTTTTTCTGAACTTTTGTAGTGAATTTGTCCCTTACAAAGTTAGCCCCTTATTGAAAGCACTGTATCCTGAGAAGATAATATATCATCCCACTTTAAACTAGCTCATTGAACTCTACTAGCTTTCCTTTAGGTATACAACAGAAAACATTATTAGAATTTGTCGCATTGTTTTTAAACCTGTTTCTGAGCAACCAAGGTTAAATTGTGATCAGATAACTCAGTGATCAAATTATAACTCTTGATTAATCTTTCAGGTTTGTTTGTGAATATTAGGTCTAACTGTGTCTTAGAGGATTTAGCAATTCTTGTGGGTCCTTTAATTATCTGACTTAAAAGATATTTATCAGCAATAGTTTTGAGTTTTTTCCTCTTTACTTTGTCCTCCCAGTTCAAGTTAAAATCACCCATAAGAATTATTTCTTTGTTATGATTACATTCCTTTAAAATGTCTGTAAGTTGTTTATAAAATATATCATTTACTGAGGGGGGGTCTATACACGCATATGATAATAAATTACATTTGAGGAGACAAAATAATGTTTAGCCCTGCAAACTCCAAGTCGTTAACAGAGTTAAACACAAGACGTTCACACTTAATACCATTTCTCACATATATTAACACTCCCCCTCGCCTTCTCGAGGACCTATCACGTCTAAAACATTGATATCCAGGCATCATAAATACACTCGGAGAAGATAATTGAAGCAACCACGTTTCAGATATGCAAAGGATGTCCAAATTTGAAGTAGAAAGTAAACGAGACAACTGTTCGTTCTTTGAGATAAAACTCCAAATATTCAAATGTCCACCAAAAATTCCTCTCGCTTTCACATTTGGAGCCCACAAAACTTTTGCGTGATTTACAGTCTGAAAAATTCTGCATACAGTCTGCTTTCTTACCGCAGGATTTCGACACGTGGAGATGTTAAGTGTAGTCATTGGAGCCTTGGTAGATCTAGTAGAATCTCCGCCGAGCAGTGTAGAAATATTGTGCACTGGAGCGTTGTGTATGTTGTTAATTAAACACACATTGCTGTTTGACAGTGTACACAGTGAAAGCATTACAGTTTAATTTTAATTAAATTAACATTAAGATGAATGAGAGCATATGTGACCCTGGAGCACAAAACCAGTCATAAGGGTCAATTTTTTAAAATTGAGATGTATGCATCAGCTGAAAGCTGAATAAATAGCTTTCCATTGATGTATGTTTTGTTAGGATAGGACAATATTTGAAAATCTGGAATCTGAGGGTACAAAAAAAAACTAAATATTGAGAAAATCACAAATTCCTTCAAGTAAAAAGTTGGTCTCAAAGAAGTTCTTAGCATGCATTTATTACTTATCAAAAATTAGTTTTTGATATATTTATGGTAGGAAATTTAAAAAAATATCTTCCTGGAACCTGATCTTTACACCTTAATAATCCTAATGATTTTATGGCGTAAAAAAAAAAATCTATAAATTTTGAGACCCCCACACAAAAAGTATTGTTGGCTATTGCTACAATATCCCCAAAGCGACTTTAACAACAACTGCGTTTGTGTCCAGGGTCACAACGAGCTGATTTTTCATGTAAAAAAGACTTCTAAAAGTAAAATGAATGTTTTTATTTGAACGGTTTTTTTGTATAGTTAAATCTGTCCAGTAATATGATTATTTTCAGTGTCCTGATAATTATATCAGTATTAAGTCAAGAGACACAAATGAGATTGTTCTTCAAGAGAAAAGAGTTGAGCATTAGATGAGCATTACTGAGATGAACTGAGATCAGATCAAGAGTCTGAAATGTTACTTCTGTTGAACTTTAATTCTTGGAATGTTTGTATAATCTGTGTCCTGATTTTTAATTTGGTGTGTGTGTTGTGTGTGTGTGTGTGTTGTGTGTGTGTGTGTGTGTGTGTGTGTGTTGTGGTGTGTGTTTGTTCTTCAGGTCTGTAGATGAACTGCAGTTTTAATCAACCTGATCCCTGTTACGCAGCTCTGGGACACAAACTCAATCTGCTGATGGTGTGGGATGCTAGAGAATATGAGCTGACGTTAAAAAAGAGAATAAACACCAACATAGCAGATGGTCCACTTTGTAGAGTAAAGAATGACAGAATAAGGGAGAAAGAATGTGATCTTTATAATAACACAACTGAAGTGACCATCATTAATGGGACTGTGATAATAAAGCGTGTGATCAGAGCAGATTCTGGGAATTACAGATTAGAGCTCCATCACTCAGACGGCAAAGTAACATCTAGAGATCTTCAAGTGATTGTTGAAGGTACAGAAACTCTCTCATCAGACTCATTCCAGTCTCATGTTCTCTTCTCTCCAAGATCTCCACTCCTCTTGCAGATGAATCATTTTGAATCCTGGGAAGTGTTTACATATTTCCTATTATTCCTGCAGCACACAGTAAACACACTACAGACTCCAGTGTGCGTTCCGTATGCGGTGCAGAAGCAGCACGGACTCTTTGTGCTTTCGCACAGGACGCGTTTGCAGTTCACTCCTGATACCACAAACACAACATTTATCCATTAATTTTGATTTCAAATCCAAACGCTGTTTATTGCCTAAAAGTGAAATTTCTGTTTTATCCCTTCCCCCCTCGTTTTTCCTCACATTGTGATCCGCGTTTTTTTGACACAAGTAAAACAGTTAACACAATCGTTCATAAGATTATTACGTTTTAACCTCATAATAATAAACAGCGTATCTACTAAATGCATTTTTTTTGCTTTTGATGTGTCTATTTAAGGGTTTCTCAAAAAGCATTGGAAACACATTTGAATACCGCTTATATAGCTTTCTTCCGTTCTTTCTTGTGTTACGTTATCCGGCAATAGTTTAAATTAGAAACTTAAAATCCACTCTGAACAGAAACAGATCAGGCTTCTTCTCATGTGCCGTTATACCTTTAAAATCTTATTACAAACCATCCCCAGTAGGGTCTTAAATAACTTTGTTTTTTTTCCTTCCCTAAACCAGAACCTCCACAACAATAACACTTAGCATAATGGTGAAGGTTGCCTGTTATAATCGCTAAAAGTGCACTTTAATTCTTTTTTTTAAAAAAAACAAAAAACCTAAGAGCCAAAAGCCAGTGAAACACAGTAGACTTAATTATAGCTATTTATGTGAAATTACTATACCTCCTAACCTCTCACTTTACGAATTTCATTCCTCAAATCCTGTTTCATTTTTTTTTTTTTTAATTTTTAATAATTTTTTTATTATCAATCTAAACTTACATCTATTTTATAAACTTATATTTCTAACCACCGCGCAAACAAAAAAAAAAAAGCGCTGGTCTCACCTTTTAATTCCAGCGCTGCAGCACGCAAAATGACTCGTGCGTAACGATCAGACGCACCGCACCTTTAATCGCACATGACTGGACCGCAATCGCGGGTGCAGTGTTAAAGCTCTTCCGTTAACATGGTGCGTAAAAACCACGCACTTCGACGTAGATATGTGGAAACAGCTGATAACCCACCTTGCGGTTTGGCACTTACGAAGCGGGGGCGGGCGTGCGACAGAAGTAATGCGCAAGACTGTCCCAGGTGGTTAAAGGGTCTATGCGCTGCGAACACGAACATTATTTCGTGTATTTGGTGTACTGAAATGTTTTTATGATGGTAAGGTTTCAAAAACACTTCTTTTCCACATACTTGTACCTTATTGTTTTCTCCGCTATGCCCCGACCTTTCTGAAACAAGAAAGTCGATTGTGTTTACAAAGCTCATCGGTCTAAAGTGAGTGTGCTTGATTGGCCACTAGCCTTGCGTTGTGATTGGCCGACTTCCTCCAAGTGTGACAGAAAGTTACGCCCTGCACCATACTGTGCTGCTCCTTGTCCCGGCGCGCAACGAGACAAAAACTTAAAACCCAATATAAACAGGCTTTTTTGCATCCATTGAGGACAATCATTACTGATCTAAATGCGCTTATCTGTCTTTTTATGCGTTGCATCGCGCCGGGTAAACATAAAACCATGTCTACATTTATGATCGGAGAAATGACAAACAACAAAAGCTACTCTACACTGCTCAAAACTCACGTTTGAATATATAAAATATAAAAATTCTTTAAATATAAAAAACTTACTTAGTCTTTGAGTCAGAACAGCCAGCATTTTAGTCTACTCTACTAGGATCAGGAAACGTCCTCCATAAAATGTGCTGCACACATCTGATATTTGGGTTGAAGTGTTCTGGAACATTGTTGTAAATACAACTTAACCGCTGATTATTAGTCGTGTCCTCTTTTGTAAGACCAAACAAAGAAGTTTCGCTTTCACAAACGAAGCACACAGCACCTTCACGACATGGCGGCCTCCAGTGAGCGTAGGCGCGGGTTGAGAACGGTTTCCACCCAAAACAACCATGCCTCTTCCGGCCATTGCGCGGCGGCAGCAACAATACTACAGCGAGAATAAATTCTCCGCCTTCTTTCTTGCGTGAACATTTGGGCGGCGTTATCTTCCCACATAGTGATGTAGATATTTTGGGGCGTGTTAGAACGAGCCGTTTTACAGGTAGGCGTGGCTGACTCGTAACTTTTATACAAGCATATCTCTTTGGATTTGAGACTTTCGTTTTTGCAACTTTACAGATCTTCTTTATAGCACCAAGAGCTTGTAACACTCCAAAGAGAAATAAAAAATTTAAATTGCATCATATGACCACTTTAAAAACCCAGAGCCGCAGTGCCTTAACGCCCACTAAACCCACACTATCTCGAATACCGCTCCGGATCGCTATTCGAGGCTTAGTGTATCTCATCATGCATCATGTTGTGGAAATAAATTGTGAGACTTTTTGCCAAGATCGCGTGAGGTCACGGAAACCTTTCCAATATAAGTTAAATATTAAAATAATAATTAGATATTACATATAATTTGGTAGTAAAACAAAGTGTTGCATGTTTTATTGGTGCAAAGATGAGTAGTGGTGATACTTATTTTGTACAACATTTGCAACTGCTTTTTATTACTTAATTAGAAGCACCACAAAATTAAATAGTGTAATCTGTTATAGGGACTACTGAACAGACATTTAAAAGTTGATTTTAAAATGCAAATATTGAAAATAAAAATAATGCTCTGTAACACTTGCATTTTTACAACACTATAAGTGTGTCCCTTCATAGAAGTCGTCAAGTGGTCAAGTGCAAAGACCGCGAGTGTGGGTATTTGGACAAGGCATTGGGTCAGAGCCTGAGTCGTGTGGAAGAACAAGATTCTCCTGTGTTTGTCATGTGACTGTCATGTGTCCCTCCCTCCAGCTGCTATTGGCTCATTGGAAGTTTCAACCAGCTGCTCCTCCAATCAGAGGTCAGTGTTCTGCTCCTCTGAGGGGGATCAGCTCCTCTACAACTGGACTCTGAATGGAGATCCACTGATGATTGGAAACAGCAGCATTGATCTGGATGAGGGAACTGATGGAGACATCAGCTGCAGCGTGAAGAACCACGTCAGTCACGCACAGAAGACCATTAGACTCAAACCCTGTACTGGTGAGCTTCTAATACATGAATGAAGTATTTGCTAGACAACAGCAACAGCAACAAGAGTGATGCAGAATCTCACAAAACCTGTCAAAGTCACATTTCTCCACTGAATCCCCTTATGACAGAATGCAGTATCTCTGAAGCGTATTTCGGGGGGTACTGTGATGATTTTAACTCCTCTCACTCTCCGTTTTTGTTAATTCATAAAAAGATTTGAATGACGTGTGCCATATTTAGATTTTGTTTTAACTCATCACATATACTTTTTAAAAACTTTTTTTTATTTGTTTTATACATAATATATATATATATATATAGATATATATATTACTCTATTATATATATATATATTATAATATATTACTGTTTTCACGTATTCCTGACATTAGCTGGAGTGGCACTAAATTTTAAACACAAAACCAAAAATACACCCACAAAAATCAAAAGAATTGATAGTTTGCATAAGGACTATTTTATCAATCATTCATATTTATTTGCATTGTGATATTATTTGCAGGACGCTGTACAAACACTCCCATATCCTAAATTTTCATTACTATAATGTTCAAGAATTTTCCCGTTTATTTTTTGTACTTTGCAATTATTTACAAAATAATTTTATTTGATTGTATTACTGCCTTGCCTATGATAACCGTTCGCGTCAGTACATTTTTGATGATAATATTGATGATGGTAATTAGATTTTAATTATAAACTTAATAAAACGACGGCCAAAAATACTATATCAATTACAGTTGTATACTTTACTTTTTATAATATAATTTTTATTTATGTTATTTATTTGCATTAATGTATTATTTATTTTTTTTTTTTTGCATTTTCCTCATATGTCAGAAATTATATTTGAGGGGTAACTATTACAATTCAAAACAGTTTAATGCCCATAAAAACATTAAATGAGACATGCAAAATATTTACACTATTACTACATGCAGTTCTGAACTGAAATGTGACCTGGAATGGGTCCTTGTTTTCATGAGATTCAGACAAATCGATTCTCTTACTTGCCCATTTAATTCTTCAAAAATGTAGTACTTCATATTAAGAGAGAAAGCAGGTGATTCTGTGCTGATGTTTTATTACAGGACCAACTACTGCAGCTGTGACCTCTCGTTTGACCTCTACGTTGAAACAGTCATCAGAAAATGGTACGAGTTTCTCATCAGCAGATACGAATCAAACCCACACTCTTGAAGAACAAGAGCATTTGAACAACAACAAATACTGCAAATTACCAATAAACCCAGTAATAATGATGGCAGTGAGGGATTCACAGGCGCTTCTGTAGCTAATATGATTGTTGAACTAATTCACTGTGCTGTTAATTGCATGAAGTTGTTCTGTTCTTGTTGCTGTTGCAGTTGTTATGAATGAACTTTTCAAAGCAGTTTTGGGGTTGTTTTAAGTGACCTCGTGTTTTTTCTTCAATAGTTTTACAATTCTCTCTGATTGCTTTGGGCTGCGTTGCTCTGGTGCTGATTCTACTGTTCTTCACCTTATTTTATATTTACAAGAAGAAGCAGCTCAAGTCGACACCAGGTCAGTGTGTTTAAATATCTAGTTCATATATTAACTGATGAAGGTTCAAATGTAGTACTATTTGTAGCTTATGTATTATATATGCTGCAGAGATGTGTTTGGTCATTGCACTCTCTTACAGACAGCTTCAAACACAATTACACCAAAAGCCAAAGTAGAAACATTAGAGATGTGATGAAGAGGATCTGAGCCAGTTTTGGTGGAGATTTGACAAACTTTCTGGGGTTAAAATTGGTGCAAAATGGCAGAACGGCTTTGAAACAATATTATTCCTCAAGCCTATTTTTAGAAAGAAAGGTATTTAGTTTTAACCAGATTATTTGATAATGATTTTTGACCATTAATTTAAGTACTTAAGTTTGATCACAGTATGAAGAGCAAAGTTAAAGTCATTCGACCTCATTCATGAAACATGAGCATATTTAATATTTTCTAATGTAAATTGTTCTAAAAGCTGTTCTGATTAATGAAAGTATTTGTATTTTCAAAATGCTGGTTGGTTTGAAAAAATGTACACCAGCTTCCAACATGTTAAACATGCATAAAACATCCAAATGTTTAGTGCTCTTTTGACACTACATTACCATAATAGTATATAATTACAAAATTAATTAGTTAAGCAGTTAGTTAGCCAATTATAAATGTGCAGACATGCGCGCCTTGCTTATGAATGACTGGAATTCATTAACATACTGAACATGTTTAACTATGTAATCTGAGGTTAAATTAAGCGTTTGTGAATTATTTGGGAAGGTACTTTCTATGTGCAAATTATTCAGAATTTACTCATATATTTACAAAAGTTTCAAAGATATTCAAATATTGGTGAATATATGACCTCACTTACTGTATTCTTTCCTTGCTTTTTTCTCAGTGCGTTACATGCAAACAGTCTGATGAGCCCGTTCTCATGAAAATGCGTATAAATAGTACGCCAAATAAAAACGAAAACTCGTGGTATTGATACGCAAAAATGGACTTTGGCGTGCATATAATACGCCGTTTTTGCGTGCATATGATAAGAAATTTGTTGGCGTTCATATGATACGAAATTTGTTGGAGTGCATATGATACGCATCTACCCCACAACCCTAAATCTACCCATCGCGTAGCATATACACGCCAATGTCCATTTTTGCTTTATCAATACCAGGAGTTTTCAATTTTTATTTGGCGTACTATTTATACGCACTTTCATGAGATCGGGTTGGTCTGATATGTGAAAAACGTTTAGCCAGCATGATCTGAGAATAGTTTTGAAGGCAATACTTTAATGACTGAAATATGAGATTGTAGTTGATCTGTTGCTAATGTCAGTGTTTTCCCGTCAGCTGGAGATACAGAGCTCATATACGCTGATATCTCTCATGAGAAAAAGGGTGAAAAGAAGAATACAGGTAAGAAACTCCGTGAAGCTCAGAGATCAACTTTACACTGTAAAACAACACAAGAATCTGTCAGCTTGTGGTTTATTATTCTCAATCATTAAATTAGTGACGCTACTCCCTAAAACTCAAGCTCATACAGTGACTATCACCTTCCTGTTGATTTATCACTTCAGATGCAGACTAAAAGAAAAGATGAAGTAGAAACTGGTTGCATCTGTCTTTTAAAATCACTTAGTTTAACGTTTGAAAGCTGCTTTATGGTTTAAGATCATGTTTAAAACTCAAATCTAAGTGAACAACTCTTTTCAGCTCTTTTGGAGTTGATTCTTTAGCTCTGAATGAGTTCCCATCCCATGTTCAGTGCAAAGTTGTTACTGTGTTTTTCCCCTTTTTACACAAATGGAGAAGTGACTCAGAGAAAGTGTCATCATTAAACTCTTTCTACAGGATGACGGAAAGACTTCAATTGCAGGGTTGACTAGTCAAGCTCAACCATTCGACGCTAGGCTAAATCTGCAACTTGTTACTCATTCTGACGTAGAGTTTGATTTATTTTTATTTCATTAAAGGCAGGTTAGGTGAAAATGCATTCAAAAACTTTTTTTGTTATGCTGGTTGAAAGTCTCTTCCAGGGCTGGATTGGTAATCGGGCATTTTCCCGGTGGGCCGACGCACTTAAGGGGCCGACAGAATGTTTTTTTGTCGAAAACCATCACGCAGGGTCAGCGAGCAGCCAGTGGCCCATTGGTTTGTCTCCTGTATTGACAGCGTAAACATCCAATCACAATGCGCTATAGACGGAGCGATGAAGTATTTTGCTCCACCTATATAAAGATCGCTTCACTCCAACTTCTTCCTCGTCGGCTTTTCCCACGTTTTCACAGCAGATCTATCAAGAACAGGCTTGCTCTGCGGTGAGTGATGCGGGACAAAGAGCCAGGCAGGAGGAGAATAAGAGAGTAGTTGAATCTGTAAAGTGCTTGATAGGGACTCGCAGCGGAGGCAGGCATCTAACCTGTCCTAATGTGTGTGCGCGGCTGCGCGCCATGAGTGTATGCGTAAACACTTTTTAATAAAACGTAAATTCGTCCCCCGCGATTTTTTTAGCCAAGTCAAGTCACGTGTGTTCATAGAGGTTTCCATGGGCCAATGCGAATAAATCTAGATTTAAATTAAAAAAGACATGATATTGTCGGACCTGATGTTTTATTCATTATACATTTTTTTATAATTATAATTTTTTTATTATCCAAAACAAGATGTGATGCATAGGCTACATACATACACTACCAGTCACAATTTTTTGAACAGTAAGTAAGATCCAATAGAAAGATCCAAAGATCAGCATTTATCTTAAATAAAAAGCTTTTTGTAACATTATACACTATACCATTCAAAGCTTAGAGTCAGATTTTATTTCTTTTTTTATTTTTTATTTATTTATTTTTTGGGGGGGAAATGATAGAAATTAAACACTTTTATTTAGCAAGTATGCTTTAAATTGATCAAAAGTGAAAGTAAAGACCATTTATAATGTTACAAAAGATTTCTAGTTCAGGTAAATGCTGCTCTTCTGAACTTTCTATTAATCAAGAATCCTGAAAAAATTCTAACTCAGCTTTTTCAACATCATAAAAATAATAATAATAATATAAAAATGTTTTATGAAGTCAGTCAAATCAGAATATTTGAATGATTTCCTAAGGATCGGTTACTGGAGTAACTATCCTAAAAATTCAGACTTTGTAAATCGCAGGAATAATTACATTTTAAAATATATTCAAATAGAAACAGTTATTTTAAAATGTAAAAATAGTTCACTATATTACTGCTTTTGCTGTATTTTGGATCAAATAAATGCAGGCTTGGTGAGCAGAAGAGAATTCTTTAAAAAACATTAAAAATCTTACTGTTCAAAAACTTGAAACTGTATAGATTTGTATATGATTATATATCGAAGTGGTGATGGGCCCCCTGGACCACAAAATGAATCTTTTTTTGTCCCAGTCCAGCCCTGGTCTCATCCCGAGATCACATCCCGAGGTCTAAATGTATGTGTATTACATATTAATATTTTCCCAGATTGCACAGGTACATCTGCAAGAGGTCTGTTAAAGATCGCTTCATCTGCTGTGTACAAACATCTGATAGACGTCTTTAAGATGTCAGTTTTACATTCAATCTAAATCATAAACATCTTAAAGACATCTTCTAAACGTCCATTTGACATCTGATAGGAAACGTCCTGTAGACGTATTGCAGATGAGCAAACACTCTAAAAAATACGTCTTGCAGATGTAATGCAGACGTCAAATAGACGTCTCCGTGATGTACGTGTGCTATCAGGGTGTCAGAAAGTGAACTTGCTGCAATATAATGATTTTCTAATTCAGAATATGATCAAAGATCGTGTAAATGTATCAAATTTAAACATTTAGCTGCTCAATTGAACGAAATGACTCAGAGATTCGTTCATTTTATTGAATGAGAATGAGCAAGAGAGTTGTTAAAATGATCCGATCTTCCCATCGCTAGTTAAACTTGCACTGGATTTGATCTTTTTTCATCATTATTGTTTGCTACTTTCTTAGTAAAATAGTTTCACTCCTGAAAAGCTTCATTTGTCAGTTAGCAGTTGTGGTAAAGCTGCTATTTCTGCAGTAGACTAGCAGTGACTAACAGCTATCCAGAACGTCTTGTCATCATTTCTCCTTTCTCACCGCAGAATCTTTCCTGGCTGCTGATGTGGAATACGCCGCGGTCCAACCGCAGACAAAGAGGAAGAAGAAGGTTAAGGAGGAGGAGGTTCAGTACGGCGAGGTTACGTTCACTCCGAACCTCTCAAACGCTCCACAGCAGCAGCTTCAGGAGGAGTGTGTTTACTCGCAGGTACAGAGACGCTAGTTTCACAGCGACAACTCGTGTAGGATCGCACGTTCCCTGGGAAACCGAGTGCTTATTTTCACTTATGTTTGGCTTTGGAAGTTTTTATATTATTGGGAGGTTATATAAAGCACATATCTCTTTGCATTTGTAAACTATTTAGCTTGACAGGTTAACGACGGTACTGTATGTTGATATGTGGTGTTACGGGTTGTATACCGTGAGTTTAACGTACAAGTCTGGGCTGAACTGTCAGATCATGAGTAAGCAAAACAATGACAAAAAGAGGAAACCACTCGCATGTTATTTTCCCTTGAACTACTGAGCACTTCTGTTTTTAGCACTTCCCGATTTGCAACTGCGACTGTATGACGGCAAGAAAAAGCTTAAAAGAAAGTGCTCAAAAGTCATGAAAACACACCCTGATAGCACACGTACATCACGGAGACATCTATTTAACATCTGCAAGACATATTTTTAAGAGTGTTTGCTCATCTGCAATACGTCTACAGGACGTTTCCTATCAGATGTCAAATAGACGTTTAGAAGATGTCTTTAAGATGTTAATGATTTAGATTGAATGTAAAACTGGCATCTTAAAGACGTCTTTCAGATGTTTGTACACCGCAGATGCTTTCCAGATGAAGCGATCTTTAACAGACATCTTGCAGACGTGATGCAGTTTGGTGATTTAGAATTAAAACATTTCAAAGCAATTGAAGTCACAGAAAATCTGAGCTTTGCTAGATTGAGTTATGCATTTCTGAATTTGGCCGTCTGGAGCGAGTTGAAGCAGTCACATGTTGTTCTGAAACTTTTACAGCAGGGTCGGAAATTAACGGGGGCTTGTGGCAAAAATGCCACCAAACTGAACAAAAATTCCCCACAAATTCAAGATGAAGGGGCAAAAATTGCCTCTGCACAATTAAACAATGCTCTACAGCTGTCACGATTAAAATTAAATGTGCAAATATGAGTATATTCGAACATCCACCGACCAAACCACAGAACCGGTTCTCATTGCTTCCGCTTGTCCGAGAACGTGTGGTAACACTTTATTTCGATAGTCCACTTTAGACATTCTACTAACAGTAAGTAACTTTGCAACTACATGTCAACTAGCAGTCATTAGAGTATTAGTAGACTGTCTGCTTAATATCTTCTAACACTTTCTTTGTCAACTTATTCTACTAACCCTAAACCTACCCTAAGTCTACTCTGAGAGTTAGTAGACATGTAGCTGCAAATTAATGAGAATTAGTTGACATGTAGTTGACATGTAGTTACAAAGTTACTTATAGTTAATAGAATGTCTAAAGTGGACTATCGAAATAAAGTGTAACCGAATGTGTTAACAGCCGTATTAAATAATAGCGATATAGACTTTTAAGATAATCAGTTAAACTAGCTAGCTGTTTTTATTGTTGACGTTTTATTAAATTTTTATATCTAAATGTGAAAAGACTTTTAGATATCAGTCCGCATATGTGATGGACATTGGTTATGATCATCATTGGTATCTACTTTGAATGCATCTTGAGTAAAACTGCTTCATATTTAACTAAGCATATGCAAAACGCTTGAACCGGAAGCGACAAGACCCGGTTAACAGAATACGGAAGTCTGTTGCGCATAACCCCTATTAATGAAAAATGTCTATTCGTGCATTACATTTTGATCCGCTCACACTGCATCAGATTGCTTTTTACGCTTTTTTTTTTTCTTTTGCGGTGTTGAGCTTTGGAATGCAATGTCCAATCAGAGATGCTTAGATTAGTCAGCGCTGAAGACTCACATCCCACATCATAAACAACACAGTGCAGATACGATGTAGATAAAAGATTCATTTCATAGCATCAGTTATTATAATGGGAGTTTTTGCTTAACTTGTGCTCGACTAGTCTAACGTCATGGATCGACGTGTTTGTCTCTGAAGCCAGAGCCAGAATATATGACGAGCCGTTTCGCAGACACAAAGCACAAAAAAGTTTTAATATGTATTCTATTAATCAGTATTAATATTATTACAATATCATGAGCAATAATCGATAATAACGATTTTTGTCATTGCCATATTGGCTTCTGTTTTTAAACGTATAATTAAGATACAATTTCAAACAGTCAGTTGCTATTGGCAATAGTTTAAAGTATTTTGACTGATTGAAGTAATTGGTTAAAGCCAAATATTTGACATTAAAGACAACACAGATACGATTATAAAGGTGGTGATAAAAATTGCCCTCACGGATGTACAAAATCAGTTCATTTCTGACCCTGGTTTACAGAACATTTCTGTTTACAGATACATATTGCATTATTAATGTCTTAAATTTCGTTCCTCAAGTACAGGGAAAGACCTGAGAAAGACAGAAAGGCCTGATAATGTCTAAAGGTTTGCACACATAAGTCCTGTAGTGTTGGTTGATAGTAAAATGTAACCTATTTGTTTCTACCTGCTAAACTAGTCAAGGGTTCAATTCCCAAATAAAAACTCCATAGCTTGAATTTACAGTAAAAAAGTATGTAAACACGTCTGCTAAAGGCATACATCGAAATGCACTCAAATCAGTTGAATCTTTGTTGCTTTCAGTGAAAAGTTGTTAATTAAAAATCAATTTATATTATCCCCCAGCTCTGTAATATCATACTAAGTGTATATATACATTTATATAAAGTTGGTTTTATAAGTATGTACAATTTTATCTGCATACATACAGTATACTGTAATTAAAATTGAAATTAAAACTAATGTACATTATTGGCCAGATCTTTATATGGATATTTAAGTTGGATATATAAGTACATCAAGCTTTATTTGCATGCATACTGTACAGTCATGTGGAGTGATATACTGTATATATATATATCTATTTGTTTTTCTTTTTTATATACATATATCCACTTTTTCTGCTGATTGAGAGTGTGTTTTTCAGTGTGTTAGAGTTCTGTTACATCAATTCCTTCAGCTTGAGTTCTGTTTATAAATGTAAGGTTGATTAAACCATTGTTTTGGCAGAACACTGTAGATTAACGCTTAATTTTGATCAGTTTTTAATTTTTGAAACGGTGGGTTGGGAAATCTTTACGAGGTCCGGGGTGGATTTCTTAAATGTGGTTTCCTGATCATGTCATGTGACTTCCTGTATGTGAACGGAAGCATCTTCTGAGTGCAAAAGGTGAATGCTGTGGTCATTTACATCTCTGTCACCTATACATGCATCAACATGTTATTTCTGAAACATTCAGTTCTATTGATATACAGTATGTGGGTTTAAAGATGAGACGTCACATTTTGGTGTTTATTTTACAAAACAGAGGTGTAAAGAGTACCTGAAAACCATACTTGAGTAAAAGTACAGATACCTTTCAACGAAAACAACTTCAGTTACAAGTCACCAATTACAAAACGAGTCTGATTTTAACAGTACTTGAGTATTTTACTGAACGTAGGCTCAAAGATGCACTAGTCCTCAACACCTAAAAGACGAGCCAGTGAAAAACAAGAAACAGTTGATTTGTGAGGAGAGCTAATCAAAATAAAACCGAACACAACAAAATTCCAATAAATCAATGTCAAACTGAGTCTCAGTGAAGCACGAGTGCTCAAAAAGGGCAAAAGTAAACCAATATCCTTCAAAAAGTTCTCTCCAATATAACGGATACATAAAATAATGTTAAGTAAAATTTAAAAAGTCAAAGGCTTCTTGCTCTGCATGTGCTGGTTTGGGCCTCATCTCTGGCTGCAGTAATAATGTCCTCATCTCACATGTGACCCTGAATAAGCTGAATAAATAAGCTTTCCATTGATGTATGGTTTGTTAGGATCGGACAATATTTGGCCGAGATACAACTATTTGAAAATCTGTAACGAGTCGAAAAACGAAATCGAAATAATGCAAATCATCTTAAAGTTGTCCGAAGGAGTTGTTTTTTTTCCTTGGCAATGCATATTACTAATCAAAAATTACGTTTTGATATATTTACGGTAGGAAATTTACAAATATCTTCATGGAACATGATCTTTACTTAATATCCTAATGATTTTTGGCATAAAAGAAAAATCAATAATTTTACTATTTAAAAAAATAATGTTTTTTTTTTTTTTTTTTTGGCTCTTGCTAAAAAAAACCCCGAGCTTAATTATTCTGCTTTTGTGCTCCAGGGTCACATATATAAAACACCAGCGATTCACAACTACCTGCTAACGCACTCGCATAAAGAAGCCTTGTTGACAAGTTTGGGTGAGTAAGGGCAAAATGCACAAGATATAGTGCTTTCAGTGCCCTGCAGATGATAATATTCCTTCTTTTGTAGCAGAAGTAAACAGCTGAAGAAAAGCTAGGTGCCAGACAACTAGTACAAATGTACTAGAGTAAAGAGTGTATATCTCGATTCAAAAATGTAGAGAGTAAAAGTTGCACTCGCTCAAGTACTCAAGTACAGTAACTAATTATGAAATGCAAGTAAAGTGTCTGCTTTAATCTTTCAAATAACTTCCATGAAAATAAAATGTCAAAAATGGGTGAAATAATCATGCAGCGCAACAGATTTATGTGAAACACCATACTTATTCTGACCTGTACCTATTAAAATATATATATAAATATATAGGGACTGCGGATGTAAATTAGCAATGTTGCTATAATCCGGCTTGTTTGCATTCTGTATTACTACAAGTGTTCATTAACATGCGTTGTCCCTTTCAAAAAAATAAACAAACATTTGTAAAAGAATAAGCAAGCGTACTAAATTTGATTACATTTTAAATGCCTAAAGATTTCTTGCTTGCAAAAACCTATAGTGGCAAAGATTGGGAAAGATTTCAAATTGAACTTTGATCCTTGAATAGTCTTTTAATGAAATCTAATGAGTATGCACGCAAAAAAATGCTGGGATGATTCAACCCAACTTTGGGTCAAATATGGACTAACCCAACTTTTGGGTTAAAAATTGAATGTATAAATTTAACCCAACGGTTGGTTTAGTCCATATTTGAGCCAAAGTTGGGTTGAAACATCCCAGCATTTTTTCGAGTGTGCCTGAGCACAAGCCTGACGAGATCTTTTGGTATATGAACGATTGTTACACTGAATGATATTTTAATGCATGTCTTCTGTATAAAAGATGGTAAAAATGTATGTTTTCTGCATAGCTGTTAACACACTAAAGTCCTTTCAGAATATTTAAAGGAACTTATTCACATGATCAGACGAGTGTTTTATTTTCTGAAGTTTGATTCTGCTTCATTCTCCCGTTTTCTGCATTGTTTCACACTAAGATAAAAGATGTAAAATTTGTGTGTGTGTGTGTGTGTGTGAACTTGTGTAAAATACTTCTGTTTGCTTCCTCAATAAAGATACTGAAGTGTGAAACACAATAGTACTCTCTTTATCTGACGGATGCGATGCTGCACTAATAGGCTGAATATTATTTTAACAGCAGGAAACTGAAGTGAGGATTTATTTTTAAAGCATGAGCTCTACACATGCACTCACGCACACTTTCCCATTTACATAAATGTGTTTCTTTTGTTGCACTTTACAGCCGTTACAGTTCTCCATTTATAGTCAAATTAATGCAGTCTTCCTTCTCTATTTTCTCTGAAACCCAAACATATCTTTGCATGTCTGTTGTACTTCAAGTGATAATTAACTAACAATCTGTCATCGTTCTCTCACCCGCATGTCCTGTGTGACTTTCTTTTTTCTCGTGAAGATCATTTCAAAAGCATATCAGTGTTTATTCGGACCCCACTGACTTCCACTGTGTGAACAAAAACAATTGAAACAATCTTATTTGTGTTCCTTAGAAAAGAAGAATAGTATTGTTTTGATGAATATCTTATTTAAATACTGAAACCGAAGACTCACTAATTCTTTTGAACTTCACCAAATGTTATTTTTACTTAAAACGGCCAATGAAATTAATTCCAGTGTAAAATATAGTATTAAAAACAATTTAACATAAAAAAATATTGTTATTATTCCAAACTTTTGACCGGTAATGTGTGTAAATATATAGAAAATTAAAATATACAATAAGTTAAAATAGAATTATTTGTTTTATTATTCTTAATATGTTCTAAGCATAAGCATATAAATATTATGGGCAGTACAGACAATCATATATTATCATGTTCACAATTTCAAATACATCAATTTAAAGGAGCTTTTCTCTAAATTCAACTTTTTCTATTTTTGCAAGAATTTTTTTAAGTTTTAAATGTTTTTCTTAAAGTCTGTATCATCTTTTTTTTAAATTAATGCAGATATAGACACTTTTACGTTGCATACATTTTTCCCAATTTTAAGTTTTTGCATTACAGTAATGATAATTTGGGGAGTAAAGTACTTAATTAAGATGTAATTAATGCAAACAATCTTCAGTATCCTTAACAAATTCGTCAGAATTACTCTTTTCATTGTTTTGATTCTAGGCTGAAATTTGGATGTGGAGGTTTTTTTCTGAGATTCACAGTCACCAATTCTTACAAACTAGATCATGGGATTTAAAGGGGTCATATAATGCTGCTAAACAGAACATTATTTTGTGTATTTGGTGTAATGAAATGTGTTTATGCGGTTTAAGGTTCAAAAAACACATTATTTTCCACATACTGTACATTATTGTTTCTCTATGCCCTGCCTTTCTGAAATGCTCGATTTTTACAAAGCTCATCGTCTGAAAGCGAGGTGTGCTCTGATTGCCAGCTATCCAGTGCGTTGTGACTGACCAAATTCCTCAAGCGTGTGACGGAAATGATACGCCCCTCCCATACTGTGATGCCGTGTCCCGGCCGGTGCGATGAGACAAAACCAATTAAACCCATTACAAATTAGGCATTTGTTGCTTCCAGTGGGGACATCATTACTGATTATAATGACTTATACTGTCTTTTTACGCGTTGCGTTGCGTTGCCGCGTAAACATAAAACCATGTCTCCATTTGTAATCAGAGAAATTACAAACAACAAGCGCAACTCTACACTGCCCAAAACTCACTTTAAATATAAAAAATATAAAAACTCTTAAAATATAAAAAAAACGTACTTACAGTACGTGAGTCAGAACAGCCAGCATTGTAGCCTACTCTACCAGGATCAGTAAACAGTAAAATGTGCTGCACACATCTGGATATTTGGTTTGAAGTGTTCTGGAACAGTGTTGTAAATACATCTTAACCACTGATTTCTAGTCGTGTACTTTTTTTTGGAAGACCAAACAAAGTATTTTTTCACTTTCACAACGAAACACAGCGTCTTCAAGACATGGCGGCAGCGGCAACAACAATACTACAGCGATAATACAAGTTACGCCTTCTTTCTTTGAGTGAACATTTGGGCGGCGTTATGCAAATCTTCCCACACAGTGATGTAGGTATGTGGGGGCGTGTTAGAACGAGCCGTTTTAGGAGTGCGTGGACAAGTCTTAACTTTTATAAGAATATCTCTTTGGATTGAGACTTTTAGGTCTTTGCAACTTTTACAGATCTTCTTTATGCACCAAGAGTTTGTAACACTCCAAAGAGAATTTTTTTTTTTTAAATCGCATCATATGACCCCTTTACAAAAAAGCCATTGACTGTCATCTTCCTCTTTCTAAAAGATGCAGAACTTTTAATTTCAGTGCTTTTCCTGTGGTTTTTAATCATCTGCATATCATCATACGTGCATCTAATTCTGTACATAGACATCATATCCTTTCACAAGAAACTTAAAATTAGACGACTCTCACTGCATAAACTCGCAGGTATGTTTAACTTCCTCTTTCTGATTTTATAGAGATTACTGGGCCGAATTTCTATTTGTGTATCAGATTCCAATAACTGGAATTACTGCATTTAAGGCAAGACACCCCAGGACAATAAGATAAAAAACTTTAACTATTTAAGGATTGCAAACATTTTTTTTTTTGTATTAAGTATTTTGAAAGGTTATGTTCACATATGCAAACGTTGCATTATCTAATTAAATATGCACTAATTTGCATTCATTTTCAGAAGAGAAATGGATAAGGCCAGGTTCAAAATTATTGCGTGATTTTGGATTTGTCTTTTTATCACTCCATAAATCAGAAAGTACTGTCAACAGCCAGAAAAAAACTATTTAAACATGTTTTTCTTTTTTTTAGGAATCAAATATTCTATAAATCAGTGTGAATGACATATGAACAAATCCCTCAGTAAAACCCTTCATAATATAGAGAGGAATAAAACTGTTACGTTTGGTGAATGTAAGTGCTGCTGAAGTGGAGAATTTTTTTTTTAAAAGATATGTGTTGTAATGGAAATCTACACTCTAAAAAATGCTGGGTCAAATACAACCCAGTGCTGGGTAAAATAATGACAAACACCCAGCATGGCTGATTGACCCAGCGGTTGCCTTCTGGGTAGTAACCCAACCGCTGGGTCAAAACAGCCCAATTGCTGGGTTTTTCCCCATTTTACCCAGCACTGGGTCGTATTTAACCCAGCATTTTAGTGTACCATAAAAAAAAATTCAACGTTTCCCTGTAGTGTCTTGCCTTAAGAGATGATTTATTTACAATTATTGCATTTCCAATAAGACAAAAATTGATTTTTTACTGTGCACATAGAGCTATATTTAAATGTTAGATAGAAAAATGCATTAAAAAGTTTCCATGACTTTCAATAAGCTGAAAATCCCCTGATATTTTCAGCTTTTGCACCACATTTATGTTCTTGTTTTTTTTTG
This sequence comes from Sinocyclocheilus anophthalmus, assembly GCA_018155175.1. Lineage (NCBI taxonomy): Eukaryota > Metazoa > Chordata > Actinopteri > Cypriniformes > Cyprinidae > Sinocyclocheilus > Sinocyclocheilus anophthalmus. The sequence continues at coordinate 321,996 of JADLZN010004296.1, read as the reverse complement.
TTAGTAAAGGTTTGTGCAGTGTGATCAGTCCACAGATGAAAGATGAGCTGATTCTTTGCTATTCTCAGTAAAAAGGGTACTCATACACTTGACCAAATAGAAGAGAAAATAGAAAGCCAGATGTGTAGAAAATGTTTTTGAAGTGTTTGGCGGCTGTGAAAAAAGCAAGGGCAGCAGTTGAGATCTCAGTTCCTGTTTTTATCATCTGTCACCAACCAGAACAGATGCTAATATTAACATGAGTATTGCTCTACAGAGGCTGATGGAGAATATCGTGGTAAACCACTTTCATATTCCTCTCACACTTTTGTTTCCTCTTGAGATGTTTTGTGCTAAACCACGTGTGCTAAAACACACAACCTCATCTCACACGGTGTAAAAAGTACTTTTGAGTTACACTAAGTCACACTTAAAATGTGATTACATTACATTAGAAAGTCACCACTGCTGAAGCTTTTCTTAGATCAGCTTCACTTTTCTGAGCCTTTTTTTGCAATGACCTTTACACAGCTAAATCAGCATTTAGCAAGAGAATTCAGTGTCTAAATATGTTTGAGGCGGCTTCATAATAATACTTTTGTCCTTTCACTTTTAAAATGACTTAATGTTGTGGCACAGAAACATAATCACTCATAAAAAAATAATTTTTCAATGCATATGAAAATAGAGCAGATCCTTGCATGTAAAACTCCCATCAAGCGTGTTTTTCTGGGTGGCAGATGCTCAAGAGTTTTAGCTGAAAGACTGGGCATCAGGAGCTCTTGGATTTCAGGCCTGCAATCAAGGAGGACTTTCAATTAGGATTATTCATTTTTGAATATTTTGAAATATATAAAGAGAGTGCTTTAAAAAGCTGCACATCCTCATGGTTAATATTTAGTTGATCTTAAATTCAGAATAGATTTTTTTGTTGCAAAGTTTTTAAAATTTGAGGGTCTCCGACCCTGAAATAAACAAACGAAACTTGTTTATTCACTATATATTGGAAAGAGATAGGGGAACAAAAGACAAAGCCACATCCACGTCGCATAATTGACCATTGGTGTGCTGGATTAAGCTACCGAACGAAAGGAATAAAACGTACATTAAAAGAAACCTATAAACTAGCTAAAAACAGGAATCACAATTAATACGCACGGTCGAGTAGTGCACGGGGCATTTAACATCAAATGAAGCATTAGAATAGTATCAAATCAGGCAAGAACAAGTACACTAGAATGAAGGTTTAAGAATGATGCCTACTACGCTCGGGTATAAAAAGTTAGCCATTGGGTTACTGAAAAGCCGGAATAAGTCTATAGATGATCTTCGACAGGAGAAATAAAATGAAAAGATGATTCACACATCATCAGTGGATGAAACTAAACGATGACAGAGCCCCTCGAACGGACGACTTAGTGAAAAAAACGAGGCAAATATATAAATTAAAGATCGAAAATAACCCGCTGCGGGTCAGAGGACGAAAAAAAAGGAAACTCTGTCGCAATGTCGCCGGTGCTGGTCACACTGCGCGGACCATGTACACAAGAGCCCAGCGACCCCACACACACCACACACACACCACACCACACACACCACACCACACACACACACGCACACACACACCACCCACCACCCACACACACCACACAGATAAGCTCCTCTCGTATCGATGCGCTCTGTCTCCCACCCACAGCGGAAGAACCAGCACAGGAGCTTTTACGAGGATAATGGGGTAGTGCCCGAAGCCACGTAACGACAAAAATTTATCACAGGTGGCACATGATCCTAGGGGACCTGAGCAATTGGTGCAAAGGTAGCTTACACCAAATGCGTCACTGTGGGCGGGAGAAATCAGAGGCGAAGGGGCAAGCGGGACAAAAACACCAGTGGGGGAGGCAGGGGGGCCGGGGGCAGGAGTACCAAGGTGCATGTGCACAAGAAAGGGCAGGGGGGAGCCAGTAGCACGCGTGCATCAGCGCATCGCTCTGCGCCGGTGCGATGGTGAGGCACCCGTGACGTTGTGAATGGTGTTCCGCCCGGTGAGCGCACAGCGATCCCCGCACTCAGCCGCAGAAAATTTCACCGGGGACTATATGGTGCATGGTCCGGATGTTCTTGGACATAAATACTTTGCAGACTTGGCAAGTTCATGGATAATTGTGCATGGAAGGGGCATGTGTGAGGAAATTGGAGACCGGAGGTTCAGCCGAGATTATAGTAATATATCTAATGCCTATATAGATAGTCAGGCTCTCACATGCCGCAACGTCAAAGACAACAACGTCGGGGGGTGAAATAAACCCACTGCGACTACCAACCTCTAGCAAAAAATGAGGGGCAGGCTGCTGCCCAACTGAACCCCGGGTCACTAACAATCAAATTACGCCACGGAAGTACCATGAAAGTTCACTAGGATCTTTTATGAAATTCGCATAAACCACTGAAAACAAACAATGGAGTCAAAGGACCGCGCAGGGTAAAATATACCAGGAAACAGCAGCTAAAAAAAACAGTTAGTCAGAAGATATGTATATGCCATAATGTTTTAGGGCCTGCATGTGTAGGTTGAAAGGTGTTCAAAGCTCTCACTGATTAACTGCAGTCTGTAAAACATTTCTTTATGCTGACAGAGCCGCTCAGTTGTTCCTAAATGATGAACGGAGGTCGCTGTCATTCCTCACTTCACGCCACGAGGGGGGTCGGTGTGCCATGCGGCGGGTGGTCTTGCATCTGTTGGCCTAGTAACGCAACTGTTTTCACCTCTCTTCCTGTCTGACCTAAGCGGCGGGCGTGAGGTCATGGCAAGGGTGTGGGTGTGACTGATCAGAGTCAGCACCCAACTCGTAAGACCGTATATTTGATTGAGTTTCTACATGTCCACAGGTGTCGTCTGGATGTCTGTTCAAGCCCATCAGGCTTTACAGAAGTTTGATCATAACACCCTTCTCCTTGTCTTTAAAAAATATGACGGATATTGACAGAATGATCTAGTTTAGCACTCTTAGGGAAATATGATAATGTTTTGTAGCCTAACTATCAGTTAAATCTGACTCATTTTCAAATTGTTTGTCATAAATAAACATCTCAGAAAAATGTTCTGGGGTTTCAAATCGTAAAATTACTTTTTATGAAACGGGGAATCATTTTCTTGTTTTAAATATATTCTGCAGACGACAAACGGCTGTTAATCAGGCATTTTGAGGAAACACAACAATATATCATAGATCAATATTCCTATGAAATATGAGATATTCTTATGCCAAGTTAATACTCCCATAATTACACTTCTTCTTCATTATGGTTTGCCACAAGAACACATTAATATGCAAATTAGATGCAAGATACATTGTATAGAATGGGAATACCAATTCATGGACATTTTACGCACATATTGCATAAAGTACAGTAGTATATCAAATCATACCGTTATATCTTTCATAACATAGTTGAGAATCATCTTTGTACAAAGTTTGGCTAAAAATAGCCTGAAATCTAAAACATGAAACATGCCTATATATGCCTTTTCATGTCTATTTATTTTGAATAACTTAATCCTGGTGTCCTCTACAAAGAAAATATGCATAAAATATGTATTTTTTCAAAAATGTTTTTTCTCCATTTGTTTCTTATGCTCCAACCAATTTAATGACATAAAAACATAACATTCACAAAACATTTTTTTTCTGGTTCTCAGGAGGATAATAGGATTGTGAAAGCGTCAAAAGTTTGTATTTACGTGTTTTTGTAGCATTGAGCAGTGAAGTCAATCACATACAGGCAGGGCCGTTTCTAGGCATAGGCGAGCTAGGCGGTCGCCTAGGGCGCCACCAGCTGAAGGGGTGCCAATGAGCGCACGTACTGGCACTTGTCAGCGGGTATTGTTGATAGCTGGAGAAGAGTGGCATAGTGCCACGCCGCTGAAATATTACTCGGCCGTCCCGCCACTGGACCCCCAACATTATTGGCTAGAGCAGCTGTCACTCTGACGATCCATGTATGCCACTAGATCAGAGTCTGGTAGCACTATGGCTTGCGGCGAGTTGTAGGGTGGCATAATAAGCTAGCAAAGTTTTCATTTGGGGGCGGCTCACAACCGGAGGTTAGAGTCGACGTAATGGGTGTTCTGTCAGCTGTGCGGGTGTAGCAAGGTCCGGGACCTTTTGAAGGTAGATGTTGGATAGTGCCATGCAATGCAAAAAAAACTGCAATAAAGAATAGAATATCAACAAAAACCAGGGTGTGACAAGTAAAAAATTGGGTGGTAGGAATGTGAAATCGAGTTAGATTAAGGTTATATCCAAGTGGGTGTGGCAGATTTTCAAGTTTGCGTTTTTTGTGCGCCAATGCATGTTACAGATCAGCGTGTAAGAGGCCCATATACGGTACAGCCAATTAAAAAAATATTTGGATAGTTAAAGTCACTATTCAAACGAGATCAATAACATCCTTGATAGACCAGGCGTGGCGATTTAAATCAGGGGCCCACGAGGGCGAAATCGAGCAATCATAGCACTTCCACAGCGCTTACTGAGCAGCGTCATAGAGGGCAAGCGCCGGTATTTAAAGGGACGTTAACGCGTTTAACGATAAGCAAAATATAGTACTGCAGTGGGTCTTTATGCCAATGATAAAGTTTTTATATGTAGTTTGGTGTAACAAAGGGTTTGACTGAAATAATAGTGCAATAACTGACACTTTAAATCAATTTTTCAAGAAACAACAACAAAAAAATTCAACAAAAAACAGATAAAGACATAAAAGTAGCCATTGATAATATCTAAATATGTAGTAGTATGTATATAGCATTCAAATCAAAATGTAATAAAACTAATTTATGTGTGAATTATGTGTAAATTATGTGCAATGTCTTAATCACTAGGGATTGTTACATCGGGCTATACATGCATGTAGTGGCAACACAATGATATTACAGAAACTAAATTGTACAAAATGTTTATCTTAACAGTCAATTTACAAATAACGCATTCAGATTTGTGGAACTCAATGCACTAAATCTCCACAAATTAGTGTCGTTACTACGACAACCAATTTGAATGTGAAAAAAAACAAGCAACTGGTGTCTGAAAAGATTATATATATAGATATAATTTGGGGGGGGGGGGGGGGGGGGGGGGGGGGCAATAGGTATTTCCCTAGGACGTCAATTGGCTAGAAACTCCTGCTACGTACTGTATATGTCTGTGGATTTCTTGAACACGATTGGCCGTTGTGTTCGAGTCAGAGTTCACTCACTGCTAAAGGCTGGATTTCATTGTGCAGTTTAGAGCTCCATTGATTCTAATGAAGTGACAGCTTCTTAGTGATTATATGGAAGCGATATTTGCTCGCTTTCTAGGCTATAATAAATTCAGAATTTGAATAAAAGTTTTGTTTTTTATGCAGTACCTACTTTAATAATCACTTTCATTTTAGATCGTATAATCTTAACGATAATTGGTTGTACTATATATAAACATTGCCGGAAATGTGAGATAATCATTGCTAATGAACTTAATCATCAACTGAAATGCCTACAAGTGTCATTAAACTTTCAATTCATATGATCCTCACTTTTTGAAAATCTATAACAATTTATACAATGAAAAGCTTATTTGTTCATGTATTTTTGAATGCTAACAAACTTCAGTTACATATCATATCACTCTCTCCCTCACACTCACACTCTCACACACACACCCACGCTCTCTCTCACNCTCACACACACGCTCACTCTCACACACGCTCTCTCACACACTCACGCTCTCTCACAAACGCTCACTCTCTCACACACACTCACTCTCTCTCCCACACGCTCACTCTCTCTCACACACACGCTCACTCTTTCCACACACGACACTCTCTCTCACAAACGATCACTGCTCTATCACTCACACTCTCACAAACGATCACTCTCTCACCGATCACTCTCTCACACACGCTCTCTCTCACACGCTCACTCTCTCTCTCACACACACAATCTCTCACACACACACTCACTATCCACACGCTCGATCTATCTCACAAAAGCTCACTCTCCCACACGCTCAACTCTCTCACACACGCTCTCTCCTCACACAGCTCTCTCTCTCACAGCTCACACTCTCTCCTCACACGCTCACACTCTCTTCTATCCACACTATCTCTCTCACACTCTCTCTCTCACACGCTCACTCTCTCCTCTCACACACTCACACATGCTCACTCTCTCTCTCTCACACGCTCACTCTCACACACACACACTTATTAAAACGCTCGCTGTCTCTCACACACGCTCCTCTCCAACACACGCACACTTCTCAAAGCCGCTGTCTAACAATCGTCGCTTCAACAAGCACGCTCTCTCTCACACACGAACGCTCGCACTCTCCAAACAATGCCACTCTCACTCTCTCACTCTCACACGCTCACTCTCTCACGCTCACACTCTCTCTCACACATGCTCACTCTCACACACATGCTCACTCTCACACGCTCTCTCACACTCACGCTCTCACAAACGCTCACTCTCTCACACGCTCACTCTTTCTCAATGCACCTCAAACTCTCTCCACGCGCTCACTATCTCACCACGCTCGCCGCTTCACTAACACTCTCTCTAAAACCACGATCACTCTCTCACACCGCGCTCTCTCTCACTCACACTCTGTCTCACACACGCTAACTCGCTCACACGCTCACTCTCACAAACGCTAACTCTCTCACTCACACTCTCTCTCACACACGCTCTCTCTCACACATGCTCACTCTCTCACACACTCACTCTCACACACTGTTCAACTCTCTCAACTCACACTCTTCTCACACAGCTCACTATCTACGCTCACTCGCTCTATCACAAGCACACCTCCCAACACACACGCACGCTCTCTCGCACACGCTCGCTTCTCACACGCGATCACTCTCCACACACTTCACACTATCTCTCTCTCTCTCACACTCTCGCTCTCTCACACTCACACTCTCACACACGCTCTCACACACACACACACGCTCACTCTCTCTCTCTCTCTCTCTTTCTCTCTCTCATTCTCTCTCTCTCTCACACACACATTCACACACACTCTCTCTATCTCACACACGCTCACACTCTCTCTCACACACGCTCACTCTCTCACACATGCACACTCTCTCACATACGCTCGCTCTCTCTCACACACGCTCGCTCTCTCACACACGCGCGCTCTCTGTTTGGCATGACAATTGTTACAATGTATTTCCAAAGCATAGTGTTTACATTGAATCATAGAACAGGGATAGGCAACAAAAAACAGGATGTATAACATTTTAATAAAGTAAAAACAAATTAAAGTTTAGGAAATGTAGAATTCTACAAACAATTTATAATTCAGTGTGTGTGGTGTGGTGTGTGTTTGTGTGTGTGTGTGGGTTTGTGTGGTGTGTGTGCGTGTGTGTGGTTGTGTGTGTGTGGGCGCATCACTGATTTGTGACCTACTCCCTCTTTTTTGTTGACTGGCATCAAATGTATCTTGCTGCTAGTAAGATACAATCTTGTTTTTCACATAATAAATATTGAAGTTGTGTTTTCTTGTTTAACATTTTAAAATCAGGGTAAACTATTTCAAATTTGGGATAAAATGTGTTTCTAATTTCTTCATAGTTAGGGCAGCATTTGAGGAAGTGTTGCTCTGTCTCCACTTCCCCATGATTACAGTAAGGACAGATGCGGCTTTCTCTGGGCAGCCAGTGCTGTCGATATCTGCCCGTCTCTATAGTCAGAGTATGACTGCTCAGTCTGTACCTCGTCATCTGTCTTCTTAATTTACAGTCTTGCACTGTACTCAGATAGAGTTGTGTAATCTCTATTTAGGGCCAAATAACATTCAAGTTTACTTTGTTTTTCTGTTGTTTCAGTCCAATAGGTTAGATAATTTTCTTTTTTGTGCTTTTATAATTTGGTTGGGCTGAATGTTGTGGATGAATATTTCAGAGTTGATGCTGGATGTTGTTAGTCATGTTAGTCTGTTTTTGCTGCTTCAGGACCATCTGAATCAGGGGACTTTTTTCAGGGTTCACTTCATGGTTTTTAAGGGCTTTAAAATGGTATAAAATGGGTTTAAAATGGGTTTAAAATGATACACTGTCTCTCACACTCGCTCGCTCTCGCTCACACATGCTCACTCTCTCTCCCACACGCTCACTCTCTCTCACACACGCTCACTCTTTCACACACGCTCACTCTCTCACACACACGCTCACTCTCTCTCACACGCTCTCTCTCTCACCCACGCTCTCTCTCTCTCACACACGCTCACTCTCTCTCTCGCACGCTCACTCTCTCACACGCACGCTCACTCTCACACACGCACACTCACACCTCTCTCACACACGCTCACTCTCTCTCTCACACGCTCTCTCTCTCTCACACGCTCACTCTCTCTCTCACACGCTCACTCTCTCTCACACACGCTCACTCTCTCTCACACACGCTCACTCTCTCTCACACACGCTCACTCTCTCTCAAACACACTCACTTTCTCTCACACTCACGCTCACTCTCTCACACACACACACTCTCTCACACTCTCACACACGCTCACTCTCTCTCTCTCACACGTTCACTCTCACACACGCACACTCTCTCACATGCTCGCTCTCTCTCACACACTAACACACGCTCGCTCTCTCTCACACACGCACGCTCTCTCTCACACCCGCAACAATCGCTCTCACACGCTCACACTCTCCCACGCCACCTCTACACACGCAAAACTCTCCTCACACACGCCACCTAGAACACACGCTACTCTCACACACCGCTCACTCGCAAAACACGCTCTATCATACTCGCTCTCTCACACACGCGCACTCTTTCTACACTCAACACGCTCGCTCTCTCTCAAACACGACACACTCTTCTCAACACGCTCGCTCTTCTAACTCACACCAGCGCGTCTCTATTAACACACGCAGCTATCTCTCACACACAGCACGCTGCCTCTCTAACACGCTCACACTCTCTCACACGTCACTCGCACACACGCACACTCTTCACCCACCCGCCACTCTAACACACGCTCACTCTCCAACGCTCACTCTAAACACGCTCGCTCTTCTCTAACACACGCTCACCTCTCACACACGTCTCTCTCTCTCACACACGCTCTCTCTCACACACGCTCACTCTCTCTCACACGCTCACTCTCACACACACACAATCTCACTCACACACACGCTCACACTCTCCTCTCTCTCTAACACGCCATCTCTCCACCACACGCTCCTCCTCCACACACAGTCTCTCTCTCTCACACTCACACTCTCTCACATACGCTCACTCTCTCTCACACACGCACACTCTCTCTCTCTCACGCACGCTCACTCTCACACACGCACACTCTCTCTCACACACGCTCACTCTCTCACACACGCTCACTCTCTCTCAAACACACTCACTTTCTCTCACACTCACGCTCACTATCTTCAAACACCGCTCACTCTCTTCTCACACTCACTCTCTAATACACGCTCACTTCACTCTCTCTCACCGCTCACTCTCACAAAGCACACTCTCTCTAACACGCACGCTCGCTCTCTCGAACGCCCGCTACACTCTCACACGCTCAACCTCTCAGCCACAAGAACTTCACTCTCACACACGCACGCGCTCTCTCACACGCACGCTCGCTCTCTCACACGCACGCTCTCTCTCACAAGCTCTCTCTCACACAGGCTCTCACACGCGCTCTCACGCTCTCTCACAAACGCTCACTCTCAAGCTCACTCTCTCTCACACACGCTCACTCTCTCACACGCACGCTCTCTCTCACACACGCACGCTCTCTCATACACACGCTCTCTCTCACACCTCTCTCCCAAAGCCTCTCTCTCCACCCGCTCACACACTCTCTCTCACACACTCGCTCTCTCTCTCTCTCACACTCGCTCGCTCTCTCTCACACACGCTAACTCTCTCTCACACGGCTCGCTCTCTCGCACACACGCTCACTCTCTATCACGCACGCTCACTCTCACACACGCACATTCACTCTCACACACGCACGCTCTCTCTCACACGCACGCTCTCTCTCTCTCACGCACGCTCGCTCTCTCACACGCACGCTCTCTCTCACAAGCTCTCTCTCACACAGGCTCTCACACGCGCTCTCACGCTCTCTCACAAACGCTCACTCTCATGCTCTCTCTCACACACGCTCACTCTCTCACACACGCTCACTCTCTCTCACACACGCTCACTTTATCTCACACTCACGCTCACTCTCTCTCACGCACGCTCACTCTCTCACACACGCACACTCACTCTTCACAAACGCACGCGCTATCACACACACGCTCTCTCTCACACACGCCTCTCTCACACGCTCACACTCTCTTCACACACACAATCTCTCTCAAAAGCTCACACTCTCTCTCACACACGCGCCCTCTCTCACACACTCACTCTCTATCACAACACAGTCTCTCTCTCTCACACTCACACTCTCTCTCACACACGCTCGCTCTCTCTCACACACGCTCGCTCTCACACACTCACGCTCTCTCTCTCACACGCTCACACTCTCTCTCACACATGCTCACTCTCTCACACATGCACACTCTCTCACCCATACGATCGCTCTCTCTCACACACGGCTTTCTCCCTCTTCACACGCTCGCTCTCTTCACACAACACTCACTCAATTCAATTAAATTCAATTCGTGCTTTATTGGCATGACAATTTTTACAATGTATTGCCAAAGCATTTGTTTACATTGAATCTAGAACAGGATATATAGGCCAACACAAAACAATGTATGTATATACATTAATAAAGTAAAACAAATTAACGTTTTAGAATCGTAGAATTCTACAAACAATTTATAATTCAGTGTGTGTGTGGTGTGGTGTGTGTTTGTGTGTGTGTGTGTTTGTGTGGTGTGTGCGTGTGGTGGTGTGTGTGTGGTGTGTGTGTGTGGGCGCATCACTGAATTGTTGACTCCCTCTTTTTGTGACAGGCATCAATGTATCTTGTTGCTAGTAAGATACAATCTTGTTTTTCACCTAATAAATATTGAAGTTGTGATTTCTTGTTTAACATGTTGAAGTCAGGGTAAAGTATTTCAAATTTGGGATAAAATGTGTTTCTAATTTCTTCATAGTTAGGGCAGCTGCTGAGGAAGTGTTGCTCTGTCTCCACTTCCCCATGATTACAGTAAGGGCAGATGCGGCTTTCTCTGGGCAGCCAGTGCTGTCGATATCTGCCCGTCTCTATAGTCAGAGTATGACTGCTCAGTCTGTACCTTGTCATTTGTCTTCTTAATTTACAGTCTTGCACTGTACTCAGATATTCCGCAGTTGTGTAATCTCTATTTAGGGCCAAATAACATTCAAGTTTACATTGTTTTTCTGTTGTTTCAGTCCAATAGGTTAGATAATTTTCTTTTTGTGCTTTCATAATTTGGTTGGGCCGAATTTTGTGGATGAATATTTCAGAGTCCTGATGCTGGATGTTGTTAGTCATGTTAGTCTGTTTTTGCAGCTTCAGGACCATCTGAATCAGGGGACTTTTTTCAGGGTTCACTTCATGGTTTTTAAGGGCTTTAAAATGGTATAAAATGGTTTTAAAATGGGTTTAAAATGCTACACTCTCTCTCACACTCGCTCGCTCTCTCTCACACACGCTAACTCTCTCTCACACACTCACTCTCTCTCCCACACACGCTCACTCTCCTTCACACACGCTCACTCTTCACACACGTCACTCTCTCTCAGTCTCACACTCTCTCTCTCACTCTCACACACGCTCTCTCTCACACATGCTCACTCTCTCACGCTCACTCTCTCACACGCTCACTCTCTCACACGCACGCTCACTCTCACACACGCTCGCTCTCTCTCACACACACGCCACTCTCTCTGCACACGCCACTCTCCAAACACGCTCTCTACTCTCACACGCTCACACTCTCTCACACTCTCTCACACGCACTTATCGCACACGATAACATCTCTCTTACACTCTCTCACACGTCACTTTCTCTCACACACTCAAACATGCTCACTCTCTATCTTCCCACGCTCATCTCACACAACGGGGCCCCCACCCACACTCTTCTCACACGTAGCCTCTCTTCACACCGCTCGCTCTCTCTCACCCACTCACACACGCCGCTCACTCTCACAAACGCCACACTCTCTCACAGGATCGCTCTCTATCAAACACGGTCACTCTCACACTCCACCTTCTCTCAAAACAGCTCACTCCTCACGCTCTCTCAGCACATGCACAACTCTCACACACACACGCACGCTCTCTCACACGCGCTCACTCTCTCACACGCTCACACTCTCACACACACGCTCCCTCTCACACACACACACTCTCTTTCTCTCTCTCTCTCTCTCACACTCACGCTCTCTCACACTCACGCTCTCACACTCGCTCTCTCTCACACACGCTCACTCTCACACACGCTCATCTCGAGCCTCTCTACCCGCTCGCTCTCTCAAACACGCTCGCTCTCTCACAAACGATCACTCTCTCACAACCCGCCACCTCTCTCAGACAGCTCACTCTCTCTTTCTCAAACCGTCACGACTCTCAACGTTCACTCTCTCTCACCCGGCTCACTCTCTCTCAAGGCTCTCTGCTCTGCACACGCTCTGTATCTCTCTCTCACGCTCTCTCTCTCTCACGCACGCTCACTCTCTCTCACACGCACGCTCTCACACACGCTCGCTCTCTCACGCATGCTCGCTCTCTCACACGCGCTCTCTCACACGCGCTCTCTCTCACACACGCGCTCACTCTCTCACACGCTCACTCTCTCACACACGCTCACTCTCTCACACACGCTCACTCTCCCACACACGCTCTCTCTCTCACACACGCTCTCTCACACGCTCACACACACACACAAACAATCTCTCGCTCACACGCTAAAGCCACTCTCTAACACGCTCACACTCTCTCACATACACTCTCTCACACACTCTCACACACGCACTCACTCTCACACACTCGCTCTCACACATGCACTCTCTCACACGCTCGCTGTCTCTCACACACGCTCGCTCTCACACACACGCTCACGCTCCACGCTACTCTTCACATTCATGCACACTATTCACATGAAGCTGTCTCTCACACACGCGCGCTCTAACCACGCACGCTCTCCCACACGGCCACGCTCGCTCTCACACGCTCACTCCTCACACACGCACACTCTCTCACACCGCCTCACTTCTCACACCGCTCACTCTCACACACACGTACTCCACAAACGCTCTCCTCACAACGCACTGTATCTAAACACCGCTCCTCTCTCTCACCCGCTCATCTAGCACCCACGATGCGCTCCCGCTCTATCACATCGCTCACTCATCACACAAGCTCTCTCTCTCACTCACACTCACTCTCGCACACACTCTCACACACACTCTCACACGCTCTCTCACACACGCTCACTCTCACACACACACAATCTCACTCACACACACACACTCTCACACACTCACTCTCTCTCACACTCACACTCTCACATACCTCGCCTACTCTTCACACTGCACGCTATCTCACACACGTCATCCTCACACGCTCTCTCACACACGCTCAACCTCTCCACGCCTCACTCTCTACCCCACGTTCACTCTCCAATCACACTATCTTCTCACTCTCCACGCTCTCTCTCACAGCACATCTCACACCTACACCAGCACGCTCCTCTCACACGGCTCATCACTCACACGATCACAACTCTCACACACGCTACACTCACACACTCCACTCTCTTCACAACGCTCACTAAACAACACGTTCACACACTCTCACTCTCTCACACACGCTCACTCTCACACACGCTCACTCTCTCGCTCTCTCTCACGCTCGCTCTCTCTCACACACATGCTCACTCTCTCACACACACGCTCACTCTCTCCCACACAAGCTCACCTCTCAGACACGTCACTCTCTCTAACCCGTTCAATCTCTCGAACATGCTCTCTCTCTAACCACTCTCTCTTCTCTCACGCACGCTCACGCTCTCACACGCTCACTCTCCACACGCGCACTTCACACAACTCACCTATCACACGCTCACTCTATCAAAAGCGCGGCTCTCTCAAGTACGGCTCTCTCTAACGCACGCTCTCTCACGCCACACTCACCACCGCTCACTCACACGCTCTCTCGCACACACGCTCAATCTCACGCTCCTCTCTACCACACGCTCACTCACACGCTCAATTCTCTCACGCCACTATTCACACTGCGCACTCTTAACCACCTGTCACTCTCACACCGCTCACTCGCGCTCACGCCACACACGCGCTCTCTCACACACGCATCTCCACACGCGCTCTCTCTCACCCACGCGCTCCACTCTCACCGCTCACTCGCGCCACTCTGCACACACACGCTCTCTACTCACACGCTCAATCTCACACACGCTCACTCTCTCACTCTCACACACGCTCTCTCTCACACACGCTATCTCTCACACACGCGCACACTCTCTCACACACGCTCACTCTCACACACGCGCTCACTCTCTCACACGCTCACTCTCACAATCTCTCTCACACGCTCACTCTTCTCACAAGTCGCTCTCTCCGCACGCTCGCCGCTACACGAACGACTCTCTCTCAACACGGCTCACTCTCACACAACGCTCACTCTCTCACACGCTCTCTCGCACAAACTGCGCACTCTCTCACTCACGCTCTCTCTCTCTCACACACGCTCACTCTCACGCTCTCTCTCACACACGCTCACTCGCGCTCACTCACACACGCGCTCACTCACACACACACAACACACGCTCACTCACACACGCTCTATCTCTCACAACGCTCTCTCTCTCACACACTCTCTCTCACACACTCTATCTCACACACACTCTCTCTCACACACCCTCTCTCTCACACACGCTCACTCTCACACACGCTCACTCGCGCTCTCTCACACGCTCACACTCTCTCACACACGCTCTCTCTCTCACACACACTCTCTCTCTCACACACAGTCTCTCACACACACACAGTCTCTCACACACACACACACAGTCTCTCTCACACACACACACACACACACACGCACACTAACACACAAACTCACACACACAGGGTCACTGAATCACTCACTGACCTTTTATTGCAAAACAGTGAACATTTTGATAGTTTAAGGTACAAAACATGTCATCGAAATAACCAAACATTTACTGAAGTGCAGTTTTACCATTTTGAAAAAAAAGTAAACAAAAAGGCACAAAAAAAAAAGAAAAGAAAAAGAGGGCAAAACCCTCTACAAGCAGGTCTATCTACTCTTCCCTGCATTATGTCGGTCTACCAAAACTGAAAAGAACAGAACAGATCTGAGAGCTTTACTGATGACGGCTGGAAACATGCTACCCGTCTATTTCCAGGTTCTCAGTCTGAATGGAAAAACACGTGCTTGCAGGCACAGCAGTAGAAAGTCTTGGTCCGAGTAGCCATCGGTTATTCACTGTGAAACCTGAGATGTGGAAATGTCTCTGTGCTGTCAGTGATCATCAGTCAGACCCCGACTCCTCTGAGCTGGCTTCCTCTTCCTCAGAAGCCTGTGACAGATAAAGCAGGTTAAATGATGCAGATGTAAATAACTCTGATGAAGCCGAGAGCACGCACGTCAGTCGCACACCTTGAGTTTGCTGCCTCTGTCGTGCTCAGATTCAGATGAGCTCTCCTCGCTGGAGATGAACTCTTTGCTCTTAAAGCTTTCATTTACGCTTTCCTTCTTTGTCTCCTTTTCTCCTCCACTCTTCTTCTTGGCTTCCACCTTTCCACCTTTCTTCTTCTTTTCTCTGAAAACACAAGCAATGACTGTCAACATACAGCTGCAGGTAACAACCATTGTAACGTACACTATTGTTCAAAAGTCAGTCAGTGATAAAAAAATATATATTTAGCAACATTAAATTGATTAGAAGTGCCAGTAAAGGTATTTATAATGTTACAAAAGATTTCTATTTTAAATAAATGCTGTTCTTTTGAACTTTCTATTCATCAAAGAATCCTGAAAAATAAAATGCATCAGTTTCCACAAAAATATTAAAAAGCACAACTGTTTTCAACATTGATAATAATCAGACATGTTTCTTGAGCAGCAAATTTCAGCATATTAGAATGATTTCTGAAGAATCATGTGACACTGAAGACTGGAGTAATTATGCTGAAAATTCAACTTTGATCTCAGAAATAAATTACATTTTAATATATATTCAAATATAATTTTACTGTATTTTTGATCAAGTAAACAACATATGTGAGGCAAAAAAAAAAATCTAATAAATAAATTTAAATAATAAAAAAAAAAAAACTTACCATTTCTTCACTGTAATGCTTGCTTTTAAGCAATGTGCACATTTAACTTTTGCATAAAAGTACACTGTACAAATCTGCTTTAAAATATAAAACGACTCTAATATAACGTGTGCGTGTTTAGATCCGTTTGCTCACTTGGTAACAGATGCTGCCGCTCCTCCTCCACTCTCTCTGTACTCTTTCATGGTTTTCTCATATTGTTTCTTGGCCTCTTCCGCTTTTCTGTCCCATTCCTGTGAAACACGGGAGAGACACTGAGCTGAACGCACTGTTGAATCAAATAAACCGCTCAGGTGACTGTCACAGCGCAGGAATAGGAGGTCACGCTTCAATAATCCGTTTGCGGCACAATTAAAACAACAAGACTAATAATGCAGTAAGCGGCTAATAAATGTCTTCAGTGCTGCAGCGCTCACTCCTGAAAACTACACTCCATGCATCAAATATTACATTTGGATTACATCAGATATCCATAATGTGTAAAAAGGCAAAATTATAAAACCGCTTTAGTTATGGATGTGCTATACATTGGATTCATAAAAATTAAGAAATGTATGTTTTAATGAATCTTATGGCCCCCGGATTGCATACAGAACTGTCTAGGCTTTTACTAAAGACATCACTGGTACTGATGGGAAAGTGAAAAATAAATAAATAGGGGGAAAAAAAATGATATTATAATATATAATATATATCGAGATATTCTATAATTATATATAATATCTTATATATGTAAATGTATGAAGATGGCAGATGCGAAAAAACTCTTTTAAATGATCATTTTCAAAATCAGGCTCCTATGTAATTCACTTTAATGGGCAATAAAAGTTTATTAGTCAGTCATTGAAATGCCTTATTTTAAAAAATGTCCAGGTAATTTCATAGGTAGGAGCCTGATAAAAATGCTCATTTAAAAAATAAAAAACCTCTGACGGACTTAAATGCTTTTGCATCTGAAAAACTCATATATATACACACACACACCACACACACACACACACACACATGAAGAGACCAATGGTAATTAGCGATCTCATTTTTTCCCTTAACTCTTTCTGTTTTCACTGTTATACGGTAGGAGGCGCTATTACACATCTTCAAACATTAAACAGCACATAAATCAAAACCGCCTGCTAGCGAATGAAATATCGCCACAGGAAGTGGTTAAGGACTGTGAAGCTTTGGGTGTCGGTGAAGCGATCGACTGCATCTATGTTCTGATCCGGATGTCATTAGTCATTTTTATTCAAAATTATGCTTTTTTTCATGAAACTTACCCACATTCAGGAGTTGATATAAAAAGAATGCATGAAGCTAGAATAAAACGGTTTGTTTTGTTTAAAAGCAGAGGCTCTGTTCTTTCTTTTGCATGTTCAGATATTACTAAAACTAAATATTAATAAATGCTGGCGGGGCCAGAGTTAACAGGGGCTGTGAAGACTCTCTGGTTGCTGATCTTAATTCACCTCTTTCCGGTCTTTGCCCAGTTGCTTCCACATTTCTCCAGCCTTCTTGGAGATTTCAGTGACTGATATCCCAGGATTCTCGCTCTTGATTTGCTCTCGGTTAGCATTCAGCCAAAGCATGTAAGCGCTCATCGGCCTCTTCGGAGCCCTGGGGTCCTTCACCTTCTTCTGTTGGCCACAGAGAGAGAAAGAGAGGGTCAATAAAGTCGTGTCTGTTTCGGGTGTCATCTTCCGAACAGTTTTAACATGCATGCTGTCATTCATGAGATATTGATATGTATGATATGTATCTGACCTCTTTCCGTGGTTTCCTCTCTTTCTTCTCCTTCACCACTTTCTTGGGCTTCTTTTCAGGCTTTTTCTTCTTGCCTTCATCCTCACTGTCTCCGTCGTCCGCCTCGCTGTCGCTCTCTGAAGCGTTGCTGTCATACCTGCACAGACACAGCATCATATCATCAGAGCGAGAGACTCACACATCTAAAGATCAAGGGAAAGAAAGCTTTCAATCCCTTACTCTTCTGCGACATCGTCATCCTCTTCTCCAGGGTTGAAAGACTCGTCTACAGGAAGAAAACGGATATTAACCACAGAACACTTCGAGCTGAGATTCCACTTTAAAGCATTAGAGGCTCAAGCCCCGTGTCTGAGCATGAGCAGTTTTTGTCCTATAATTGTGGAATAATGTAAAGTATAAATATATATATATATATATATATATATATATATATATATAGATAGATATAGATATATGTGCAACTGTTACAGCAAAATATCCCCCATTATAAAAAAAACCTGACAAACAAGAATTACATCATTTAGACTTTCTACAGCAAAATAATGCTATCATAAGAAATATAATCAAACAAAAAATCTTCTTTATATATTTGTTTGAATTTAGTGGAATTAAGCTGATAACTGCAAACGAACCTGCTGAAGAACGGTTTAATTCAGACTAAATCTGCACCCATTTTATCCATTCATTTGAATTTTATACATTTTCTTTTTAATTGCGATGCTTAATTGTATTGTTAGAATGCTGTAAACCATATTTTTTCACCATATTTAAAACAAAATGCTCATATAATATTTAGTTTAACATGCATGATATGCAACATATTGTGAAAGGTTAAGCACCTCCTTAAAGGGCTCACGAACTGAGATCTTTTGATATATATATAACAGGTCAGTGTACTCTGACTCTCTGAGAACATGCAGTTCATGACTCTTTTTATTATTTTTCCAACTAAAAAAAGCGAAAAGCACCCTATATATTTAGTTTGCGCTGTGTGTTTTAGTTGAGGCGTGTCAGTACCGCTATCGCCCTCCGATCCGTCGCTGCCGTCTCCCTCCTCTCTGATCTTGCCCTCTTCTTTCATTCTCTCCAGGTAAGCATCATGCTGGTCTTCATCAGAGTCGCTGTAGCCGTCTGCTCCTTTCATGCCCTAGCACACACACAAGCAGCTCGATAAATAATGTCCATGTAACGCATGTGCATTTGGGTGTGCCAGAGAAAAATAAAAAATCTATTCAATATAACTCACACAACATCTGGAACAAAACATGATCACTAACAGTCATGTCAGAACAGGTTAGAGGAAAGCAAACGGATATTGCGCAACGTGTCTTTATATTAACGTTATTAACCAGCATTGTGAATAGTGTGATAATTGAATCCCGCACTCACTCGGGAGCAGAAGAAACCCGAATTTGTTCTAATGGTGTACATACAATACTGTTCAAAAGTTTGGGTGAGTAGGATTTTATTAAGGTTTCTGAAAGAAGTCTTTTCTGCTCACCAAGCATGCATTTATTTGATCAAAAATACTGTAAAAATGTGAAATATTATTGCAATTTAAATTAGCTGTTTTCTATGAGAATATATAGTAAAATATCATTTATTTCTGTGATGCGCAGCTGAATTTATCATCATTACTCCAGTCTTCAGTGTCACATGATCTTCAGAAATCAGTATAATATGCTGATCTGCTGCTCAAGAAACATTTCTGATTATTATCAATGTTGAAAACAGTTGTGCTGCATGATATTTTTGTGGAAACCGTGACTTTTTTCAGAATCTCTGATTAATAGAAAAAAAAGAAATGCACTTTTTTTAAAATTATATTTTTTTGTAACATTATAAGTGTCTTTACGGTCACTTTTGATCAATTTAATGCATCCTTGTGGAGTAAAAAAAAAATTTTTTTTTTTTTTTGGTGAAAAAAAACTTACTGACCTGGAATTTTTGAACAGTACTAACTAATACATTTTTTTTTTCATGCTAATTTACTAAAACAAACTGTGTAGAAAAGAGGCTGAATGATTTTAGCTAGATTATTATAGCATGGATTGACTAGAATTGTTTTTAAAAAGGTTTGACTTTCCCCCCCACAGCAAATACATGAATACAGATATATAATTTTTAACCATAATTAATTATAATAATCCATTTGGATTATATTGCCCAGCCCTACTGAGCATATTACTTGTGTGCATTTTGGCTTAAACCAAAATAAACGTTTTGAAAACAACAGAAATTACCTCTTTAAATCCTCTGTTCTTGATATTCAGCTTCTTGGCATTGACAAAGTCAAAGAGTTTTCCGTATTCTTCCCTACATAAGACAGAAGAGAGGCGATATCCATTATCTTCTGATTTAGTGACCTGACGCTCATTTCAGGACAAAGTGCTGCAGAGAAAGCACTTTGTGGTGAAAGGCATGACGATGAGGTGCAGTTTACCTCTCGATGTTGCTGAAGGTGTACTGGTTACTCTGCTTGGTCTCGATCTCGAAGTCGAAGGAGCGGGTGGTGGTGGTTCCTCTGGCGAAGTTGACGCAGGAGATCTCCTCGAAGCGCAGGTGAACCGGAGGCTTGTGCACGTAGATGAAGCCTCTCTCTAGAGGATACAGCAGCCCTGAGCTGGCCTTATACGCACACGTTATACACTGAGACCCCGAGTGACTACACACACACACACACACACACACACACACACACACAAAGACCGACATCAGGAAAACCTTCAAAACCAGCTCAACTTGACACGCTATTTAAATATGAGAACTAGGGGTGGGTAATACGAGCAATTCATCACCACAATATTTGGTATAAATAGGGGTATGCACTATTTATCTTTCACGATAATATCGTAATTGTGGTTTTAATGATATGCGTGCTGACATTATGGAGTGTGTCACTCATATTTCAAAAACAAACAAAAACACGTCTTGAGAGTCCAAAAGCATTGACTGTGTGATGAAGCCTATTAGAACGCAGTTAAAATGACCCTATAATTCAAGTTATGCAAGCAAAAATAGCAAATATTGTTGGATATAATTATGTAATTTTACACAATCAAGAGTGCTGTTTTCCCGAATATCAGCGCATTAGTGCAATCGCAAATGTGATATTACTTTATACAAAGGTAAAAAAAAAAAAAAAAAAAAAGTAATTTTAAGTGAGTTACATTTTAGACACAATATTGACTTTTTTTTCGCCAATAAAAATATTTCCAATCAAAGCCGGAGCGGAACATTTGTGCATCTCAGAGCAAACACTGCAGTGTTTAATTCCTGAATGAATCTGTTTTTGAACAAATCATTTGAGTCAGTGATTCAATGATCCATTCGTAAAGACAGCCACTTGCTTCGTTTTTAAATGAATCATCTGCTTTGAACGAATCATTTGATTCAATAATCCATTCGTAAAGACAGCCCCTGCATCTCAATGTTCATACCATCCATCCTAAATAGTATGTGAGATTAGAATAAGTGTGTCCCAAAGCATAGTATGTTGAAAAGAGTAGGCCAAAAGTCTCCGGATGGTCTACTATTTCAGGTCCATTTTTGAAGTGTGGATCCGTGCACACACTAATGGCTAAAATAGCCCACAATCCATTGCGGTTTCTGGCGATGGATTCGGTCCAGAACTACAAACACGAACAACGGCATTAGCAAAACTACAAACGGTTAGGTAGAGAGGTTTACAAAAAGGGGTTTGAGTTACTAATAATCAACATTTAACCTGGTAAAAAATATTTATTTATTGTTATCCGTGTTATATTTCATCTGCAACAGTAATGTGAACTTTTAATGCATCATTATGCAGAAAATATGAGCAGAGTTCTCCGCATTAAAGACCCACGACTGGCAGATTAACGAGCTACTTCTTTTCTCTCCAGTACGGTAGGAAGTTAAATTAAATTAAATGTGGAGGATGTTAACTGTGACAAGATGATTGACAGGCCAGTTTACAGTGACAGGGTGCATGTAACAGGTGCGACAGAGCGGTCCTTTAAAGACGCAATTGTGTGACGTGATAGTATGTCCCAAAGTACTCTTCTACTACACACTCAAAAGTGTGTACTTTTTCTTCACCAAAAGAGTACATACTTTAAGGGCGTAGTATAAGTAGGCACACTGAGACGCAGCCAGCCACTTGCTTTGCTTCTAAACGAATCACCTGCTTTGAACGAATCATTTGATTCAATGATTCAATAATCCATTCGTAAAGACAGCCACTTGCTTCCTTTTTAAATGAATCATCTGCTTTGAACAAATCATTTGATTCAATTATCCATTCATAAACACAGCCACTTGCTTCATTTCTAAATTAATCATCTGCTTTGAACGAATCATTTGAATGAATGATTCCAATGAATCACTCATTAAGACCGGGACTTGCTGCCACCTGCTGTCGGATTGTGTCATATTTATTTATCCATAAACTAGCCAATGCATCAGCACAAAAACACACTATGCAAAATATAATTTAATTATCAAAATATCCGAATTTAAAACAAATAAAATAAATAGATATAATATTTTTCAATATCGCACACCCCGAGATATAAAAAAGTTAAAAATATTGTTTTTATAAAAACAAACTACTACATGAAATAAAGACCAAATCATTGAGGATGGACCTTTCTGAATGAGTTATTCCTCATTTGCTCTCTAAATGCAATAATGCTAGTATATCATCCACCCCTAATGAGAAACTATATCTTCATAAGCACATCTGTTTGTGTGCTTTACCCCTTGAAGTTTCCAGGCACCGTGATCTTCCTGTTGACCAGAGCCTTCATGACCCTGCTGACGATCTCGTAGAGCGGCCCGGACATGTTCTTACTGAGCTTGCCTTCATAACGCTTCTTCACCTCGTCCCTAGAGAAGACAGAGACCGATCCAGTCAGCAAAGCTAGCGGCGGTGAACCTCGGACAGACAGAGAAAGCCCAGCGTACTCACTCGCTCATGTTCAGAGCAAGACTGAGCTCTTCGTCTTTGGAGAAGAGGAGGATGAGGAAATGATAACGCGTCTGACCCTGTTTAATGGGTGGGTCGAGACTGATCTGGAAAACAAAAAGCATCAAGGCTGGGTCAAGAATCAAATACAAACCATGAAGCAGCATCTGTAAAGATTTACTGACGAATAAAGCCTATGATTCTGCATTTAGCCAGCAGGTGGCAGCAGCACCAATGCATTATTTAGCATAGGACACACAATAGGGATGTTTACATGCACTCATGTTTATCAGTACAAAAGAATCCAATTCTGTGTATTGGGATTTTTTCAGATAATTACACAATATTTTGTGTTATTGTGCTGGATCTGTGGCTGGTTTAGGCCTGTCATGGATAAATAAATGACATTAAAACCACCAGCAGGTGGCAGCCAGTCCCTTAATGAGTGATTCATTGAATCATTCATTCAAACGATTCATTCAAAACAGCAGAGTCATTAACAAATGAAGCAAGTGGCTCCTTATGAATGATTCATTGAATCACTGACTCAAAAGATTAGTTCAAAAACAGATTCCTTTAGGAACGAAACACTGCAGTGGTGCTGCAGAAATGCAGAAATGTTCTAATATTAACTATTTTGTTGGCAAAACCGAAAAAACAATATTGTGTCAAAAACGTAACTCTTGTTTGCTGAACTTCTTGTTCGCTGAACTGTTAAATTAAAACTATGAACTGTATAAAATCAATATCACATTTATAAAATGGCGCTCTTGCTTGTGTGATATTACATAACTATATAAATATAATAAACAAAAACATACACAGGGATATTTTTTGCTTTCATAACTTGAATTATAGGGTCATTTTAAACTGCGCTCTAATAGGCTTCATCACACAGTCAATGCTTTTGGACTCTCAAGACGTGTATTTGTGTGTTTTTTGTGTGTGTGTGAGAGTGTAAGTGTGTGAGTGTGTGTGTGGTGGTGTCAGTGGTGTGTGTGAGTGTAGCTGAGTGGTGGTGTGTGGTGTGTTGTGTGTGTGTGTGCGTGTGTGTGTGGGTGTGTGGGTGTGTTGTGTGTGAAATGTGAGTGTGTGAGTGTGTGTCAGTGTGTGAGAGTGTGTGTGTGTGTGTGTGTGTGTGTGTGTGTGTGTGTGTGTGTGTGTGTGTGAGTGAGTGTGTGTGAGTGTGTGGTGTGTGTGTGTGTGAGAGAGAGACAATGTGTGAGTGTGTGTGTGTGAGAGAGTGAGTGTGTGTGTGTGAGTGTGTGTGCTGGTGTGGTTGTGTGTGTCAGTGGTGGTGATGTGTGTGGGAGAGTGTGTGTATCAGTGTGTGTGTGTGTGAGTGTGTTTGTCAGTGTGTGTGTCAGTGTGTGAGTGTGTGTCAGTGTGTGTGTGTGTGTGTGTGTGTGTGTGTGTGTGTGAGTGAGTGAGTGCTTTCTTATATTGTCACATACGACCTGAATGTGGTGGGTGTGTCAGCCGAATATCATTTTAAAACAACAATTATGATGTTTGCAGACGATAAATATCACACACCCCTACTGTGCAGGTGCGCAAGGTGTTTTTGAATTTTTTGCATTTACATCCTTTTAATATGATTATTTTAGGTCTACACCACGCTGATTGACATTTCACGGACTGATTGAGGTGTTTAGATGAAGGTTTTCAGTCTGTTTATTTGAATGCATTAAGTTTAGTTTCTCTTTGTTGGTGTGAATCACACAAAACTCACCACAAAGAACATCTGCCTCTGGTCCTTGTGTGGCAGCAGAAAGAGCCGCAGGACGGTGGTGTAAGGGATCTTATAGTCAAACGTCTTCCCGTGCAGGTGCAGGAAGCTGGGGTAGATACGGATATCATACCTGAAACACAGACACTAACTCACTCAAACAGTCACAAACAGGCTTGCTGTGATAGTCGGTGCTGACGGTGTTAAGCCACAGCACCGGTTACGTCACTTGCCCACCACGGCACCGCCGTTTTGATTTTTTTATAGTAATAAAAATCATTTAGTTCAGTTAGAGAACAGACACTACAATTAAAACTGAAGCGGAAGACTGAGTTTCGAAACAAAGTTTTTTTAACCTTAATTTCTTATTTATTTGGTTTTTGCTGATTTTTACATTATTTAAACATTGTCATTTATTTATTTTATTGATCAAGATGTATGCCGTGCCTCCAAGCCTTCTTATTCATTTTGCTAATAAACATTATCTGTTTCTTATTTATTTGGTTCCACGGTGTTTGCTGATTTTCAGTTTTTTATATTTAAGCTTTGTGTAAGTTATTTTATATCAGGCCTATAGCATGGTGTACTTTTATTGGTTTTGTTAATGAAAGTTCTATGAGTGAGTTTGTCGTTGTACTGTTTTGTTGTTAATTTAATGACGGCGTCGTATTTAATATTTTTAATAATTTTATTGTTACACTTTCAAAAGTGTGGTTATTTTATTGGCTTGTGTTTTTAAATTCAGTATCATTGAAAGTAGAGTTAAATTAAAAAGTCTTACAAAAACACTTTATATTATTTAAGAAAATTAATTACAAAGCATTTTCGGTGCATCCCTAGTCACAATACAGGCCATGTGCATCACTCAGGAAAAAACACTAGAGAGCGCTTAATTACTGTTCATGTGCAATTGAGTTCTATATAAATGCTTTTTTATTTGAGTGTGATTATATCTGAAAATAAATAGCATTGAATATAATAGTTTTGATGTTAATTTTAACTTCTAATATTACGTAGGGCTGGGGTTTGACACAAATTTCACAATTCGATTCGATTATCCCTCACAAGCTTGCGATTCGATTCGATATGGATTATTTTGGATATATATCAGGTACAGGACTAAAAAATCTCTCTACTAATGCTGTAAAATATACCTGAGAGTCAATAAATTTACTGATTTGTATACAGTTTCATAAAAACGAGAATCGATTAAAATAGAGAAATCTATATTTTTTTTACCCAGCCCCAATATTGTATACCAAAAAGATGAACAAAAAGTCTTAAAGGGTTTTTAACGACGTGAAGATGATTGGTGAACTAGCTCTAACTAATCAACCTTTCTGGCAGAAGATTGTTGTACAAAGACTCTGCTTACCTTCCTCTCGGCGTAAGGCACTGAAGCTCTTTAAAGACACACACGCCGTCTCCAGTAGCCTGGATGACATCTGCCTTTGAGAGAACATTCTGAGCGAAAGCTGCGGACAGCGAAGGGAGAGATGATCCTCGTCTCATATCATCAGAGCCCACAGCAGCAGCTCACACACACACACTGACAAACACACACACACACTCACTAACTCACTCATAACTAACTCACCACTCACTCACTCACTTCAAACACACACACACACACCTACACCACCAACCCCCCACACCACACAACACACACACACACAGACAGAGAGAGACAGCACACCACACTCACAGGACACTCATAACTCACACACTGACCTCATATACACACACACACACACACAACCACACACACAGACACACGTCATTCCGCTTTATCGTGAATAATTGCAAAGATCTTATTTAAACTGAACTAGCTGGATGTGGACATCATCTGATTCAATGATGAACTGTCTTTAACTGCAAAATGAGTGTTTACTATTGTCATTTAGCATTATTGACACACTATTTTCCTAATTAATGCTGTTAAGTTGCTTTGACACAATCTGTACTGTTAAAAGCGCTATATAAAGAAAGGTGACTTGACTTGGACGTGACACTCCACACACAGAGAGAGACACAAACACACACACACACAAGAGGGAGGACACACACACTGACACACAACCAACCACCACACACACAAACAGACACACCCACTCACACACATACACACACACACAACACACAGAGAGCACACACACACACACACACACTACTCTAACACTGAACTCACTCTACACACACACTGACATCTCACACACCCAACACACACACAACACACACCGGACACTCACAAACACCCCCCACACACACAGACACTAACACACAGAGAGAACACCCACAACACACACACAGAGAAGAGAGAGGAGGACACACACACTGACACACCACACACCAATCCAGCACTCACTCACCACAACAAACAAACCCCAAACCACACACACACACACACACACCCACAGAGAGAGAGACACACACACACACTCACTCACACACACACTCTCTCACGCACACATACACACACACACACAGAAACACACACCACACACACACACAGACACTCACACAAACACACACACACACAAACAAACCCACACACACACACACACACACAGAGAGACACACACAATGACACAAACAAACACACTGACACACACACACACAACACAGACACTCACTCACTCCACAAACCATACACACACAAACCACAACACACACCCACACACAGAGAGATAACACACACCACACACACCAGACACGTCACTCTCCACACTGACACGCAATCACACACACACGGACCTCTCTCACACACACACCCCACACACACTCTCACACACACACCACACAGACACTCACACACAGAGAGAAACCACCAACACACACCACACAGAGAGGAGAGACACACACCTGACACACCACAAACACACACACACACTAGACACTCCACTCACTCACACCTGCACTCATACACACACACACCACAACACAGAAAGACACAAAAAACAGATGAGAGAGACACCCACACCACACCCACACAGACACTTCACTCTACACACTGACACTCACTATCACACACCACATGACATCACACACACACCACACACTCAAACAGACACTCCAACACACGAGAGAACCACACACAGAGCAGAAGGAGACACACACAAACACAGAGACACCACACACACACACCCACACACTCTCACACTCACAACACACACACTGACACTAATATCACACACACACACAGACTCTACACAAGCCAGACACTGACACACACAAACACACTCACACGGACACTCATTCCCACACCATGCACACCCTGACACTGACACTCACTCACACACGCACGCACACAAACACACAAACAAACAAGCACACACACACACACACACATGCCACAATGACACTCTCCCACAAACACACTGACACTTCACACCACAACCAACACACAGAGACACACCACACAGAGAGAGACACACACAAAAAAAACACACACAGAGAGATGGTGACACTCACTCTCACACTGACACTCAAACTTCACACCACACTGCACTCACACATAACACTCAAAACAGGACACTACACACAGAGACACACAAACAAAGAGACACCCACCACACAGAGAGACAACACACACAACACACTTGTCACTCACACATGACCACACTGACACTCGCACACACGCACACCACACACACATGACACTCTACACAACACACACAACAGGGAGGTAGGGACCACACAGACATGACAAACACCACCACTCCAACACACCACCACCTCCACAGGGTCTGAGTCCGTCCTCTCCCGTGTTGGTTTGGGAGGGCACCAAGATAGCAGGACTCCACGGACAGTGACACCTCGATATCGTCATTCTGATGCCATGAAACTCCACCGTCACCTCGTTTCTTACCGCTTGCACACTTGCGGATCGCTGATGATCTCCAGCGGGATCTCGAAAAGGGGCTTGTCGGCTTAACAACACTTCAAAATGACACAGCAGAAGAGACCCTCCCCTGAGCGCATGTTGAAAGCACAGGGAAAAACAAACGCCCAGTTTCTCCTGGGCAAGCTCGAAGAGTTAGCCGTTTTTGACTAGCTCTCCTTACTATTTTACCATTTTTAAGCAATATACACTCATTCAAAAGTCGGGGGTCTGGAAGTTTTTTTTTTGTTTTTTTTGTAAACAATCTCTTCTGCTCACCAAAGCTGCATTTATTTGATAAAAAAAACAATAATATTTTGAAATATTACAATTTAAAATAAATGTTTTCTAAGTGATTATATGTTAAACTGTAATGTATTTCTGTGATGCGAAGCTGTATTTCCAGCATCATTCCTCCAGTCTTCAGTCACATGATCCTTCAGAAACCATTAATATGATCTGCTGCTCAAGAAACATTTCTGATTATTATCAATGTTGAAAAAACTCAAACTAAACTTTTTTTAATTAAACAATTTTTCTACATCAGAGTTTAATATTTTGATGCCTGATGTGATATTGGGAATATGCTTAAAAAATGCAATAAACTAACAGAAGAGTTGCATAAAGAAATATATTGATAGTTTTTTTTATCAATATTGTTAATATCGGTCTGCATTGCATATACACATTCATTTTCCATATTTTAGATTTAAATGACCTCTGCCATCATCTAATGCTGACGCAAAGCGAATCTTTAAAAACATGACTAATTAAATAATAGTTAAATGTAGATTTCCGCAAATCTTAAACTGAATATGTACTTTATCATACTGTGCATTATAAAATTGACTTGCAGCATTTAAAATGACTGACTTTAGTATGTATTTCAACAAAACAGCACAGAAGTTTCATGTCGGTTATTTATCGGCTATCAGCCATAATTAGTGGATTTTTACTGGACAGGACTTTAATATCATGCATTGCTAGTAGTGTGTGTGTACCTGTGAATTTGGCAGTGCCCCAATTCCAGCCCTTCACACACATGTCCTTCTCCGCCAACTCAACCTTGTAGTTTGCTTTAAAAAACGCTGAGATCTTCTCAAAATCCTGAGCGCGAGAGAAATAAGAAATAAACAGAATTAATGCCTCACTTCCCCTGACTCTCTCTCTCCTCCAGTCGTGGGTTCATTAATAAAGAGAGTTGGCGGCGCTCGGCCTTCTGGGAAGGCAGAGGTGTGTGTAATCCGGCCGGAGGCTGATGCGGAGCACGCTCAATCAGCCTGTTTATTTATCCAGCGCTGCACAATGGCTTCCACATGTCACTCCACCAGGTGTGTGCGTGTCCATCTGTGCGCTAATGAGCTTGGCACTGCTTACCGAATCCCTCACGATCGCATTAGCATCACACAAACCAGCAACTCTCACACACACACACTTCTCCCTGATCCTCAAAACATGGCTTTTTTCCCCTCATGTAAAGACGGAACAATGATGTTACATGTCACAGATGCTTCCAGAGATACGGTACACTGCTTAATAATAAACACCAAACACACTGACATCACACACACACACAGCAAATCCATTACTGGAGGCCAGTGATTAAGCCCTGGAGAAAAGCATTCCTGAAACATCTTGAATTACACACACACTGCACTTCCTTTGACACAGGGGGGGGAAAAAAAACATTTAAGCAGAAGCAGAAAGGAAGTGTTACATTTAGGACTGGGCGATAAACAGTATCATATCGAGATTGCAATAAAATGTCAATTACGATGAGCTCTGGTCATTTTTACTCGATATGGATTAATCTAAATATCACTTCGGCAGCTTTACTCCTTTTCACTTGAGAAACATTGCCACACAAGCATTCAAAATAAAATCTGGTTTAGCTTGAAATTATAACAGAGATATATTGCTATTGTATAATAAAATATAATTCCCAAAGTAATAATATAAATTATTATTTTTAAGGAATATCATACAACCAAGGTTTTTTTTCATTCATTTATACAAGTGTTGTGCAGCATTTAGCTTGACAATAAAAATGCTATATTTTGTTTGTTTTATTAATTAATTTCATTAGACACCATTTGTGATAAATTTGTATTGAATCGAAAGACAGAATCTAGAAAAAATAAAACAGAAACCAGAATTTAGTTCAAAATGCCGCCCTAACAGTGCTCCAGACTAACATTTGAGGGCAGTGGCACCAGCGCGAAATTTCTTTCGTTTATTTTACTTTTGTTTATTGTTTATACAGATTTGACAGTAAAGTACTAAGCTTGAGTTAAGATGCATACAAAATGTACTTTTATTAACAACAGTAACAGGTGCAAAATGTAATTTTTATATAGAAAATGTATATATTCTAGGCTTGCCGCGATAGACGGTGCTGACGGTGATACCGGTGTTAATCCGCAACACCGGTTACATCACTTGCCCACCGCGGCACCGACCACCACCGTCGTTTTGATTTTTTTTTTTATAGTAATAAAAATAATTTAGTTCAGTAAAAGAACAGACACTACAATTAAAACTGACGCGGCTGCTTAATGCAGCGTGCCGAACGACAGTCGCATAACAGATCAGGCTTAATTTCTCCAGTGAGGAGAGTGAGACAAGCTCACTGATGAGAAGAGTGAGGTGAGACAGACGGACGAGAAGAGTGGGGTGAGACAGACAAGAAGAGTGAGGTGAGACAGACAAGAAGAGTGAGGTGAGACAGACAGACAAGAAGAGTGAGGTGAGACGAGACAGACGAGAAGAGTGAGGCGAGACAGTCGAGAAGAGTGAGGCGAGACAGACGAGAAGAGTGGGGCGAGACAGACGAGACGAGTGAGGTGAGACAGACGAGAGACAAGAAGAGTGGGGTGAGACAGACGGACGAGAAGAGGGAGGTGAGACAGACAAGAAGAGTGAGGTGAGACAGACGGACGAGAAGGGTGAGGTGAGACAGACAAGAAGAGAGAAGAGTGAGGCGAGACAGAAGTTGGACGAGAAGAGGAGGTGATGAGACCAGACGGACGAGAAGAGAGTGACCGTGAGACAGTGAGGAGAGTGAGGAGAGCTGACTGACGAGAAGAGTGGGGTGAGACAGACGGACGAGAAGAGTGAGGTGAGACAGACAAGAAGAGTGAGGTGAGACAGACGGACGAGAAGGGTGAGGTGAGACAGACAAGAAGAGAGAAGAGTGAGGCGAGACAGACAAGAAGAGAGAGGTGAGGAGACAGTCGAGAAGAGTGAGGCGAGACAGACGAGGAGAGTGAGTCGAGCTGACTGACGAGAAGAGTGAGGGGAGACAGACGGACGAGAAGAGTGAGGTGAGACAGACGGACGGAAGCGTGACGTGAGGACAGACGAGCAGAAGAGTGAGGTGAGACAGAACGGAACGACGAGAAGAGTGGACGTGAGGACAGACGGACGATGGAAGCGTGGGGTGAGACAGTGAGACAGACGAGAGAGTGGGGTGAGACAGACGAAAGAGTGTGCTGGTGAGACAGCAAGAGAGGGGGCGGAGACAGACAAGACGGGAGGTGAGGACAGACAAAGAAGAGGTGAGGGAGACAGACGGACAAGAGAGTGGGGGTGAGGACGCGAGGAAGAGTGAGGTGAGACAGAAAGAAGAGTGAGGTGAGACCGACGAGGAAGAGTGGGGTGAAGAGTGAGACAGCGAGAAGAGTGGGTGGACAGACAAGAAGAGTGGGGCGAGACAGACAAGACGATTGCGGATGAGCAGGAAAAGAAGAGTGAGGTGAGACTGACAAGAAGAGTGGGGTGAGACAGACGAGAAGAGTGAGGTGAGACAGACAAGAAGAGTGAGGTTGAGACAGACAGAAGAGTGAGGTGAGAAGACAAACGACTGAGCGTGATACAGACAAGGAAGGAAGGAGTGAGGTGCGACAGAGGTACTGAGAAAGAATGAGGTTGAGACAGATGGACGGAGACGAGGAGGTGAGACAGATGGACGAGGAAGAGAGAGTGGGGTGAGGCCAGACGGACCGGAAGAGTGAGGTTGAGACAGACAAGCAAGACGAGGAGAGTGAGGAGAGCTGACTGACGAGAAGAGTGGGGTGAGACAGACGAGAAGAGCGAGGCGATAC
Source organism: Sinocyclocheilus anophthalmus (assembly GCA_018155175.1). NCBI lineage: Eukaryota > Metazoa > Chordata > Actinopteri > Cypriniformes > Cyprinidae > Sinocyclocheilus > Sinocyclocheilus anophthalmus. Next base: position 289,275 of record JADLZN010004296.1, on the reverse strand, counting down.
AGACGAGAAGAGCGAGGCGATACAGACGAGAAGAGCGAGGCGAGACAGACAAGAAGAGTGAGATGAGACAGACAAGAAGAGTGAGGTGAGACAGACAAGAAGAGTGAGGTGAGACAGACAAGAAGAGTGGGGTGAGACAGACAAGAAGAGTGGGGTGAGACAGACAAGAAGAGTGAGGTGAGACAGGAAAGAAGAGTGAGGTGAGGTGAGACAAGAAGAGCGAGGCGAGACAGACAAGAAGAGTGAGGAGAGACAGACAAGAAGAGTTGAGGTGAGAAGACAAGAAGCGTAGGTGAGGAAGACAAGACGAGTGAGGTGAGACAGACAAGAAGAGTGAGGCGAAACAGACAAGAAGAGTGAGGTGAGACTTTTCAATTTTAAACGTTGTAAAATTTTGAACAAATTAAGCGCGGTCTCATGCTACACGTGCACAATATGATACAGGGCCAGCTGTATCGATGCTCCTATCGTCAAATCTCTGTGACGATACATCGTCGTATCGATATTTTGAACACAGCACTAATGGTTACAGTTAGCGTTACGGCTTCTGGTTTCCTGACTTATGTCAGCGCTGTTTATAATAGAGAATTCTGTGCAGAATTTGAATGGTTCTCACTAGATCTTGCAGCAATCATTGTGCGGCGAATTCAAACGCTTCTCACTGGATCCCGCAGCACTGTTGCATCTGTGCAGTAACAGTGTCGCGAAATCAACTTTTGGTTGATGTCGCTAATGAGTTGGAGAACGCGGTTGACCGCTCACAAAAATTAGACGCACTGGCAGAAAAAATGGTCGCAGTCTGGAGCCCTGCCTAAATGAAAACGTAGCTCTGTGGGGTTTAATGTGAGCAAACAATTTATGTTTACTAGAGGTCGCCCGGTGGCTCAGTTTTGCCGATTAATCGGCACCGATAGTTGAATGCTGGAACTATCGGCAAAAATCCATGCCGATATTTTTTCCGAGTGGTCCAGCGTTGGAGCGATGAGAAGCTCTGCTGTTAGTATTACAGTACGGAGCGTGAGAGCGCCTCTAGAGGCGACATCACTGACAGCACGTGCTGGTTGTTTTGATACGTGGGAACATGCGCTGAACAGGTGGGACACTTCAGATCACTTAAACGACACGGAACGGTAGTGTATACGTACAACATAGTGAATGTTTTCATATCAAATACGTGATTAATTTGTTGACTAGATGCTGCATTAGTGGAGAAAGAACAGCAGTTTGCTTTCAAGGCTGAGAGGACATGAACATTAGTTTGTCTTCAAGCGGTTAAAGCAATGTGACCAAACAACACGCAAGTCTGATCAATGCTTAATGTCACGAGTGCTACATCTACTGGACATAGTTTAGATCAGCGGTCACTTTAATGTATTTTGTTAGCAGCGAAGGTGCAGGATTAAAGCTGTGACGTGAGGAAGCAAAATGATGTGCTAATTCAGCCGAAAGAATCGCAGCAAAGTACTTAATATTTGTCCCAAATCGTTGTTAATGTACATAAAGGCTTCACCCTAGGATGTAGAATTGTGTATTATTTTACAGCGAAACATTTGTGTTTCTGTAGATCTATATAAAGGCTGATGTATAAACATACTGCGCTTTTCTCTTTACGTTTGTGTTTTTTTTAAACGCCGAAACTCTCAAACGCAGCTAAGCCGCTTTTTCATTAGAACTGAACTTTTGCCCATTGGTGATATAAATAAAAACGTTTAGACCACCGATTGAACTGAACGCGAACGTACGGTGTGTGTGATCCCTGATACCTGCGCGATACCCTGGATAGTTTGTAAGAATCAATCATACATGTTCTAAATACGCGTACAGTATAAAGACAATATCCACAACCCCAAATTGGATGTAATTCACTGCTATGGCCTTTGTGTAGATATTTAAAGATGATCTTTAACCCCTTAACTGTCACACCCCCCATTTTTAAAATAGGCATAAGTGCACTATCCAACTTAAATAAGTTATAATCTGAACACTGGGATACAGAAGAAGGGTGGTCTCTTTTTAAAGAAGACAGTCAGCAGATTATTGCAGAAGTGGAAATTTAAATACCAAAAAGTTATAGAAGTTTAAATTTACTGTAAAGAAAACGCACTGTTCAATTTTTATAATATTTTAAATAACCGGTTTTACTATAAAATTTGTAAAAAAGTAAAAATAAAAAAGTAAAGCCGTATGTCTAACTAAGTTATGTTCCAAATTTGAAGTTGATATGAAAAAAATTGAGGTTTCTGTGAGATTTTATTTAGGGCGTTATACCACAAACAGCCACCGGGTGCCATCCAAACTCCACTGAATTTTTTTAATGCATTTTTCTGTCACAAATGTCTAGATTTCTCTGTCAATATTACTTTACTTTATTAATATGGAATTTAATTAATATTTGATAGAGAAAAAGGACAATAAATTAAAAAAAAAATGTTATAGTAAAGCACCGTTTTAGTTTTTGTTCAGTATGCATTTTACAAAACTATTGGTGTATTAATCTGTTATCAGCCAGTGTGGTCCAACCTAGCTATCGGCATCTGTAAAATCTTTAAAATGATTGTAAGCGCTTTGGGTGTACAACAATACTTTTTTTTTTTTTTTTACAATAAGCGCTATATAAAATGCATCACTCATTCTAAATCCACCATCGGTCGACCTCTAATGTTTACATTTATTCTCAAGGTCTGACAAACATGTGGAAAGTATTTCCTTCCCTATTAACGCTACATGAATAAAGCGATAAATATCAACCTCAGTTACAGTTATGACTACAGTGGTCATATTTTGGCCGTATCGCCCAGCCCTAATTACATTTATGGATACGCAGCCCTGATCGGTGGGTTCTCTCACTGTGTCTCTGAAGCCGTCGTATCTGTAGACGTCTCCGGAGCCGGTGGCCAGCTTGATCCCGTGACCCAGACAGACGCGACGCCACTGGGCCGCAGAGAGCTCAGGAGCCGAGATACTGTCCACCTTCCCTGTTTTGTGGCTTTTATAGACCACCGACTGCTTTCCGAACCTCAGACGGCCATCATTCTGACAACAAACACAAACAGCAATGAACAGAGATCACTTACGACTCTACAGCGTTTTATTCTTCTGTAAAGCTATCCTCATGTATATTAATCACTCTCTGTAGGTTCTTTAAGGTATGTACCAAAACACAACAATCCCAGCAAGTTTATGAGTAAGAGCAAAACAGATGTGACCCTGGAGCACAAAAGCAGTCTTAAGTCGCTGGGGGATATTTGTAGCAATAGCCAACAATACATTGTATGGGTCAAAATTATACATTTTTCCTTTATGCCAAAAACATTAGGATATTAAGTAAAGATCATGTTCCATGAAGATATTTTGTAAATGTCCTACCATAAATATATCAAAACTTAATGTTTGATTAGTAATATGCATTGCTAAGAACTTCATTTGAACAACTTTAAAGATGATTTTCTAAATTTTTAGATTTTTTTGCACGCTCAGATTCCAGATTTTCAAATAGTTGTATCTCGGCCAAATATTGTCCGATCCTAACACACCATACATCAATGGAAAGCTTATTTATTCAGATGATGTATAAATCTCAATTTCTAAAAATTGACCCTTATGACTGGTTTTGTGGTCCAGGGTCACATATAGTAGGTATTGTATTAACAAAAAACCTTCCAATGCGACTACGTAATGCGTGAAGTCCAGCTAGTGCAAGATGAGAATTTGTGGTTATAAAAAGTATATAATTTTTTATTTGAAAATGAGCGATGGTTTGGCTAGATAAGACTCTTATTCCTCGGCTGGGATCCTGTAGAGCTCTTTGAAGCTGCGATTTGGACCTTCAGCCCATTGAAGTCCATTATATGGAGAAAAATCCAGGAATGTTTTCCTCAAAAACCTACTGAAGACAGAAAGCCTCCATACTTGAGTGAAAGTTCAGCATCACCTACCCAAGATCCCTTCACCTCCGTATGAATGTTATTAAACTCCAGAGTGTCTCCCATCTCTGTAAATAAACACAAATATCAATACAGAGCCATAAAATAACATCGCATTATCAGCAGACGAGACTTAAAATCACTTCTATATGAGCTGTACTTTCACTAATCACTAATTTTACCAGGGGAACCCCGCCAGAAAACCCCGTAGCCGTACCATCCTAGTTTTGAGTAACAATTTGGGCAGGATTCGTTGTGAAAACCTGGTAACCCTGCTCATTACAGCTGTACTCACATCTGTTATTATAATAATACATTTTATTTATAGGCACCTTTCTCAACAAAATAAATTTATAAACAAGACCATAGAAAACAAACAAGAAATACCATATTCAAAGACAGAGTAAAGCAGGACGAGAGAATTAAACTTAGGTGAGATATGCAATCTTAAACAGGTGAGAGAAGAAGCAGATCGAAGTGAGCGAGAGGGAGTATGGATATGGAGGAGGTTGGACAGATATGAAGGGGCAAGATTATGGATGACCTTGAAAGTGAACAAGAGAATCTTAAAGTCAATGCGAAACTTAACCGGAAGCCAGTGAAGCTGCTGTAAAACAGGGGTGATGTGGTGAAAGTGGGGGGATTCTGGCGATAATACGGGCTGCTGAGTTTTGAAGCAATTGAAGCTTATAGAGGGATTTGTGAGGAAGACCAAAGAGAAGAGAATTACAATAATCGATGTGGGCGATGACAAGACTGTGAACAAGAATAGCCGTAGTATGAGGGCTAAGGGAAAGGCGAAGGCGGTTAATATTACGTATTTGAAAATAGGCGGACCGGGTGATTTTATTAATATGTAATTGAAATGACAGTGTACTGTCTAGAAGGACACCCAGACTCTTAACCTGAGGAGAAGAGAAGACAGAGGAATTATCTATTGAAAGAGAAAAACTATTTGTTTTGGATAAAGTTGATTTAGTGACAATTAAAAGAAATTCTGTTTTGTCACTGTTTAGTTTGAGAAAATTAGAAGAAAACCAGGATTTAAGTTCATTGAGACAGTGAGAGAAGAAGGAGGGAGAGTGGAATTAGGTTTGCTGGAGAGATAGAGTTGGGTGTCATCCGCGTAACAGTGGAATAGGATGTTGTATTCCCGAAAGATATTGCAGAGAGGAAGAAGATAAATGATGAAAAGAAGGGGTCCCAGGACAGAGCCCTGAGGCACACCAGTATTAACAGGAGAAGGTTGGGAACTAAAAGATTGTAGCTGGGCGAACTGAGTGCGCCCTGAAAGATAAGATTGAAACCAATCCAGAGGGGTGTGAGTGATGCCAATAGAGATTAGTCTATTGAGAAGGATGGTGTGAGAAATGGTGTCAAAAGCCGCACTTAGATCAAGGAGGACAAGAATAGTGACTAAAACAGAATCAGCTGCCATAAGTGACTTTTATAAGTGCAGTTTCTGTTTTATGAAAAGGGCGGAAACCAGACTGGAATTGTTCATACAGATTATTACAAGTTAAATGAGAGTGAAGTTGAGTAGCAACTATTTTTTCGAGGATTTTGGAAAAGAAGGGTAAATTGGAGATAGGACGGAGATTATTGAAATTGTTAGGATCATCACTAGGGCTGTGCGATTAATCGAAACCGCGATTTGAGACGTTGCGATTTCCTAATCTGTTCCAGAGCATATGCATGACTGCCAGCCTTGAGTTGCAATACTTGCCCCGGGCAAGAGTGAGCGCACCTCCGTTATCCCCAATCAGCACTGCTCTAGCCAACTGCGTAAACACCCACCATTAAAAAAAATAAAAACGGAAAGCGGGACGAGAGACAAGAGTGGGATTATGGCGTCTACTGGGTCAGATCGATAGTTAGGCAAATTAAAACTAAAGAAAAACGTATGCAAATAAGCTTCGAAATGACAGACAACGAACAAAAAAGGAAATTTGCAAGAGCGCATATCAAAAGCTCCCGTATCGGTTCAGTTTTCAGCACTGGCGAATAAAAGATACATTCTTAGATGTTTTTGTTAGTACGTGAACGTTATCTTACACATTTTATCTCCCCAACAGATTCATCTGAAATAAGTTTATAACGCATGGTGGCTATTATATATACACACTGGCAGTATGGATGAGGCTTGACGCACGCGCGCAACCTGTGTCGACTCGCGCCTGTCCGCGTTTAAAACTAAATGTAAATCCAGTCTAACTGCTTGCTAATTTCACTTGGATGAAATGAAACATTCAGCACATTTTCCACTTGCCCTTAAAATCCCAAATACTTAAAACGAATAAATCAGCCTATGTAACATATGTAATACTTCAATAACTGACTTAAGAAATACAGCTCTTTATTTATAAAAATTAAAAATATATTTTCTGTGAAATTCAGTAATTAAGTTAATTCTGTAAAAGTAGTTATACCGTTATAATCTTGCCAGCTGAAGAAAACAACAATAGAAACCCTCCCAAAACACAATAACAGATGTAATGGATTTCAGGTTATAATGGGAATTGTATTGGTTTTAATGTAAACTATAATGGTGTCTATTTAATGGATTGTATTGGTGGGATGAAATCTGGCAGATGGCAACCAATAGAACAACAGTAATTCCTATTGGAGTAATGCCCAGAACAAAAAGGAATTATGTAATGGTTTAATAGAAGCTATAAGAGCGTCTGTGATGGTTTCTATTGTTTTTGTCAGCAGGGTAATGATACTCATACTGTGCTGCACATTCTCGGCTATATTGAGCTGAAGCTCGACTTTGCAATATCTGTCAAAAAAATCACAATTTGATATTTTCCCCCAAATCAGTGCTGGAGGAGGAGCTTGAACCTAGATGCTGGTCAATCTTATGCATTTTCTCATTTTTTTAAAAAAAGGACATCATAGAGTTACAAAAGGCAGATGAATACAAATGGGGGGGGCATAATAATAGAGCATTATTACAGCAGAACAGCGGCTGTGTGCTTCCTAACTCACACAGACAGCACTTAATTCATCGTGGGCTGTAAATATCGCATTATAGAGAATGTTAGGGCTGGAAGAGCGAAGTAGAGACACCGCCGCTGTGATTCTTCATCCGGCTTCAGTTCACCTCAGCAGTAAACAATGCAAAGTTGTTCGGCACGCACTTACTTACTGGGTAAAGGAGGACTTTATAAACGTATAATAGTGTGTCCCGGTGGTGGAGATATTTGATGTGAACACACACCGATCAAGCTCTTCTATTCTCCGGCTTCCCGCGTCTAACTTCCGGGTTCTGACTACCGGAACCGGAAGGAGTGTTGAACCTGTTATATTATGAATACATCACAACCATATTATTAGGTATAACGAAATAAAATAATTTAAATAATATTAAAATAATCAAATGTTATTATGAATATTAAGGTAATGATTATATCAAATAATAAAAAAAAATGATATGACAAATAAAGTCTGTATTTATTGTCCCTCATGTATATGTGCCGATGATCTACTGTTTTCGCTCTGTTGTACTGTTTTCTGTGAGAAACGCATGTTGAAACCCACTGAAATATAAATAAAGTTACTACTATTACATACTGTCTTTAACATTTTGCTACTGTGTTAATTTATAGTTCATTTCTAAATGCTGAATAGTTCTGGTTTTTCTGTGATTGTGTGGTGGGTGTGGTGTGAGTGTGTGTGTGTGTGTGTGTTTTTTTTTTGTGTGTGTGTGTGTTTGTGTGTGTGAGTGTGTGTGTGGTGTGTGTTTGTGTGTGGTGTGTGTGTGTGTGTGTGGTGTGTGTGTGAGTGTGTGTGTGTTTGGGTGTGTGTGGTCAGGTGGGTGTGTGTGTGTGTGTGTGGTGTGTGTGTGTGTGAGGTGTGTGTGTCTGTGTGTGTGTGAGAATGCGTGTATGTGAGTGAGTGTGTTTGTGTGTGTGAGAATGTGTGTGTGTGTGTGTGAGAGTGTGTGTGTGTCAGTGTGTGTGTGTGTTTATGTGTCAGAGTATGTTTGTGTGTGTCAGTGTGTGTGTGTCTGTCAGTGTGTGTCTGTCTGTGTGTGAGTGTGAGTGTGAGTGTGTGTGTGTCAGTGTGTGTGTGTGGGGTGTGTGTGTGTGAGAGTGTGATGTGTGTCTGTGTGTGTGGGCAGTGTGTGTGTGTGTGTGTGGTGTGTGTGTGGTGTGTGTGGGTGTGTGTGTGTGTCTGTGGGTGTGTGTGTCAGTGTGTGTGTTGATGTGTGTGTGTGTGTGATCATGTGTGTGTGTGGTGTGTGTGTGTGTGGTGTGTGTGTGTGTATGTGTGTGTGTGTGGTGTGTGTGTGTGTGTGGTGTGTCTGTTGTGTGTGTGTTCTGTGTGGTGTGTGTGTGTGTGTGTGTGTGTGTGTGTTGTGTGTGTGTATGTGTGTGTGTGTGTTGTGTGTGTGTGGTGTGTATGTGTGTGTGTATGTGTATATGTGTGAGTGTGGGTGTGTGTGCTGTGTGGTGTGTGGGGGTGTGGTGTGTCAGGAGTGGTGGTGTCTGTGTGTTACAGTGTGGAACTTTGTGTTTGTGTTTTTGTTTGTGTGTGTGTGTGTGAGTGGGTGTGGGTGTGTGTGTGTGTGTGTGTGTGTGTCTGTGTGTGGTGAGGTGTGTCGTGTGTGTGTGTGTCAGTGTGTGTGTGTTGTGTGTGTGTATTGGAGTGTTCAGTGTGGTGTCTGGTGTGTGTGTGTGTGTGTGTGGTGGGTGTCAGTGGGTGTGAGTGTGTGTGTGTGTGTGTGTGTGTGCCAGGTGGGTGAGTGTGTGAGGGGGAGTGTGCGTGTGATGGTGTGGTATGTGTGTGTGTGTGTGTGTGAGAAAGAATGTGTGTGTGTGTGTGAGAGAGTGAGTGTGTGGGTGTGTGTGTGTGTATGTGTGTGTTAAGTGTGTGCAGTGTGTGGGGTTGTGTGTGTGGGTGTGTGTGTGAGAGTGTGTGTGTGTGTGAGGGAGTGAGTGTGTGTGTGTGTGTGTGTGTCTCTATGTGTGTGTGTGTGTGTGTGTGATGTGAGGGAGTGAGTGATTGAGGTGCTGTGTTTGTGTAGTGTGTGTGTGGGGTGATGAGTGTGAGGTCTGTGTGGTGGGTGTGTGTGTGTCTGTGGGTATATCTGGTGTGTGTGTGTGTGGTGTGTGGTGTGTGAGTGTGAGAGAGTGTGTGTGTGTGTGTGTGTGTGTGGTGTGTTGTGTGTGTGTGGTGTTGCGTGTGTGTCTGTCTGTGTGTGTGTGTGTGGGTGTCGTGAGTGAGTAGTGTGTGGGTGGTGTGTGTGTGTGTGGGTGTGTGTGTGTGTGTGTGTGATGTTCTGTGTGTCTCTGTGATGGTGTGTGTGTGTCTGTAGTCTCTGTGTGTGTGTGTGTTATGATTCAATATTACATGACAAAATGTAGTAAGGTAACCGAATCAATTACGTTAAGCATTTTAGGTAATAAATCAGATTACTTTCAGATTACTTTAGACCTAACTTGTTTATCACATTGATTTAAATATGATAATTTTGTACCATATTGATATAAAAATACAGAGAGAAAGAAAATATATTCCATTCTTTTGTTATGAACAACATGAAGTGAATTCAAACATTACGTCAAGGTTTCCCAAACGGGGTTTCGTAAAGGAACTGCAGGGGGTTCGTGAGTTTAATGAAAAGCTAATAAATAAAAATGTCAAATTAAAATAAAATATAATTTTAATAGCATAAAATAATCATAATTATTTTAAATAACAACAACACATAATAAAATGCTACTAAAAATGAATATGTTTTGTTTAACTGCATGTCAATGGGAACATTCACAACATCAGAGAAAGTGAAGAGTAAAGTGATACTATTTATTAAAATATTTATTAAATCTTAGGGGTACTTCAGTATTTATCAGAGGTGCGGCTGACAAAAAAAGTTTTACATGTAAATTAGAAATAATGTGAATTTGTGCATTTTTAATGTGTTTGAAAGACAAAAGCATTTCAAAGCGGTTAACCTCTTGAGTGATAATGCAAATAAAAATGTATGTTCATTAGTAGCTGATGCAAAGTTGAAACACTTCTTAAACCTGAAATGATTTTTTTGTAAATCCAGTGCTCAAATGCTGTTAGCCACGGATAGGGACCCTTTGGGAACGTCCACAAAAATAGAACTAGAAGACATTCTGACTGTATAGTAGGCTATTTTAGAAAGGAATATTTAAAAGATGAAAAAGAAGAATTAGGGAGAATCAATAAATTATGAATAAATATATTTTATATATATATATATACACACACACACACCACACGTTAAAGGTTAAATAAACTTTCTACACTGAAAAAAATTATTCATTGTATTGAAAAAAAAAAGTAAGGTAAGTGGTTGCAAACCATTTATTTCGCTTACATTTAAATAAAAAAAAATGTAGTTGACAAGCTATCAACCTATATATTTTTTAATTAAAAGTAGTAAAATAAAAATTGTGTGCAACCACGTCCTTTTCAAAATTAAGTATCATTTATTCAAACCCGATCTCATGAAAGTGCGTATAAATAGTACGCCAAATAAAAACGAAAATATTTTATACGGTATTGATATGTAAAAATGGGCTTTGGCGTGTATATGCTACGCGATGTGTAGGTTTGGGGTTGTGGGGTAGATGCGTATTATATGCACGCAAACACATGCGTATCATATGCACGTCAAAGTCCATTTTTGCGTTTTAATACCACGAGTTTTCCTTTTTATTTGGCGTACTATTTATACACACTTTCATGAGATCGGGTTCGTGTTTTTCAGTGGACGCAAAATTTTCCCATGTATATAAATTATTATTTTCTTTAAAAAAACAAAAGGGTTAATACAGTCACATGGATGCTAGTCGAGCTGGAAGGTCCCGGTGTTAAACAGCAGAGGACGCCAGCATCACGACTCATCACATCCAACATCAGCTGACCGCAAATCAATCAATCAATCAAACATCACAGGCTCAGAAGAGTTATGCAATAATCCCAGTGTTAATCCTATCTTCTTTTAATGTCACGCGGTGAATGAAGCGCTTGTCCTCTCGTGACGCCTCTGAAATAAACCCACATCTCAGTAACCTCACTGTCAATAAATACCGGAGGCGTGACGCAGAAACACACCAGTATAAACAACGGCCCGTCTGAACAATCACTCAATGCCAAATTATAATTGAGTCACCGAATGCGAGAGAAAAAATGCATGCAATTGGAGGAATTATGAAGTATCTGTCAGAAGTGTAATTCCTCCCAGCTTTGTGGTTTCGGAGTCTCGTGGCACTTCAGAGGAGATGAATCAACAGTGAATCACTGAAGAGGAGAGAAGGAGGAGGAGAGAGGGCATGTGCATAAAATCTCTTCAGATACCTGCATCTCAGAGCTCGGCAGCTGTCAGTCCCTTCACGAGCGCATTCAGTCTGACACACTTTATCTTATGCATTTCTTTACTTTTTTATTGTTAACTCCAGCTAAATATTTTTTCCTCTCTCTCTCATCTCTCTGTGCCTATGAGGCTCTATATATATATATATATATATATATCACTCTCGTGTGTTGGGCTTTAGGCAATGCGAGTTTTTTGGAGAGTTTACTGAAGCACCGGACAGCGCAGGAAAATATTCGTCCCCTCTCATTTTATTTCTCCAAGAACTCTTTCAAAACCTCTAAAACGAATTAAAGAGCCGACGGGAAAATCAGGGATTTGTGCCAATTAAAATGCATCGCATTGCATGGAAAGGTAAGTGATGAGCGGCTTTATGTCACGGTTAATGTTGATACCTTGATTATTATTATTATCAACAGATAATTATGAAATATATTTCTCCGAGTTTTTTCTCGGAGCTTTAATTTTTTTAACTTTTATTATTAGGCTATCATTAGGCCTACTGTTTGTGTGCGCATACATTTGTTTGCAAGGTGAAGATATAGTGATTCAACCATTAGTTCTCTTATGAATATCTGACCCTTCTGTTTCAGAAACTCTCTAACGCTGTCTATCAAAGATTGATTCTCTGAAAATCTGCTTCTTCTGAGTTTGAGAGGCCTATAACAGCAGTGCATTTCGTGAAAGTATTAATGACACACGTTTAGTTCAAATATAACTTTGCTTTGCATGTTAAATAATCGATTGGATTGTTGCCCTAGAAGTCCCCTCGATTGTTTTCATTTGCATTTGTTAAATCAGTCTATATTAATGCGTTGGCGCGAGACTGATCACGTGTAATAAGATCAAATGAGTACTTTTTAATGAGAAAAGCTATTGAGTTTATCCAGTTTCAATGGACATATTACATGACAAAGAAAAATTATAGAAAAACACATTTAAAAACAGAATGGGTTCTTTTAAAAATAAATGACTAAATTATTTAAAACAAACATGTGTTGTGTTAAAAGAAACATTCACACTAAAATATAAATGTATAACAAAGCCTTGTCCAACAAACAAAGCTTTTCCAAAAATATTAGCATCACAAACTGTGTCATTTCATACTAGTTTTTATTCAGGAGGGATGTTATTTTCTAAACCATAACTCTCACACAAACCTGTTTGATTTCAGAGAGCGATACATAATTAATAAGCCTTTCAAATAGAAGACTTTTCTTTTTTTTATTCTTTCACTATATTTGTGGAGACATTTTTATAAATCTGCTCACATGTGCACAATACTAAGACGAGTTATGCTTCTATTCTTGTTGTTCACAGAGCAAACTCACCCAGTATTGTTAAACCGACACTGATAGAGAAGTACAGGATTCAAGTAGTCGGTCTTGAAACACACACACCCAACACACACACACAACACACACACACAACACGCACCGTCTCAGGGAGCCATGGCATGTCTGTGAAAAGGAGGAAGAGTGTGTGACGAATATGATGCGATTATGCCTGAAAAAAGCAGCAGAGCGTCTGTCAGCTCCACAACCACACACCAACCACCACACGCAACCACACACACACACCACCTCACCCACAGACACACACATTCAAACCCACCCACACACACACTCACACACGCACACACATACACACTAACACACACACACACACACACACACACACACACAACACACACGCACACACACACAAACCACACACACACTCATCACAAAGCCAGACACACACCCACCCACCCACAAACCTCACACACACCTAACACACCACAACTCACTCCTCTCACACACACACTCCTCACACACACACACACACACCACTCAAACACCACACTCACACACACAACCACTCTCTCTCACACACACACACACACATTCTCTTTCTCTCTCACACACACACACGCACACAACACACACACACCACACACAACACACACACACACACACACACACCACACACACCACAACACATTCACACACACACACACACACAACAAACACATTCTCTTTCCCCGTTACAGTTCATTTTGTCCAACATGCATCTGTCACAGCAATATACCAGCCCAACTGCCAAAAAAACACTCAAACTTCCAGATGATTTCAGAAAAAAAGCCCAAACCATAAAATGTCCCAGCGCCCCGGTGCATTTGATGTTATCCATGCAAAGATGCGAACAAAGACAGTCAGTTTTGGGGAGGAGCGGGGAGAGACGAGAGGAGAGGAGAGAGAGAGAGAGAGAGAGAGCATGTGTGTATAAGCGAGGTGGAGGGATGAAGAGCTTTAGGAAGTGCAGGGCTTAAGGAGAAAGAGAGAGATGGAGTGATGGAGGAAAGGAAAGAGGGTTAACGCAGCCCAGATTCCCTCTAAAAGAAAAAGGAGCGAGCGAGCACAGGGGAATGATATAAAATGAGTTGGTCACGGTTTGAACAGTTACACATGCTGTTTACATTTTTCCCAAATTAACATGGCCCCTCGCTTCACCAAGCCCCTTTCACTCTCCCACTTCTTTCTTTTTCTTTCTTTCTTTCTTTCTTTCATTCTTTCTTTCTTTCTTTCTCAAGCTGTTCGAGTTCCAGATTTGATCTTCTAGATTGGACGTGCAGATAGTTGCTCTTCATTCTGTTGTATTTATTTTTATTTAAGAGCAGGTTTTGGACAACATTAAATGAGAAACTTGAGTCAGAGAGATGGGGGCATGGCGAGGGGGGAGGGAAGAGATAATAAAAAAAAGCAGGAGTGAAAAAAGAAAGGTAATTACAGAGGTAGAGATATAGTGCATCGGAACTGAACAGAAAAAAAAACATGAGGAAAAAAAACCATGGAGAATGTGAAGTCTTAAAACTAAAGGATTCAGGGTTTGGATCCCTAAAGAACCTTTCAGTGAACAGTTCATTTGTTTCTTCATTAGTGTGAAAACATTTTAATAATGGAAAGATTCCATCGTTTGTTAAAGGTTCTTCATGGAACAAGAACATTTTTTTCTACTATGAACGATCTTTGTGTAATATAAATAATATTCTAAAAGGTTCATCCATCAATGTCAATAAAGAATCTGATTTGACGACGAACCATTTTGGTTCCCTAAAGAACCTTTCAGTGAACAGTTCTTAAAATAAAATTTTTATTTTCTTTTGGTAAACTTTAATAATCTACGGCAACTTTTCCATATTTATCAGAATCTTTGGCAATTGAAAGCATCCATAATTGTTAATGTTCTTCATGGAACCAGCGATAAATCAAGAACCGTCAGTGAATTTTCCTAAAAGACGAACATTTAAAAAATCTAAATAACTTTTTCCACTATAAAATCTTAAAAATAAAAGGTTCTTCTTGGCCATTGATGGTTCAGAGAACCTTAAATCCATGAACCTTTCAATCGCACAAAACGTTCTTTAAAGTGGGAAAAGTCTTCAGATTGATTAAAAATGTAGAAAAAAACGTTGTTGAACGGTTAATTCTTTAAGGCCAAACATGGTTATTCTATGGCATCGCCAATTTTGAAACCTTTTTTAGGAGGGTACGATCGTTGGTGAAATTGCACAAGATTTTTGGAGTAAAGGTTCTTCAAGGAACCATCGATGCCATTCATTTTTAAGAGGAAAGTTCAGGGGAAAGTGAGGATTTTTCTCCTGACGCAGGTTTTATTATCCATTCCTGCATCGCTCTGAAGGACGACGTTTCAGGCCAACTTCCATCCATTTAAAATTCAAACTAAATATCCACAGGGAGTGTGTGTCGCCTTGTAGAGATCACGGAGAGCAAGTGTGTGAATGAGCGAGTGAAACGTGCTCTGATGCATGCATCTAGAAACAATCGCTGGATGTCAATCATGTATGTAAAATGCTAGTGGATGCCTTTATATTCTAACATCCATCTAGTGCCCTGCATGTGTGTGTGTGTGTAGTCAGTGAAGGAATGCATGTTTGATTGAGTGCAGACTGCACATTAATCTTACTTTAACTGTACACAGACACACAACATGACCCCACCCCCTTCACAAACACACACACACACACACACTCGCTCATGACTATGAACGAATACTAGATCTTTGTGCACGAAATGACCAGCCATCATAGGGGCAATATAACTTTATATGATGTGATAGGAGGGAATATGTTTTATGATATTGCACCATAATGCTGAATTCTTGGTATTGTTGACTGGAGCCTCAGAGACTCGTCTGTTTAGTGTTAACACAGAGGCAACAAATCAGTCAGAAGATGGAAGGCGAGAGGCTACATGTGCATGTGTGTGAGACAGAGAGAAAGACAGCGCAACTGACTGATATACCGATTTGACATCATATCATTGCTGCCAGCTGCAGGAGACACACACACACACACACACACACACACACACACACATGCAGATCCGTCCTAATGAAAGCCGCTGTTATTCAATAAAGTCGGTTTCAGGGGTTATGTAAATATGCCAGTGCTCTGTTTTTGAGCTGTTGTGCTCACATCCAAATAAGCAACGAGAGAGAAGAACATTCTTCATGTGATTCTCGATAAGATCTACCATGCCATGAGAAAAACAGCAGTTCCCGAATCAACAGAGTTTAATTGTTTGTGTTTGCTAAGAAACACCACTGCTATCTTTGCTCGAGCTGATAGATAGTAACCTTAAGAAAATGTTGTAAATATAATGCCAAATCGTGCCGGTTGTTGTTGTTGTAGTTTTCTAAGCAATCAGAGTTACGATTTCTGCCTTTCCAAGTTCAGCCAAATCAACATTTCCTTTAGACCACGTTTAGAAAAAGTGGTAACACTTTAGAATAGGGAACACTTATTCACTATTAACTACGCATTTTCCCTCATGCTTATTAATAGTTAGTAAGGTAGTTGTTAAGTTTAGGTATTGATTAGGGATGTAGAATAAGGCATTAATATGTGCTTAATTACTACTACTAGAACATAGAGGGAGGAAAATAGTAATATGCATGCTAATAAGCAACTAGTTAAGAGACCATAAAATAAAGTGTTACCGAAAAAGTCTAAAATGGACATCAGAACAATAATGTTATTGGTTTGTGGTGCCTACTTTCGTAAGAAAGAAAAATAATAAATGAGTTCTCTTTAATATCTCAGTTGCATCTGCTTCTCCAGGTGTTTGCAGAGAAAAAGATCCTAAACTTTCTTAGAAATAAAGATTCAAAACCTGGGGTTTTCACAGTGATGCTATCGAAGAACCTTTCAGAGAACAGTTCTTAAAAGAATTATTAGTGTGAAGAACATTTTGATAATTTAAAGAAGCTTTTTCCATTATTAAGCACCTTGTACGGTGGCAAGGTTTTAGGAATTTTAAGGTCTTCGTGGTGGATAGTCAATGCCACCTCGATTTGTCTCCATGATGTCTTCGATTTATCTTCAATTTGTCTCAAAGACTTTCAGAAGAGATCTCAAAGTCTCTTGAAACCAAGATATCAGAGCCTGTGATCAAAATTCAGAGATCTGAATACACTGCAAAAAATGCTTTTCTTACCTAGGTTTTTCTGTCTTGTTTCCAGCCAAAATATTTAAAAATTCTTAAATCAAGAAGACTAATTATTGTCTTGTTTTCAGAAAGAACGTGTCAAAATTAAGTGAGTTTTTGCCTGAAACAAGCAAAATAATAATATAAAATAATCTTGTTTTCTGTTTGAAATAAGATTATATTGCTTGTTCTAAGCAAAAACTCACTTAATTTTGACTTGTTTTTTCTGAAAACAAGACAATAATTTGTACGTGTCCAGAAAATCCTTCTTGATTTAAGAATGTTTAGATATTTTGGCTGAAAACAAGACAAAAAAAACTAGGTAAGAAAAGCATTTTTTGCAGTGTAAGAAAATCAAATTTGTCAGAGGTCATAAATCAATGTTATTTTAAAGCTCTCAAACTCATGAAAAAATAAAAGTTTCAGTGCAGTGGATGCCATAAAAGAGCCGTTTTGGGTTCCTTTAAGAACTTTTCAGTGAACAGTTCTTAAAAAGAATCATTTTAATAACCTAAAGAAACGTTTTTCCACTGTAAAGAGCGCGTTTTGTGTTTGTTTGTTTTTTCACTGTTTTGTCCAAATCTAAAGATGTTAAGAGTTCTTTATGGAACCATTGATGCCAATAAAGAACCTTTATTTTTATATTACACAATACCAGTTGTCTATTACTATTTCGCTTTGGAAATATAATAGCAGAAATATCTGACATGATCTTAATGCTTTAACGAAACGAAATACAGTCTTCTGAGCTCTGAAAGAGAAACCTTGGAGCAATAAAATGTTCCTCGGGGTGCTCTTATCCAGTTATTCATTGGAACAAAAGACAGTTCTAATACGAATAAGATGTCAGTCAATGTTTCTAAGACTTTAATGGAAGATTTCAGAATATCTGATGTTTTCAATAAGCCGGTTGCATTGTATCAGGATTTTGGATGCATCTGAGATGCACTGCTGAACTCTTCCACACGCTGCTACTGATCTAACAGAGACACTTGGATGATTACTGTGACCTCGGGTTGAGAAAAAGGTGTGTCGTCATGAGTGTGTGTGTGTTTCAGGTATAGCGTTTTAGACGAGTGTTGCATGAGAATTCCTCGCTCTTGAAGAAGAATGAGTGCATTAGAGAGAGAAAAGAGAGGAATGGCGCTGAAAAGAAAAACTGGCGGGGCTAATCGAAGTTAATAAGCTGTTGTTATTTTGGCCGGGGGCAAAAAAGAGATAAACCACTTTAAAGAAGGGGAGGAAACTTAGGCGTGTGTGAGAAGATGAAAAACAACCTGGAAAACTTGACAGGGGGAATATGAGGGGAAGGAGAGAGAAACAATGTGTGACAGCGAGAGAGAAAAACCTGGGAGAAGAAAAGATTGAGAAAAAATGAACATGAGGTTCAAGAAGAGGAGACGAACAGAGATGAAAAGGAACAGCGGAGGGGAGGAGGCGTACATATTTCACACCTGTTGAAAACACAATGCCTCAAACAAGTAATTACACATCTCTGCCATGTTCCTCTGAATGCTTGACACAAAAAAGAGAGAGAAGAGAGACATGATGGGAGATGTGTTTGTGCCGGATGACTCCCCGAGGCTCGCACACACTCATAATTGGAGCACTGCGTGACCCTTTCTGAAGTTCGGCAGTTCGTTCTCATTTGCTGCCATTTTCCCAGTGTGATTTCAGGTCTAAAAGGCTCTCTGAATGGGCACATTCACACACTCACGCTCAATACCCAATGTAGCAAATGCACTGGTCTGTGTACAGGATGTATATATCATACTCCAAAAACAGAACCTACACACACACACACACACACACACCACACACTCACACACACACACACACACACACACTCACACCACACAACAAACACACACACACACACACCACACACTCACACACAAACCACACACACACACACAAACACAAACACATACACACACACACAGGTTTACATTTGTGAAAAGCTGCGGACATCCATATGGCGTAATGGGTTTTTTACTGTACAAACTGTATTTTCTATTGCCCTTTACCAACCCTACCCTAAACCTACCCCTCACAGGAGACGTTCTGCTATTTCAGATTTTCAATACACTCCATTCGGTGTGATTTATAAGCGTTTTGAAAAGTGGGACATGGGGTAATGTCCTGAAAAGTCACCTTCTCCTTGTAATCCCTGTGTTATACTTGTCATTATACAAATTTATGTCCTCATTTGTCACAAAACGGTAACTCACACAACACACACACACAGCAACACACACACACACACACACACTCTCTCTCTTTCTCACACACACACACACTCACTCACACACTCACCTCACACATCACGCACTCACGCACACACAAACCCCCACTCTCACACCCACTCCCACACACACACACAAACTCCAAAAGCATGTCCCAGAGCAGAGGACCACACACACACTCACACCCCTGAGCTCAAAAACAAAAAAAGCACAGAACTGTTACTTGTCAAATGATTAAAAGAATAGATGCACTGTTAGAAACAGTTTCTGTTTGAATCCTGTTTATAGTTAATGTGATGATATGCAAAAATATATTCTTTGCAAAAATAGCTCTGAGAACAACATTCAATGAAAAACTTATTTTTTTTTATGTCATGACTTCTGGACGATGTTAAATTATGTATTCAAACACATTTGGGGCCAGTGTATTGCATTGCTATCATAAAAAGATCTCATTAATACTCATAAAGTCATGATGAAATGTAAGTAGCGACAGATCTTTTTTTCCTTATTGTGACATACATCTTAGTGAAACAGATTACTGAAAAGAAAAAGAAAGTAAGGCGGGGACTTATCGGAATATTGAGTTATGATATTTTGATTAAAACACAAATTTAGTAAAACTGTTTTTTTTTTTTTATTAAATGCATGCTGAATGAATTGCTCACAATGACATGCATTAAAAAATATTGTAAAGGGACATTTAAGCAGTAGAGATGCATGAAAACTTATTAGTATAATATACTGTATGTAAAATTTATTTCAACCTTTTGTGACCCATGAACATAAATCCGTTTAATAATCCTGTGCAGAACTTCTCTATCTCTATAAACAAACTCTACCAGAGACAGTAGCAGAAGCAGTGCCAGATAAAGCCGCATGAAATTGTAACCTCTATAATCAAAATATAACATAAAACTAACTATTTTAGTTTGAATACCTCAAAAGAATTACAGCTAAAACCACCGTATTACAAAAATGACACACCATCATTTGTGTGAACGCTTATAAACCAAACATTTATCCGGAGCTGATTACAGACAGATTTTCTCTGCCTGCTGTTATTCCTCAAACAATATCACAGTCCTCAGTTGAGTTTTTTTAAGTTAAAGCATTTCCCAAAATGAATTGGCAAAGATGCTCCAGGCAAGACATGAAATTATCAATTGTGCATTCTCACTTAAATCCCTGTTTTCAGTCGATCAGGTGGCTGTGTTGCTGCTGTTATTGGCTGCGGTTGGGTTCGCTCAGGTGCTGGACCGAACGCTCGTCCTGTCCCATGAGAGGAGCTCCATAGAGAGAACATACGAGCTGACCAAATACCTGGACCACCAGCTGAAGGATATCAGAGACACTTACGTGAGTCACTGTGTGTGTGTGTGTGTGTGAGGGTCTGGGTGTGTGTGTGGTGTGTTGTGTGTGTGTGGTGTGTGTGTGAGTGTCCTGTGTGTGTGTGTGTGTGTGTGTGTGTCTGTGTGTGTGTGTGTGTGTGTGTGTGTGTGTGTGTGTCTGTGTGTGTGTGTGTGTGTGTGTGAGTGTCTGTGTGTTGTGAGTGTCTGTGTGTGTGTGTGTGTGTGTGTGTGTGTGTGTGTGTGTGTGTTATCAGTGTGTGACGATAAATGGGATGCTTTTGTTTACAGATGTTTTCCTGTGGATGCTCTTCCCAGCTTTTTTATCTCCTGACTGTATCTAGTTTTAATTATTCATTTATGTGGTGTATAAAGACCCGTTAAACTGTTTGATAGTAGTTTTATGTACTGTGTTTACTTGCTGTTTAAACAGGACGTTGTGGAGGGACACATCCACAAAATTCACACAAACTTTGGTCACACTTTTATTTTGGGGACCAGTTTTCACTATTAACTACATCTTTTGCCTCAATAAACCTCTAATTAAGCTGCTTATTAATAGTTAGCAAGGTAGATGTTAAGTTTAGGTATTGAGTAGGATCAGGGATATAGAATATGGTCATGCAGAATAAGACATTTATATGTGCTTTATAAATACAGAGTTCTGGCATGAAACTCTAGATGGCGCAGTCCGATAGGTCTAACTCAATCTGACCTAATGACATCATTATCACATGGCACAGCTGTTTGGTTCTCTCCTGTATCGGTAGCCATTGAGCTCGCTGCTCAACATTCAAATATATGACTGGTGCTTGCCGTAGCAGTCGCAGCTTGCTTCAGAAACCCTCCACCTTCCCCAGCTCCACCTGTATAGATCTGCTACAAGGTGATTAATGTATGCTATATGGGGTTATTTCATTTATGTTATATTTGCAGCAGCAGTATTTCTTACATGCTCACAGCAGCATGTTGTGGATGTATTGGCAGTAGCAAGTCTCGGTACTCAGCAGCAGCAGCAGCGTAGCAGATATATTCCGCCAAGACCAAATACATTAACATTGTCATGTACATTACCATGCCAATCCCTCCGAGAGTTGTCATGACAGAAGTACTAATAAACATGCTGGTAACGTGCATGCTAATAAGCAACTAGTTAATAGTGAGAATTGGTCCCTACAAACACCCGGTACACACCGTAAATTTAATAAAAAAATCAAAGCTGGAGATTCCATAAATGATAAGAGTTATCTCGTGGGCCATAACGCAGAAACGCTCGATCATTTAGTGGCTGAACCCTGAAAAACCACACTTATGTGCCGCCCTTGGAAAAGGCCCACATTTCAAAATCCAATCGACTGATACGTAAAGCCAAGTTCCGATCGATTAACCTGTTGCATTCGGATGTCACAATACAGAACCAAAAATCTGTTGCTTCTTCCTTGTGATGTGTGACTTTAAAGAAATAGTTCCACCCAAAAATGAACATTCTGTCATTGTTTACTCACTCTCACTTTGTTCCAAACTTGTATTACTTTCTTTCTTCTGTGGAACGTGAAAGAAGATATTCTGAAGCATGTTGGCAACCAAACAGTTTTTGGTTACCATTTATTTTCCATTGTCTTCTTCATGTCCCACAAAATAAACTAAGTCATTCAGGTTTGGCTCAAGATGACGGTGAGTAAACGATGACAGAATGTTCATTTTTGGGTGGAACTATCCCAAACAGGCCAACAAAAGCAACAAACAACCATCTCCTAATCTGCAACTTTCTCATCAGTGGCAGATGCATTTAATATTTAAAAGGACATTCTTAGTCGAGTATGGAAGCTTATTTCCACCACTGAAAAAAAAGAAAAGGTAATTCCGACTTTTTATCTCACAATTCCGATTTTTTTTTCTTGCAATCGCAGTTTGCATCTCACAATTCTTACTTTTTTCTCAGAATTGCATGATATAAAACTCACAAATTTTGACTTTTCTTCTCGCAATTCCAAGTTTATATTATTATTTTAGATGTGAGATATGAACTCGCAATTGAGTTCTAAAGTCTAATTCTGAGGGGGGAAAGACATTTGTGAGTTTATATCACAATTCTGACTTTGTAACTCACAATTGCAAGTTTATATCTCACAATTTTGAGAAAAAAGTCAGAATTATGAGTTTATATCATGTAATTGTGAGATAAAAAGTCGCAATTACCTTTATTTTTATTCAGTGGCGGAAACAAACTTCCATAGTCTATAAAGCAGTTTACTTAAAAAAAAAAAAAAAGTATATATTTACGTTTATTTAGTCAACTTTAGGAGTACAGTCTTAAATATACAGCTCCAAAAGGGGGTTTTCACAGCAATGTCATAGAAGAACCATTTTTTGGTTCCTCAAAGAACCTTTCAATGAACAGTTCTTGAAAGAATAGTGTGAAGAACATTTCATTAATCTGAAGATCTTTTTTCCACTATAAAGAAGCTTTTGTGCAATGGAAAGATTCCATGGATATTAAAGGTTCTTCATGGAACCATCAACAATCATTCAAAAAATTTTTTTGGTTGTTAACAAGAAAGAAAGAACTCAAAAAGGGTTGGAAAAGCGGAGGATGAGTAAATGAGGACAGAATTTTCATTTCTGTGTGAACTGGCCCTTTAAGAGTGCACTAGAACAGGGTTTTCAACCCTAAAAACACTACCACAGTTCGCCAATGTCTGCTTTGACCCGTTCAGTACTTGGAGTCTTGCTAATGAGCCGAGGACATGAATCAGATGGTTTGATTAAAGAGACAGGCCAAAACAGCAGTGCTGGGGAGTGCTCCAGGAATGGGACTACTAAAATAAAGAATGCACAACTCCCATTTTGATCTTAAAGGGATAGTTCACCCAAAAATGAAAATTCTGTCATTAATTCCTCATCCTCATGTCGTTCCAAACCCGTAAGACCTCCGTTCATCTTCGGAACGCAAATTAAGATATTTTTGATGAAATCCAAGAGCTCTCTGACTCTCCCATAGACAGCAAGGTATTCAGCGGATACTTTCCAAAATGGCACCAGGGTGATGCGGAGGAGACAAATTGTTGAATAAAGTCGTTATTTTCATTTTCTTTGTGTACAAAAAGTATTCTCGTAGCTTCGTGAAATTACGGTTGAACCCCTGATGTCACATGGATTATTTTACCGATCTCCTTGCTACGTTTCTGTGCCTTGACTGTGGTAGTTACCTTGCTGTCTATGGGAGAGTCAGAGAGCTCTCGGAACTCATCAAAAATATCTTAATTTGCATTCCGAAGATATAACTCTAAAAGGACATCCAAAATGCAACAGAATCGATTGTTGATTAATATGTTCTCTCCTCATCTCTGGTCCCCAGCTGTCCTATCTTGGCCCTCCGTTCAGCGATCCCGGCTTCTCCCCTCCACGTCCCAACAGCTCCTCTCTGTCCGTTCCCAGCGCAGCCACGCGGGTGGACTTGTGGCGAGGGCTGGAGAACGGCGCCCGTCTGGCGCAGAACCAGCACGCGTACAGCGTTCTCCTGTGCGCCGTGAGGGAGCTGGCACGCTCCACCCTGTGTCCGTACCTCCAGAGCTCCCTCCTGCACTTCTGCTCCGGCCTCAGCGGGCTGCTGGGCTCCATATCCGGTCTGATGAACGCCCTGGGCTACACCAGCCTCCCGCCCTCCACGCCCGCTCATGGATACGCCCCACTTCTGTCCTCACAGTTTCAGGGCGTGAGCGAGAACAGCCCCGCTCCTCTGCAGAGTTACGTGCCTCGAGGCATTCAGCCCGCCTCGGGCGTGAGAGAGGGAACAACTCGGGCGGATCTCAAGCGGGACAGAGAGAGGGGCAGGAGAGGAAGGAGAAAAGAAGGAGAGAGCAAAGAGGAGGGAGAGAAGGAGGAAGGAATAGAGAGATGGGGCAAACGGAGAAGACTATTGAGTGTGGACGAAGAGAAAACGATACAACTGAACATGAACTACACAGCTTTAAAATTCGGAGATGGATACAGAAAGCATCCCGTACTCTTTTCGTCGCCATCTCTCCAACTTCGTCGACCTATTCGCTCCATTCCCTCATCTCAAGCCGGCCTCTCTCCTCTCTCGCTTCTGTATCAGTACGCTGAGGTTCACTCTTTGCTGGCGGCCCCCGTGTTGTCGTCCCATCCCGTCCCGAATGACTTCTCACGGAAGGTGGAGGGATTCTGGGTTCTGCGAGAGCTGCAGAGCTGGCTGTGGAGATCGGCGAAAGACTTCACCAGACTGAAGAAGCGGCTGCGCGTTTGAGACAGAACAAAGGCTCCGTTCCAAAACCTAGTGAGCTGCCTTCTAATAAGGCATCGAGATTTCGCAAGCAAGAAACGTTAATTGCGATATAAATGGCCAGCTATGAGGTCTCCGAGGTATTATGACTTTTTTCATATTCAGAAATAGAATCAGAAGTTCTCTGAATGAGTAATTAGCACTTTAAAACTCCTCCTATGAATGTCTGCATGTATAATCCCGTTTAGACGGTTTGCCTAAATTGTTTGGTGTCTGTGGTGTGAAAATGATGGAAAATGATTCACATGAGCGGGGGGTTGAGAGCGCGGGCGTGTTGCCAGATCCAGTTATTATAAGCGTCATTGGGCGTCTTTTTTCCCACTTAATGTGAACTTTAGAAACTTAAAAAAAGTGGGAAGTTGCAGGTTAGCGATATCTTCATCTTAAACTTATTTTGGTTTATACTATTTTTGGGCGGCTTGTTTTTGCTTGCTTCTGTAGCAATACCTGGCAACACTGCACTTAAACTGACAATAGTAGTAGTAATATAAAATAAGCCCATAGAGAACAAGGGCATGTTATTGCCGACAGAATACCACATTCAATAAGACAAACACAGTGATCTTCATGATATTATCTGAAGCGCTATCAAAAAAAGAATGAAATATGCAAACACATGGCCATGAAGAAGGCTATGCTTTTTCATTCAGTTTATTAGTTAAGTCAGCTTTGTGAACATTCATAAGAGCACTAGACAAAGTTCTAATCATATAGCAATGCTTACTAATGAAAATTATTACAGTAATAAATAATAAATATACAAGGTTCCACCGCTAATGAAAAAGTAACGCTTTAACAAATTTTAATGCCCCAGTATGATATTATATATATATATATATATAATAGAAAATAGGTTTAATTGAACAATGTCCATCCTCCAAAGAGAGGAAACCATCTTGGACAAACAATTTAAACATGTCTGTCTCTTTTAAAGTGCATATGTAGTGTATATAATTGTTGCATTTATTATTTATTATAGCACAATTCTTAACACCCTCACTGATAAAGCCATGGTGATCTATGATGCACAACTCAAACAGTTTTCTGTTGAACCCGTTGTGAAATCTGCGTGGGGAGATCAGCTCGCTAGGTTTCGGCACAGAGCAGAAGAGTGTGTGAAACCGACTGATTCACGCTCTGTGGTTGGAGATCTGAGGATCTCAGATGGTCACGCTTTGCACTAAATCACCAAACAGAAAAGAGCCGCCAGTACGTCATGGACAAAGGGAAGAGAGCGCTCTTTGAGAGAGCCAGACGTGATTCAGCAGAAGGAACGTGAATCATGCTCGGCGTCATGCAGTAGTGAAAGGGTCAACGGGGCAAAAGTGGAGGAAATGTGGCATAATCAAAGAAACAATGGAGAGATTTTTGCTGCCTCACTGACACTGACTCGTCTTTTTCCAGCCACACACAAATACACTCCTACACTTTTGGAAACACATGCACAAATCTGATGTTCAGATGGCGTGTGTGCGAACAGAAAAGGAAACATATGAAAGTGTATTATACAGAAACTTAATAATATTTTTAGGCATGGCACCATGGTGATATCATAATTTCTGGAAACGTACAATAGTAATACCACATATTTTTGTAGAAACGCTGAGTACTATGTAAATACCATGGTATGTGAATAAGGTCATAATGTAGTACCATATTTCTAAGTACTATGGCATTACTATGTTTTTTTTTTAAAAGAAATGTACAATGGTAATATCATGGTATCAAAGGGTCATGTTTTTTGGGGTATGGTACCATGGTAATAGTAGTAAAGTAGTATGGAGTAACATGCAAATAGCATGGTATGTGCATATGGTAACCATTCAGTACAATATTCCCATGTTTTTTACACGACAGCTAAGCATTCTTGAAGATTCATTGGGGTTTCACCTAAATACCACAGTATGTAATAATATCCTGAGGTATTTACTTGAAACTCCAGTGTACCTTCAAGAATGTGTGATTAAAAGGAAAAAACACACACACACACAAAAGTACCATAACATGACAGTGTTTTTGGAAATGTACCATCATGGTATTTATCAAAGTATCATAGTATTATTGTGTTTTTGAACATAATTTCATATCAATCAATCAGGTTTTTGGCATGG
>JADLZN010004296.1:0-257500 GCA_018155175.1 Sinocyclocheilus anophthalmus | reverse complement strand
AAAACTATATTTATCTGTTGCGAAGTTCTACTCTGGCAGATTTGTCTCGACTTTCAATTGATTTCAATACAGTCTGACGTTAGCATATTGCTAAGCTAACAGCCTCTAATAATCCCAAAAGCACATCCCATACACAAACACTGGGTAAAATAGCTAATTAGGCTGAATACTTAATAGTATCTTTAGGAAAAAATATTTATAATCAACGCTCTTCTCAACTGCATGGGCCATAGATCAGCTTTTCCTCTGAGCTTGTTGCAAAGCGTTTTGGGATCGGCTTCTCTTTAAAGATACATGTGCAACGGTGCCTTAGATTTGGGCGAAAAGGTGACCGCATAATGATGTTTTAACATGCTGTCTAGGTAGACAGCTCACTAGGATTTGGAACAGAGCTACAGTTCCGAATGAAGATAAACTGGATGATAGAATTAGTTCAATGGCCAGTGGTTTGGTTTGAAGTGCATGCTGGCAGTTTCTCAGATGAAAAATACGGTTCGCACGTGTTTGAGTGTGTGAGAGAAAAAGGTGATCGTGTTAAGCTGTGCCAGGGAATCTGAACTCAATTGTAACGTTTGATGAACACTGTGAACGAATGAGTGAGTGAGTGAGTGAGAGATAAATAAAACACACACACACGCACACACACACACACTCGCAATCGCACTCGCACACACACACACACACACTCACTCACACTCACACTCACACTCACACACACACACACTCACACACACACTGACACACTCTCACACACTGACACACTTCAGATTTTCAATACACCCCATTCTGTGTGATTTATAAGCGTTTTGAAAAGTGGGGACATGGGGTACTGTCCTGAAAAGTCACCTTCTCCTTGTTATACCTGTCATACCTTTGTCATTATAAAAAATTTTGTCCTCATTTGTCACAAAAATGCGCACACTCACACACACACACACACATGTCTGGTTTGTTATCCTTGTGGGGACTCTCCATTGGCATAATGGTTTTTATACTGTACAAACCGTATATTCTATTGCCCTACACACCAACCCTACCCTAAACCTACCCCTCACAGGAGACGTTGTGCTATTTCAATTTTCAAAAAAACTCATTCTGAATGAGTGTATTTATATCCTTTTGAATTACGGGGAAACTGACAAATGTCTCATAACTCCTTCTCGTTGTAATACCTGTCATACCCATGTTATTATACAAATGGGTGTCCTCAAAACACATAAACATACCACCCCCACACACATCCACAACACACACACACCTCACACTCCAACACTCACACTCACACACGGAACACACACACTCACACACACACACACAAACACACACACACACACACACATGATGGGCCCTATTTTTGGAGGCTTTTAAAAGTTCCAAGAATCTCAAATGAAACTATGACTGTAGCGGTTCCTAAAATCCGGATGAGCATGAAATGTTCTTCCATTCCGTTCTGCTTCTGCTCTCTCTTTCATTTGGCTCTGTTGTTTTTCTGTGACCCAAACACAAGCTAACAGGTGAAGAATGGCTTTCTCACGCTGCGAGCGTGAGCGGAGGAGTCGAGAGCCCTCGGGTGATCCACTTCTACTGCACTTAAAATAGGCTGGCTAACTGCCAGCAGCTCATTTAAGAAGAAATTCATTTCTATGACTTCAGGTCTATGACCTGGAATATATAATAGCGTATGTTTATGGTACTTTGTGTCCTCATTCACCTTCATTGTATGGAAAAGTGTAGCATCAACGTTCCACGGAATTCCACGGAATAAAGACGGTTAAGTGGGGAAATTCCGTTTTTTGTTTCTTTATCATTCATTCAATTTCTCATGTTTATTTAGAGGCTTCATTGTTTCTGAACAGATGCAACGCAGTCATCTCAAATGTGTCTCAGGTTAGAATTTACTGAGAAACTTCTTGCCTTACACTTCCATTGTGTTCGGCCTTTGAATTCAGTGAAGTGTGGGGAGTTTATTTACGTTCCATTCGTTTGGGAACTGTCAAGGTGGAAAAATGTTGAAAAGAGGTCAGTGAAGCCTCATTTGAATGCTTGAGAAATACTGTTTAGAATCACACACCTGTTTGAAAGGAAAGGGAACTAAACGTGCACACACACACACACACACACACACATACACACACTCTCTCTCTCTCTCTCACACACACACGACCTCACACACTCCACACACATTCTCTCCCACACACACACACAACCAACACCCACACACACAAACATCACCCACCACACACACAAGTCAGACACACATTCTCTCTCAAACACACACACAAACACACACTCAGTCACACACACAAACACACACACACTCCTCTCTCTCTCTCACACACACACACTCTTTCTCTCTCACACACACACACACACATCTCTCTCACACACACACACACACACACACACACACACAACACACCACAACACAACACAACACAACACAAAACACAACATTCCTCTCGCACACACACACACACATAAACGCACAGCCATACGTAACGTAATTGGGCTGTAATTACAGACATGTGTGGACTCTGAAGGTAAGAAGTCCGTTGGAGGAACTCTGACATGAGACCGTGATCTTTAGAGATCTTTACGGATGCAGACTTAAAAGCAAGAGTTAAGCTACTGACAGACAGTATATATACATACCACTACAAACATATGTCAGAAAATTCTCCTGTCAGTTTAACTAGACAAACTGAACAAAACACTGTTCACAGAACATTTTTTAAGACAAAGATACTGATCAAGCACACAAACGAACGCACATCCTGACTATTTCAAAATGAATAATGTGCAAAACAGCATTTAAAATTCATAGTTAAATAGTCGTTACATTTTTAGAATATTTTAACAAGGAATTCAAACTAAAGATATTTTAGAATGTCAGTATAGTTAAAAATGATTTTACTTCGACCACGGCAATGTTTCTCATTTTCATTTAATTTAACTTGATGTACTAAAATAACTAAATCTGAAATAAAAATCAGTAAAACTATCTGTCAAACAGCATATAAAACAGCAGAAAGCATCAAACCACTGAGGCAGTACAGTTATAAAAACAAAACAGAGAAAAAAGAAAGTAAGTATACAAATAAAAATCTCTTATAAAATTAACTATGTTTTTATTACAGTAAAAGTGTAGTAACCATGATTTTTTGATGTATTGATTACAATTTGTATGACCACAGTTTTACTTCAAATACCATGGTTAAATAGTTTAACTTTTTGTTGTTGTTGTTGTTATTTTATTAAAGTAATCAATTTATTACTTAAGAGCACCTTAAGAGGATGAATACAGAGATGCCGTTTTACTGCTTTAAGATTAGTTTCCATATACAACTTTGAGTAAAGAAAAGAGAGGTTTGGAAGCAGTAAATTGTTGTTCATGTACATGAAACTTAGCTACAAATTAATTAAGTTAAGTTTTCCTATATTCTCTTTTGAGTAGTCAAACAATCCAAAGAAAACATCTTTAAAACAGAAAGAAAAGCCGCTTACAAAATGAGATTAGATTAATTTAAAAAAAATCTGACATCGATAAACAAGTGAATGAATCTTCCTCAGAAGAGACAAAAACAGCAACTCACTTCAGTGTCTGGCTTATATTAAAATGACGGCCTTAAACTGGAGTAACTCATTAATCTGTTGTTTAACCTCTTCATATTTAAGGAGAGAACTGATGTTTTTTGACAAAAGGACTGTAATCTTGTCAGAGCTTATTGCTGATCTGCTCTAAACAGGCTTTTTATGGCAGCAGCGCTGAAGCTGGATCTCAAAGTGCTCTCTGTCATGAGCAATCACGTAATCAGCAGAAAACACTGCCGTTTACAAGTCTACAGGAGTCGAGCTTTGTTCAGTTTGACGTTTACAGAGTCTGCGGAGGGGAAATCGCTCTCCTTTGGCTCAGTTTAACCGAGCATTAGAGGACGTGTGAAGAGTTTATGAGAGCTAACTGTGTGAACGACAACACTATTGTTCTCTATCCTCAGGACGGGTGAAGGTGCGGATTTTAATAACACCATTTTAGACATTTAAGACACCTTTTGTTGTCTTACAGTTTAACCCTATCCTTCTCTCCTCTTCCACCATCATCCATCATGCGTGTCGCTGGAGGTCACAAGCCATCCATCAGTCTCCACCTTAAACATCACCTCCTGCTCTCGGATGTGTCTGAAATCAATTGATTTGCATCCATCTGAATTGTAATGATGACTATTAAAATGATAGAATGTGCAACTATTAATAGGATGTTTTCATCACATCCTGGAAGGAAACTGTGTAGTTTGATACTGGGACAGACACAAACAAAACCCCTGCAACTCACAACCCGCAAAAAACTGCAAAAGATGAGAGAAATGAGCAACATAATATCTGACTTTTCTCAACATTTCTGACCCAATCACACAAATAAAGCAAACGTGCATGATTGCATTATTTTCTAGCAGGATTGTTATAGTTAACTAAAAAAAAAAACAATCTTACCTCAAATAAACTAAAAGTTAACTGAAATAACTGAACTGAATACAACTCATTTAGTTTAATTTGATGCATCAAAATCACTAAAACTGAAATTTAAAAAATCAAGAATAACTACATACAAATTTAAAAATAATGATAAAAATGACAAAAACAACAAATTACTAAAACTTAACCTAAAGATGAAAAACAGAAAATAACCATTTCGACCCCGTCACACAAATAAAATATTTCGATTTCAAATGTGAAAACAAAATAGTTTCTAAACATCTTAAGGTAGCCTGATGCATTGTGATTTTTGAGTTCTCTACATGCTAAAAGTCTATTTCAGCCAGTAATTTCTATTTCTTGGCAACTACACTGAAAGCAATGTTTTTGAGAAAACAATTTTCTCTCAGAAAATGCTGGTAAATGTGAAAAGAGATGGCAGGTGACACACTGAATTAAATGACTGAAGCAGAAGTATAGAAAGTCTTGACCACATTGAATATGGAAAGTCCAAAATAGTATTTTCTTGTAAAAACACACTCCTACGATCTTCGAAATCTCGTTCAGAAATGATCACTTAAAATCTTTTTGTCATTATTTATCACTACTAAACCCTTTTTTATATGTCTGCCTTTAAAAGAGAAAACATCACAAAAATAAATAAATGTAAAATGTTTTACAGTTTTTGCCTATTGCTTGAACACTTTTTGCAAAACTTCGGCTCATTGTGTCAAAACTTTACACACAAGACACAACACTGGGAAATAAACCATTCACATCTATTTCGAATTGAAACTCTGCTATCAAAACCTAACAATCCTTTGTCAAAATGTCACTCTGATGACAAAATGATACACACTTGCATCATATGAATACACTTTCAGATCAGCAGCAACACACTAGTGTACTTTATATAAAACACTGCAGTCTTTAATTTTCACTGTTTTTATTCAGTTCATCAGTTAGCATTCTGTGAAGCTCAATGCAACACTTACAGTTTTTGTTCTGTTTTTTTTCCAACAAAGGTTTTCACAACAACCAAAAATTAAAGCACTGAAAGGTTACAAATGACATCAACTCAATACGGCACATCACAGTACAGTACAGTAAATGCAGTAATGCAAAAATAATAAAAAAATAAAACACAAAATACACTACTGTAAATACAGAAAAACAGGCCAATTGTGCGTGGGTGGGATTACAGATCCTGCCGTCTGTTTGGGTCTGGCCACAGGATCTCATCAACGTTGCTCTAATATCATCTGAAATATTGTTCCGTGCATAGCCTCTTCGACCATGTCCTACTCCTCTCTCTCTTTGTCTTCCTCTTCCTCTTCCTCTTCCTCTACCTCTTGCTCTCCCTGCCTCCATGCTTGCAAAGTTCTCAAAATGGCTCAGCTGAGGCCTATTTGTGGTTGGCTGATTGGTGATCAGTTTTGTAAGTAAGTGTTTTCAGGTGTGTGTCTAAGTGTTTTCAATCACTCAATGTGTGTTGTATTTTGAATAGATGTGTTTTCCCAATGGTACCCATGAGATTTCATTTATGAACGAAGTGTCTTATGTATGAAATAGTGTGTAGTGTGCAGGAGCAAGTGTGTTGCAGAATTGCAACTGAATTGCGCTTTTGTTTAAGGTATGGTTACACTGTGTTTAAGGTGTAGTAACAAAAGCTTCAAGTTTTGTTACTTTGGTCTAAGCATGTGTCTATAGTGTTCAAGCAATAGGCAAAAACTGTAATATAGACACGAAACACATAAACTCTGTATGGGGACAATCAACAAATCATATAGCATTTCAATATCGCATGAAAGCAACTCCAAAATAATACATTCAGCATAATTACTCACAAGTCTTGACAACAATACTTACAAATGAAAGCAAGCAAATTCAATGTGTATTTATTAAAATAGTGTGATTCAATCAAAATACACAACAAATTCCAAGTGCTGATAAAAAGTTATGTGTTCTGGTGCCACCGTGTGGATATGAAGAGCAGCTGTTTGACTGAGCGAGCTGGTCATCGTGGCCCCTGAGAGCCGAACGGAGCCCCGAGGGCCCCTCACTGATCCTCTGAAGACATCATAATAAACTCAAGTCCTGCGTTTCTGCCTTGGAAGTGGAGTTGGTCTTTTACTGAAGTTTTACAATGAAACTAAAGCTCAGCCAAACTGCAAACGTTGCCTGGGGACGAAAATTAAAACCACATGAGAGAGAGAGACAGAGAGAGAGAAACAGAGAGAGAGAGACAAAGAGAGAAAGAGAGAGAGAGAGATTCAATATTTATAGGTGAAAAAAAGATTGTACCTTACTAGCAGCAAGATACATTGATGCCTGTCACAAAAAGAGGGAGGAGTCAACAAATCAGTGATGCACCCACACACACACACACACACACCACACACACAAACACACACACACACACCCACACACACCACACACACAAACACACACACACACACCCACAAACACACACACACCACACACACACACCCCAACACACACCCACACACACACACAACCACACCCACACACACACACACACGCCACACACCCCTGGATTTATAAATTGTTCGTAGAATTCTACGATTCTAAAATGTTAGTTTGTTTTACTTTATTAAATGTATATACATACTTGTTTACATACATTGTTGCATATATATCTGTTCTAGATTCAATGTAAACACTATGCTTTGGCAATACATTGTAACAATTGTCATGCCAATAAAGCACATATTGAATTGAATTGAATTGAATTGAAATTGAAATTGAGAGAGAGAGAGAGATGTCTGTTTTTTTATTGCAGTCTGGTCATCATGAAGAACAGAGAAATTGAGGAATGATAATAAGGTCTAATTTGAGAGGAATTTAAATCTCATCCGTCGTTTGTTAGATGATCTGCTATTGTCAGACTGTATTTGTAAATCATAACATGCATAAAGGGTGGGGAGTCATTCCTGCAAAATGTGAAATTAAATGTAATCTGATGACGGAAGATGCTCGTGTGTGATGTACTTCCTGATCTGTGTCTGTGCCGGCTGGCAAACATGTGACATTTACAAAGCTTCGCTGTCTTTATTGGAAAATGCATGCCAGCTTCTTCACATTTGCAGGCCTGTACTGTAGGTAACGTCAGTTCATTTGCTTTCACTGTTTTTAACACTTCAGATTTGCACCCATTCTGACTGAGGCTGTGTGCTTTACGCTTGAACTGCATGCATTTACTTTTTTTTTGTATTATTTAGTGTG
Source organism: Sinocyclocheilus anophthalmus (assembly GCA_018155175.1). Classification (NCBI taxonomy): domain Eukaryota; kingdom Metazoa; phylum Chordata; class Actinopteri; order Cypriniformes; family Cyprinidae; genus Sinocyclocheilus; species Sinocyclocheilus anophthalmus. Next base: position 249,784 of record JADLZN010004296.1, on the reverse strand, counting down.
CATGCTGAAAATACAGGTTATTGGTATTATTTCAGATTTAAACATTTTCTAGTATCATTCAGTAGTGACTCTTTAAATTAGAAACGTACAGATTTTACAATATATGCTACACATTTTACATTTTAAATATTGTCCTGAATTGTAATTAATTAATTATAAGTTACCTTAACGTATACAGTAAAAATATAAAATCAAATTTTACTGTTTTTTTTAAACAAATGAAAATATAGGCCTATATTATACTCAAAAAGACAATACATGTACATGTAAATAATATAAAATATTATTAAAACATTACAATAATAATAGTATATATCACTATAATTATTGTACAAAGCAAATGCTAAACATTTCCACTTTTTTTCATAGGAGACATGTAATTGTTGGAACCTTACATATACAAAAAAAGTACATTATTAAACATTATTCACTTAAATTGTGCACTACATGTCATTCAACTGTAAACTTGTGTTTTTTTTGTTGGGGGGGGGGGGAGTATGAATGGGCAATGGTGGTGAACTATGGCCATAGTCAGAACAATATATTGCACAGTAAAGATTAGTACATTATTTTAAATGTAAAATTATATCCAAATTGGTATTTAACATCTATACCATCAATAAATACACATCTATGAACCTGAATATAACAGGTATAGGACAAAATAAATTTAAAATTTGTCACGTAATTTTAATTTTATTTAGTTGTTAGTTTTTGTTTTATGGCAATTTTCTAAGGAATTTTTTTTACAATTTATTTTTTTTTTTTCATTTTTTGTATTCATGAATGCCATAAATAGCATATCAACAATAGCATAAAGCAACGCATCTATTAATAACGGGCATCAGGATTCACGACAGATAAGCTGTGGCTTGCTGAGCAATACTTAATCAGAGTAAGGTCATAATTTGGCCCAAAGTGTGCTGAATGTAATTTTTTAAACTATGAACAGATGTTCTGCTGATCTCCGGAGTCTTTAACACACAGTGATTCAATGACAGCATGACACTTCATACTCCCCCTCCCACCCACAGGTGCGTCTGGACAATGTGTTTATCATATTAAACAAGAACCGGAAACCTCTGAGACTAGACGTAAGAGCTCAGATACAGCGTGGGATGTAGGGCCAAGCAAAAGTATGTGACCCCCTGGAATTGGTTCGTTTTCTGCATTAATTGGTCATAAAATGTCATCTGATCTATAAGTCACAAACACAATGTGCTTCAGCTAACAACACATATTATAATCTTTATTGAAAAGATCACATTAAGCATGAGCGCTGTGGAAAAAACACTTATCTTTCCCCGCTTTTGTGATAGTTGTTCACGAGCAGTTCAGAAAAACCTTCCAGCTCTTGCTGGCGCTTTGGTTTTCCAGCATGTTCTGCATATTTGGACCGTTTACAGCAGCAATGCATGATCCTGAGGTCAGCTTTTCACACTGAGGACAGCTGATGGACTCGCACAGCGCATTAAGAGTCAGGGATGTAGAGGAGCAGTATCAACTGCACTTATTTTGTCTTCTTGGAAACATTTTCTGTAGCTTCTGAAGGGCAGTGCTAAATGAAAAGATGATATTTAAACAAAATAAGAAAAAAAAACATCTCAAAATTATACAGTCGCTGTTGGAAAGGGGTCAAATGTGTAGAAGATGTTGCAAAACCAAAGAATGTGCAGAAGCTGGAGGATTTTACTGGAGCTGGAGTTGACTTTTTCCACAGCACTGTGAATGTTTAATGTGATGATTTCAATAAAGACATGAAAGACTGTAATAGTTTGTGTGTTGCTAGCTGAAGGACATTGTGTTTGTCTATACTTCTGACTTTGATTAAGATCAGATGACATTTTATGAACAGTTAATGCAGAAAACTAACTATTTCAGTGGGTTCACATTCTTTTTCTTGCCACTGTTTATCTTTATTAAAGGGGCAGGCAACCTTTTTTGGTAACACTTTACAATGAGGTTCCATTTGTTAACATGAGTTAACTACATTAGTTAAGAGAAACTAACAATGAAAATGTGTGTGTGTGTGTGTGTGTGTGTGTGTGTGTGTGTGTGTGTGTGTGTGTGTGTGTGTACATATACCTGTGCACAGAACCGAGTCTGTGACTAACAGTCAGATGCAACAAATAATTTCTCAAATATTTATTACAATATATGCTTGTAAATTCAACATTCACTTCAATTGAAACTGGATGGTTTCAACTGATTCAACTGAAACCGATTCGAGTCATTTACGCTGGAACCTCTCCGATTGATTCAAACTCGTGACTTCGATCATTCACAAAGAGCCATTCATTTTCGAATTTCGACATCGCTTGTAACGATTTTAAAAAGCAGGTACTGATGGGTGAAACAGAGCTTTTCGAAACTCAGAATCAATTAACCATTGCGTCGCAAAATGATTCACTGTTTCGAAGCGCTCCAATCGGAACGCGACTCATTTGATTCAGATCGGGACTTCGGAGCGTCTCGAGACTCATTTTTCTGATTTTTGTATTATTATTTTTTTTATTAAAACAGTACAAACCATCAAACCATTAAGGCAGTACAGTTATAAAAACAAAACAGAAAGAAAGAAAGAAAACATTAGTCAACACGATACAAATGTGTTGCCAGGTTAACAATAAACAAACAAACAAATACATAAATAAATTTTACACCTTAAGATGACACATGGGATGAATATAGAGATGCAGTTTTCACTGCTTAAGGATTATTAGTTTCCATATACTTGTCTAGATCAACTTTGAATAAAGAAAAGAGAGATTTATATATATAGGCCTATAAAAGTTTAAAAGTTACGTTGGCTAAGTGGCTTTATTTATTTATTTATTTTTAAATAAGTCAAGTATAGGCCTAATTAAACATGCAGGGTTCTATACACTTTTTAAAAAATGTATTTCTAGCACTTGTACATGCATTTATACTGCACTTACAAATTGCATAAATAATGTTATGAGATTAATGTTTTAAATATATGTGAAATGATAGGAGAAAAAAACAGAATGATACTTTTAAATATTAAACTAAAATTACCACTGTCTTAATAAGTGAGTCACTGAGTCATTTATTCAATCGATTCTTTCAAAATGATTCATTCAGGAAATAAGAATGGTCTAGTGAATCTTCAGTGTGGAAACAACGCTGTGTGTTGCTTGGCTTTGTTTGGAATCATTTTCTTTAGCAAAATAGAGCAAAAAAAAGACAATATTGTCTCTACAATTTAAATCACTTAACATTTATGTCTTGTTCATTGAATTGTTGCCCTGACGCGAAGAAAAGTCTGACCAGACCATGCTGACCAAACCGTTCATATAATCACTCTAAATGTGTGTGTGTGTGTCCTAGGAATACTGCACGTAATTTTATAATTAAATATCTGTATTTGTTGCTTCACAGGGACAGTGATCAGTAACAAATAACCTAATTTGACAAATGGCAAAATTGTTATTATAGCGAATTAGCGATAAGTTCTGCAGTAAGTTACAGATTCCTGAAGCAGCTGCTGTAACTTTTCATTTAATTTCTAAGTGAGAATTGCTCCAAAGTACTTTTTTTTAGACTGTAATGAAATTCAGCTGACATTTGTCGAATCACTAAGTATAGAGCAAAATAATGCAAAGTAATAACGTGTCCCATTTCTGATATACATCTACTGATTTGCAGTAGAAAGTTTGCAGTCTTTCTGAAAATTTGTCGAAATTTGTCTTTCCGCTTCAAAATTTTGTGTTTAATTCATTGTGTTACATGCCATTTCTTTGTAATTATTTGTGAAATTTGCACTTTCTGAGTGAAAATTGTTTCAAAGTACATTTTAGTCTACTGACTGTAAAGAAATGCAACTGACATCTGTTGAATAACAAAGTAATAATGCATCCACACTGTAAAAATGACCGTGAATTTAACGGTAAAAGACTGTAAAAATGCTACAGTAAAAACCTGTTAAACGGTTAACGGTAAATTCCCCTACTATATACAATGAAAAACTGTTTTGGACATTACATTTTTACATTACATTACAATTTTACGGTAGTATACCATTTTTGGAAGTGAAAAAAATAGTATAATTTACAGTGAATAACCGTAAATTGACATTCCCAGAATTTCCTGCGTTACATTTCAAATTTGATGTTTTTTGTTGAAATAACTATGTTTCTTCTTAGTTTTTTCTCATCAGTTGTGTATACGTATTAGGATTGTATGTTACACCGAATGTTGCTAATTGAATGTTTATTGCATTATTTCAGTTTCATGTGTGTTACCGTGATGGTGTTTAGCGTTAGTGTGAATGACGCTGTGCACCTTCTATATATGTTATTATTTAAAAGCTGCTTGTGATGGGCTTTGGCTCATCATGTGACTTTCTCATCACCTCCTGCATTTGGTGGTTATCAGTGTATTACAAAGCTACAAAACATATTTCAGTACTTCAATAGGTTGGTGTATTAACATTATATCAGTTAATGAAATTACGGTATTTAACTGTAAATTTAAGTTAAACCGTAAGACCTAAAATGTTGCTACCGTATTTTTTACGGTAAAATACCGCCAACCACAGCTGCCTTTTTTTTACCGTAAATTGTACCGATTTTTTTTTACAGTGCACTGATTTGCAGTAGAAATTTTGCTTGGCTTGTAGAAAGTTAAACTCGGGAAACTGCTGGACCGGAAGAAATGACACTCAAGCTCCTCGTTATTGTCAGATTCAGCTGTCAAGCATCAGCAGCATCTTCACTGATGTCTGTCGCCAAAGCTGTTCTTCATCAGTTTCTCATCCCACTGTTTTTGCACAGTCTTGCATGTTTTCCTATACTGGAGTAATTTCCCTGTCTGGATTCTGTTTATAATTTTGAGTTCATGATCCTAATCTGTAACTTTGACGTCTCTCTTTGAACGCCCCTCGTATGTTTGGATTATTGGATTACATCAGCACTTGAATTTGGAGCTGATTTATTGATTACTGAAACTGGACTCCAGGTTTAGCTTTGACGCTTTAATTGTTCACAGGGACGATAATCAAGTGTCATAGATACTGAAGGCAGTACTTTGAATCTGTAATCTATTCTGAGTGTATTTATCAATACTGTTAGGCTATGTTTTCCACTCATACGCCTCCTTCATCATCGAGAAGCTTCAACGAATCTTAAACTCAAACAGCGTGACTTGAAAACGATGACGGATCCATTGGATCATTTTAACACAATACTCGATTCGTTTTAGAAGACCTAGTTAACTTTATCGTTTTTCAAAAGTAAAATGCACTTTCCATGAATAGTGATATTTTTTACATTATAGCATTAAATAAGCATCCAAATGAAATAGACAAAGTTTGCATACACTATCAGTCATAAATCTGCAATCATGTGACACTGAAGACTGGAGTAATGATGCTGAAAATACAGCTTTGATCGCAGAAATAAATTACATTTCACAATATATTCACATAGACAACAGTTATTTTAAAATATAATAATATTCAGAGCTGGGTAATATCTGATGTAATCTAGATAACGTAATCAGATTCCAAAAATTAAGTACTTATATTACATTTAAAATACTCGTAATCAACCTACAGTAACTTTTTTGTTGATTGCATGATTACATATCATTCACACAATAGCAATAAATTATTCATAATTTATAGATTCTCCCTAATTCCTCTTTTAAATGTTCTTTTCTAAAATAGCCAACCGCTTATATACACTCAGAAAGTCTTCCAGTTTTGTGGGCATTCACACAATTTACATTTTAATTTTAACGGTTTAATGATTTATTAGCTTTTCATTAAATTCACAGTTCCTTTACAAACCCCAGTTTGGGAAACTTTGACGTAATGCAATGTTTAATGCACTTCATGTTGTAAATTAAAGCGCATGGAGTTATTTTCTTTCTCTTTGTATTTTTATATCAATATGGTACAAGATTATCCAATTTAAATCAATGTGATAAACGAGTTAGGTCAAAAGTAATCTAAAAGTAATCAAAAAAGTAGTCAGATTACATTAAATCTGCACAGATCAAGCAGCGTTTACAAGCCAAAACAGCCTGAAACAGCTCTAAACAAATATGGGTGGATTTTGATGTGAGAGACAACAGGAGATGGACTTTTTTCAGTGTTATTATGGATTATGAACTTGAATTTTAGCCGGAAGCAACCATGTTAATTAACTGATAACAGGACGTCTGACATATTAAAACTTAGAGATAACTGCAGTGCAATAAGAGACAAAAAGTTAACATTCACATGAGTATAACAAATAAAAATTAGCATAAAACTAAAAAGCTTTTCCATGTCACCCATTAATCTGATCAGTAATCAGCAGCAGTATAGTTCACCTAATTAATCACTGCCTTTTGATGTTAGGGACATATATATTTATTTAGCTTTTGTTGTCTCTTCAAATTTCCCTTGAGTTTTTTTTTTTTTTAAGTTCCATAAAATTATCAATATTCTTTAAAATTGTTTCATGAACATAGTTAAACAAATTAAGGCTAAGGTTTTTACTAGTCCTTCTCTCCTGTGTATGTATATTATACCTTTATTTATATAGTGCTTTATACAATACTGATCGTGTCAAAGCAGCTTTACAGTGTCAAATAATCTCAGTTCATTGATGATCCAGTTCAGCTCTCTTCCAATAGTGTCTGTGCAATCAGTCAAGCGTCCCTAACTAAACAAGCCAGAGGCGACAGCGGCAAGGAACCAAAACTCCATCGGTGACAGAAATGGAGAAAAAACCTTGGGAGAAACCAGGCTCAGTCGGGGGGCCAGTTCTCCTCTGACCAGACAACACCAGCATGGCATGGTTTAATTCCAGCCTGCAACACAGGTGCAGAGGACCCGTCTGGTTCCCGTGGTCTTGTGGAGCCTAACAATCCTTCAACAGATTTGAATTATAGAAATGCGACAGTGTGTTATGTGTATGCCAGGTTACAATGAAACATGAATGAAACCTGTAATGAAACATGCTCTTTAAACTCGCAAGTGAGACCATCCAGATCTTTATCACTTCAACACATTATTGTACAATCCACCACCAGAGGCCAGCCTTGCCTCATTATTGACCTCCAGCTTCACATGCACTGCTGCAGCTGCTCCTTATTATCCATGATCTGATCACAGGCTCTCTGCATATGAAGAGCACTTTGTAAAGTTGAGCAAGTTTCCTCATTGGAATGTTCCTTGTTCTGTTGATGAATCCGACCTGTTAATATATATATTATATTATGATATATAATATCACTCAAAACTTTGCCCTCAGACATGACACACAAGCCCTCAGAAACACGCACACACAACAACATAGTCTTACAAACTAATGAGATCAATTCATAACACTGTTTGCAAAAACCTTCTTTTGGCAACCAGATATCATTTTACAGCTCAATGTTTCTTACAGTATCCAACATAAATATAGCAGATACAGTTTACAGTAAATACAGCAGATACAGTGAAATTCAACAATAAGCTTTACAGTAAGAAAAGATTATTTTCATTGCACTGCTGTAAAGAGATCTCACAGTACACTAGATGAAAAGCACTAGAAAGGAAAAGGTCAAATCCCAAAGAATTGCAGTTGTATTGTGTGTTTGTGTTTACTAAATGAGGACATGGTTAAACCGGTGCAAAATGATGCCGTTCTTGTGTAGAGTTTTGCAGAAAACGCTTAGCAAATTGGAGCATGTGTGAAAAAAGGTGAAATGTGTTCAAGTTTTGAGAAACGTGTCTTTGTTTCAAGAACTGAAATTGTGCCAAACGAATCAGTTATAGTGTGTTAGCAATCGAGAAAAACCCTAATACAGCTCTTAACCCATTTAATCACAATAGTGACCATAAAGAAGGTTTGGATTTATAACGCTCTAAAAATCTTACTGACTGGTGTTTTAGTGCATTTCCTGCAAATATGGAAAAAATAAAGGGTCTCAATTAAATATGTGCAGTGTCACATGGTTAGTGCAAATTGTCACATGACCAGAGCAGGTTTTTTTTCATGTTTGCATCATGAGAAGATGATGCCTGCGTCAAAGCTTGAAAACGAAAGGTTAAAGATATGACAAATATTTTTGGTGCATGTTATCTTTAAGGTGTCTAGTATTAATATATGAAATCACATATATTCAGTTTTGTTGATTGTGGTCATAGAATGAGGAAACATGTTGATGGCAACACTAGTGACCGCTGGGATAATACAGTGCATTTAGGTATACATATAAATCCAGTTACAGTGGATAGTGAAGGTTGCACTAAAATGACAATGACAATAGCAATAAAAGTTCAAATGCTACAAATAAGTTACAATATTGATGTTGTAATACTTGTAACACTAACATAACAATTTTATAAGATATGTTACAATAAAGTAACACTTTTAAAATACGTTGATGGTTGTATTTTTTGTCCTTTATCTCAGTATTCCTGTCAGTGTTGTATAAGGTTTTTAATGCATAATAGTAACGCTAGAATGTGATGAAACAAGAGTTTTAAAAAGCTGGGCTGAGATACATAAAAATGTTGAATTACTGCAGAAATATGTTAATTTTTCCAAAAATAAAAATTCAATAAATAATTATCGATTATTTACTAATGAGATCATTTGGTTATTTTCATGTCTGGGAAAAATGTGGGATTGAATGGGTTAATAGCCTATATAATTTCACGTATAACCAGCAAATGCTTTTATTTAAAGGATGTGTCTTGAATAATTCACACCATGCGTTATTAATCTTTATATTAAATTTATTTTACATTTACGCGTAGTGTATCTTGCGGGTTGTTAGCGATTAAATATTGTGAGTAGCTAGTAATGGTCGATACCCAACAAGCCTGTTTAAATGATCATAACAGTTACGTGTAAAATATTAAAACAAAGTCTAGAAGGATAATAATATGACTATTAATGTAGTCTGTTTACTAATATAAGCTAATCTTTCCAACGAAACTCGCTGTTAAAAGGTTACCATGGTAACCGTGTTAGTTAAAATGCATAGTAACGCTCGTTACTATAAAACCGTGGCCAGTACCGGCGCTATAAGTGATATATGTGGTTGCATAGGGCCCCCGTGGCCACCAGGGGGCCCCGTGTCAGGAGTTTAGACAGCAATCACGGGAGTAAGGCGAGATGATGAAGCTGACCTTCCATAGGAATTAATTAAAAACTTTCGTGGACACACACAAATCTTGTAGCACGCAATGCGTGCTCAGCACCTCCGGTCCCGACCGCGAAACAGAAAGTGAAACTAAAAAAGTATGCGTGCGCGCATTCAAACGCAATTTCAATACCAGCCGTTTGAGAGCGGCTGCGGCTCCCTGATGCATGCAAATTAGGCTGCATACAATATCTACACTGTAAAAAATGACCGTGAATTTAACGGTAAAAGACTGTAAAAATGCTACAGTAAAAACCTGTTAAATGGTTAACGGTGAATTCCCCTACTATATACGGTGAAAAACTGTGTTGGACATTACATGTATTGGACATTAATTTTACGGTAGTATACCGTTTTTGGAAGTGAAAAATACCGTATAATTTACAGTGAATAACCGTAAATTGACATTCCCAGAATTCCCTGCATGACACTTCATATTTTATGTTTTTTTTGTTGAAATAACTATGTTTCTTCTTAGTTTTTTTCTTATCAGTTGTGTATATTAGTGTTGTGTGTTACACCTAATGTTGTTAAATGAATGTTTACTGCATTATTTCAGTTTCATGTGTGTTACCGTGATGGTGTTTAGTGTTTGTGTGAATGACACTGTGCACCTTCTATATATGTTATTATTTAAAAGCTGCTTGTGATGGGCTTTGGTTCATCATGTGACTTTCTCATCACCTCCTGCATTTGGTGGTTATCAGTGTATTACAAAGCTACAAAACAGATTTCAGTACTTCAATAGGTTGGTATATTAACATTATATCAAATTAAATTATGGTATTTAACTGTAAATTTATGTTAAAACCTAAAACGTTGCTACCGTATTTTTTACGGTAAAATTCCAGTAACCACAGCTGCCGGTTTTTTACCGTAAATTTTACGGATTTTTTTTACAGTGTAGGCTGTAATTAGTATGCACACTATAATAGGATGTGTAGTTATAACCATATCTAAGCTCTGAATCATGCTTGAAGAACGTGTTGGTTTCTGTACGCGCTTTGATTTGAATATTGAGAGAGTAGCCTACTTTGATTATGGTTAGTCTTAATAAGACTAAGAAAGAACTGTTCTTTTTTTTTTCTGTGATCAATTTGTGGAAAAAAGTTCAGATAGGAGGTCAAACATACTAAAAACTCATAGCCTGCAAGTGCAACTCTATAGGTCTGAAGACACTCATGAAATCATACAGAAGAGAAGTCAGTCAGTTGAGTTTGTGGCAAAATCAGAGTACACTCTTAAAAATAAAGGTGCTTCAAAAGGTTCTTCAAGCGATGCCATAGAAGAACCATTTTGGGTTCCACAAAGAAACATTCAGTCAAAGAAGCATCTCTTTCTTACCTTTTTATAATCTGAAGAACCTTCTTTCGCCACAAAGAAGCTTTTGTGAAACAGAAAGGTTCTTCAGGTGTTAAAGGTTCTTTATGGAACCATTTAGACAAAAAGGTTCTTCTATGGCATCGTGAAGCACCTTTATTTTTAAGTGTGTACTCTCTGTTATTGCATATAATAATTCATACTCAGAAGGCAGAACTGAGGTGGCATTTATTGCAAGATTAGTTACAACATTTCAATGCACCTGCAGACTATTTTTCCAGGCATGTTTTTCAACATTGACGATTTCTTAAAATAGTGTAAAAATGTTGTCTAGTCTCATTCCTGTGAACCCTATCTCGTGTCTCATCTCGTCTCAGATTTTTGCCTTCACTTTAATGTTGCTTAAATCTGTTTCAACATGTGTTTACACTTATATTTCATTATTTTTGCATTTTAATCTGGACCGTCACGCCAGCCCAGAAAATTAATTATTCTTCTATTATTATTAGTATACTGTTCTCTAATGCAATTTTCATAACCAGGTGTTTTTGCTTTAAGCATTAATCTCACCGAATGTTGATACATTTCTCTTAAGCAGTCGTTAAACTCTTTAATTTTAAATTTTAAACTCTTTAGTTTTAAAAGTTTGCTTAAATGGGTTGTTTACATGGCATCGCATTTTCAGTGTCACACAATTTAACAACTTAAATAATTAATATCGTCATCATTTAAAATGTCTTTGTCTTACATGGACCCATTGTTATAAAAACCGCTTTGTTATTAGATTTATTATTTATTAATTTTTTACTTTCTTGAGCTAAATCTCAAAATTGTCCTATGGTGTGACTGTCTCAAGGATGTTCAATAAATTACAACTTTTATCAATTAAAAAGAAAAGCATACAATTGTTAATAAACACCATCATTTTACAAGTGTCTATTTTTTCTATTTTTTTCATCCATACATGTCTAAAAGCATACGAACTTGATACATTATGTCACTGAAAACTATGTCCTCCGGTGTGACACCATACCCTGTTTTTAAACTCCACGGATAACTTTAATTAGTTGAAGGACCAGGAATAGTGTTTTACAAAAAAACGCTTTTTACTGGATATTTGTCAACTACCCAAATATATTTTCCTATCTATATCTTGAAAGATACATATATTGAGTAAAACAAATTGGTCAGTGTAGGATGTGTGCACTGGGATGGGATGCGGGTGCTTAGGTGAAACTGTAGGCACGGGGGCCCCTTTTGAAAATCTGCTTAGGGCCCCCAAAACGCTAAGTGACCCTGGCCACTTATTTTCAGCCTCAAAAACTAATAAAATAAGATGTAAAGGTAAACAAAACAGAAGGGTTTGCAATCTTATAATATTTAAGGAATGTCCTGTTTTAATTCATGATGTAATAACTGAGGCAACTATTGTGGTGAATGTTTGTATGGTTATATTGGCTTATCTAACGCGAACAACTGGCCAGATTCAGAGCAGGGACTGTATGTTAATGTAAGTTACGCCCATGCAAAGTCACAAACGAGCATGTGTCTGAAGAGCAGTGGAAAGAGAGTTTCTCTTCCATCACTGTTCAGTATGAGAGGTTAGTATGAAGCCTTCTGGAGAGCTGTGCCTGCCGCTCTGAAGACCCGAGGAACAGAAGCCCCGGCCAGAGTAACTCCATTAGCAAGTCGACTTTGGCGGCAAAAAAGATAATTTGTAGCATTCGTCTTTTGTTTGAACGCGACACAGAGGAAACCAGGAAATAACGCGCGGCTGGCATTTGGAAATTGTACCCAAAAAATGAAGTAAGTTGATTAAATGGAGTTCAATTCTTGCTACATTTAGTTTTACAGACATGTAATAGATTTGAGGACACACAGTCGTTTTGGGTTGATGGGGTCAGTGTAAATAGAGACTTTGGTAAGTGAGACACGTGGCGATGTTCTGACTCTAGAGGTGGATGTTTTCTTTGTTTTCGCGCGTTTCTCTTAATTCTCAAATATGTGTTTTATCATAAACTGGAAATGCCCAATGTGAAGTGTTTTAAATGAGCTCAAATGTCTTTTGCATGAGCTGTTAACGTTTTATTTTAGGCTGGGTGTATATTGTGGAAGGCGTGTTATATAGTAGCGTATGGCGCGATCTGGAGAAACTTTGTGTTTGTGTAATCCCGGAGAGAGAGTTGGTTCTCAATGGGCCACGCTGGGAAAGCCAAGCCTTTTGTCCTCAGGGGAAACAGAGAGGGCAACACTCAGGGTTTCGGGTTCCGGATGGGGCCACATGGACCAGAAAACCATTCTAGAGATGAAACGATATGAGCGTTTCTGATCACGGTTATCGGTATTATCACGGTATTGTTCTGAACTGCGTTTGGAAGTCTGATACCTAAATCGTTTATATTAGTATTTTGTAAATATTTTTTATATTAAAATCAATAAAGTTACTTTTTGTTTGCATACACACTAAAACAATAACGTCTGGGTTTTAAACGGCAGCATGACTGACAAGAATAAATAAAATGGTAAACCTCGCGTTTCAGCCTTTAAATAAAGAAAAGAGTTAAGTCAATGATTATATATTTGATCTGCTCCATAAATAATCCGAATTGTTTAAATGTGTAGAACCGCTGGTCGAAATTTACAGCAGGGCATGAAATTCAGTCCGTTTTTTTGGCCAGACAACAAAGCCACCACAAAAGGCTGCAATGTCAATTGTGATTCACTCTCTGACAGCAGGTGGAGCGGAGGAAGGCAGACACGAAGAGAGCCTGACAGCACACGTACATCACGGAGACGTCTGCAAGACATATTTTTAAGAGTGTTTGCTCATCTGCAATAGGATACCGGACGAGGGCTGGCGATCTGGCCAAATTGCTATCACGATATATTCGGGCGAGAGATATAATTCCGATATCGATATGAACGCTATTTATCTGAAATAGAAATCTTTTGTAACATTATAAATGCCTTTATCATCACTTTTGATCAATTTTAAGCATCCTTGCTAAATAAAAGTATTAATTTCTATAATTTCTTTCCCAAAAAAATAATAAACATTATACTGAATGGAATAGTGTATAAAGTTACAAAAGCTTTTTATTTCAGATAAATGTTGATCTTTGGATCTTTCCATTCATCAAAGAATCCTGAACAACGGTTTTAAAATATGATAATAGCAAATCAGTATTATACTGATTGGAAGATCAGTGCACACTGAAGACTGGAGGGAATGATGCTGAAAATACAGCATGGCAGCACAGAAATACATTACCCTTTAACAACATATCCACTTAGAGCAATTAAATAGTAAAAATATTTCAACATTTTACTGTTTTTGCTGTACTTTGGATCAAATAAATGCAGGCTTGGTGAGCAGAAGAGAATTCTTTAAAAAAAAAACCACATTAAAAATCTTACCGTTCAAAAACGTTAGACACTGGTAGATGTACCCGCAGATTGATTCATGCTTATAGATTAAACAAATGTGTTTCAGCCAGAAAAACGGGTATGAAAAGTGCTCCGGTCACGCAGAAACTGGAAACGTTGCTGGAGAAGGGCGTATTTAAAATGAAAACTCATTCTCTGCCAGCAGGAGGCGCTTTTAGAGTGATAAAACTAGCGGTTTCTCCAGTAACGGCTGTAATCAAAGCAGCTCCGCTCATGAACGCTTCTTTATCAGATCAAATGAAAATGCCATCGAAACTTTTCTGAAGACAGTCCTTTCCCTTCAGAGATACATTCATATAAAACACCCGCGACGCGTTTTGATTTTGAAACGTACAGTGCTCATGTTTATTCAACGAAGTCAAACGGCAAAAAAATAAATCAATGTATGGGAAACACTGGTAATGTATATCGGAAATGTTTAAAAATCATATCACCGTTATTGAAAAAAATTATATTGCGATACATATTGATATTGAATTATTGTCCAGCCCTAATAGGACGTTTCCTATGAGATGTCAAATAGACGTTTAGAAGATGTCTTTAAGACCACTTATACCAGAGAGCACATGGGCTCCAAATTATATGATTCCATTGTTTCTGGTAAAAATGGAATTCTATGGAAGCCTGTTTCCATCACGGAATAAAACAAATACATAAATTAAGAAGATAGGTGTGACTTATCTCACAATTCTGAAGTTTCTTTCGCACTTCCAACTTTGCATCTCACAATTCAGAATTAGTTTTTCCAAATTTCAGTTTTGCGAAATAAAAGTGATTACGACTTTTATTATTTTTTTTCCAATTCTGACTTTTCTTCTCAGAAATGCACGCGTTAACATCTCTCTATTCTGAGTTTATATCTCACAATTCTGTTTTTTTTTTCTTTTCTGATTTAAGGTCTGTTCAGATTTTAAAAGTCATGTCATGTATTCCAGCCATTAAGAAAGATTCGAAAAGACTGAACATGGAAGATTTGGCCATTTAAAAGATTCGATTCTTCACCAGAGGAGCGTAAAGGACTCGATACTTTTCACTTCGTTCTTCACCAGAGCATGGTCACTACATTGGCGGTGGGGAAGACATCGTGTTGCTTTTGGCGAGGCTCACTCGATGGAGAGAGGACACACGTTTAAACTTAAGCGCGCACTTAATATTTCAATCTTGAAATGCTCTCAAGACTTTAAAACCTGGACTTTATTATAAAACATTTTCTGCTTAAACATTTAGAGAAAGGTGCATCTGCTCTTTCATATGTACACACAGGGTCAACGGTAAAAATTCACTGTGCCAGAACAAGCACTTCATAGGGGCCTTCCTCCATCTCTCTGCTCATAGGGACGGATAAACGGACGTACTTTAGAGGACATCCCCTTTAAACAAACACACTGAGCGTCAGTCGTTCCAGTCGAGTGACGCTCAACTCGGTGGACAGAGCTGTTAATAGTTACTTTTTAACTGTGCAGTGTGTGAAATGTAGCTCGCACACCTGTATGCCAAGAGGTTTACAGTAGATGCCTAATGTTTTTACTAAACACAGCAAGACTCCCGAAACCGTCTTCATGCGTACTGTAAACAATCACACACGTGCAACTGACCACGACTCGATCCTCCTGGAAACTGAAAAAGTGTAATCTGTCCAAATGCCTGGTGGATTTCTACCACCGTCAAACCTGCTTTTCTTCATTCAGGAGGATGTGAGTGGAGCTCATTTTAATAGGGAGTGTGAGTTACATAAAAAATCCTCCCATAAGCCTGGCAGTTGAGGGGAGAGAAGTCTGGTGGACTGTGTCTAATCGTGTTAAACACAACAGGCTGAATCAGTGTCCCGCGGAGATCCCTGCCGTTTCTGCTGTCTTTCTTTGTATTGCCTGTCTTCTCCCGTCACCACTCTGATCTCTTGTTGTCTGTGTTTGAGTGTGTGTGTGTGCGTGTGTGTTAGTGGGTGTTTTGGTTATCTGAGTTATAATGACCGAGTTATAAAGACCGACCCCATTTACAAACAAAAACTTTGACGCACTCGGAGCAAAGTCAATATTAGGCTATCTCTAGAATCAGAAGATGCTCATTTGTTGTGGCTTTTAGACGCAGGCCTGAAAATAACTAAATTAAGCGTTCTAATTTGTGTTCAATCAAAGCACGTGTAATTTGTATTGCTTGTGGGGTTTATTGCAAGTGGTTTCGCAAACAGCAGCGCATGCAATTCGGTTGGGTACACCCCCTATTTAGAGAAAGCTTTTGTGTGTTTAGTTGTAGCGAATGCTAGGGAGTGTCTCTGTCTTACATCTCACAATAAATCCCAGAGATTTCAAGAATGAAGATTTATGGGTGTCGGTTTTAAAGGCATTACGTTACAAAAGATTCCTTTTTCGAGTAAATGCTGCTTATAAAACCTTTCTATTCATCAGTTTTTCCTAAAAAATGCATCCTGGTTTTCACTAAAATATTGAGCATCAAAAACAGTTTTGATAATAATCAGAAATGTTTGTTAAGCAGGAAATCAGCATATTAGAATGATTTCTGAAGGATCATGCGACACTGAAGACTGGAGTAATGATGCTGGAAATTCAGCTTTGCATCACAGCAATAAATTGCATTTGACTATATATTCACATAGAAAACTGTTTACATTTTACATTTAGTACATGTAAATGACTAAATGTAAATGTAGAAAACAGTTGTTTTAAATAGTGATAATATTTCACATTTTTACTGTATTTCTGATCAAATAAATGCAGCCTTGGTGAGCTTACAGCATCTTTTAGAAAAACATTTAAAAAATCTTACCGACCCCAAAATTTTGAACGGTATTGTATAAAAAATATGAGTGTATTGTATATATTCATGTATAAATGTAATTTCTAATGCAGCCTATGTATTTATACAAGTATAATAAATTATATTATACCAGAGTGATTGTGGAGTGGAATTCATAAATCACAAAGAAGAAATTGCAGCATTATTTACACCATCACATTATTGATTTTTTTTCTTGTTTAAAAGATTTGTGTATGGACATGACGCAAACCCACAAAAGCTGACAAGATATGCTATTTTGCACATCTTTAAAATGCAGTCCTCAAAAGATTACACTAGTAAATCAGCTAAAGTAGTTAAATTGGGTTCAAAAAGGCAGAATATTGTTTTCAGAAACTTATAGTTTTTCTTATGCCGCTGTGTGTTTACTGACTGAGCCCTGACCCTGTTTTTCTCTGTCTGATAGGATGATGGCTCCGTCTCTGTCGCAGGCGTACAGGAGGCGCTGGTGGATGGCCGTCACAGCCGTGTTGGAGAATCTGTCGTGTTCGGCCGTGCTCTTGGGCTGGGGCTCTCTGCTCATCATGCTCAAAGGACAGGGCTTTTACTCCCACCTGTGCACGGGTAATCAGTCATAGAAGTCAAGCAGATCACAATCATCCTAACACCAGTCACTAACTAGCACCAAAAGAAAACCGAGCCAGAGTTCCTGGGAAACTTGAACTGCGTGGAGACTTTAAAACTTAATAAAGTCTCTATCCCTTGCTTTCGTTGACCTCCTCTCTCTCTCTTTCTGTAGAAAATGAGACTGAGAATGTGACCGCTAACGCACCAGATGATTGGCCGAGTTGTGTGAATCAGGACGAAATGCTGAACTTGGGCTTCACAATTGGCTCATTTCTGCTCAGTGCCGCCACATTGCCATTGGGTATATTGATGGACCGGTTTGGCCCCAGGCCTCTGCGCCTCGGTGGAAGGTGAAGACACACCTACACACTAATGCTTTGAGTGCTTGTTGTGTTTTATAATGCCAACACTCCATCAGGAAGCAACACGTGTTTTTAAGAAAGCACTTGTGTCATGGAATCTCTGCATGAGTTTGTGCACTGATTAATATATGCATATAAGAGCACTTTCACATTCAAGTATGCATTTATGTAATAATAATTAATGTGTTGTATTTTTTTTTCTTAGTTTGTGTTTTGCGCTCTCTTGTGTGATGATGTCCATATCATCCTATCATCCAGAAGGTGAGCTGCAAACGAAAGAATCTGCATGAGTCTTCAAATTACAGCAATAATCAATCAATCTTTCAATAATTGCTGGAGTTTTGTTTTTTTACATTTAATATTCAGAACATTGTTTGAAAGTCAGTAGAGGCTATTTTAGTAATCAATTAATACAATTTCAATTAACTGAATAAAAAAATATATATATTCAGAAATTTCACATGTTTAGCTTTTTTTCCCCCTGATTGTTTGTTGCTGCATTTAAATATAGATCAATGTTAAATCAATATACTGGCAGGGACAATTAATTAGACTTTTTAATTTTGTGAATTAACATAAGTAGTCATTCCTCCTTCAATTTTAAAATATACAGGCAGCAGAACATAATGTGCATTTTCTTTTCAAATATTAAAATCTTATTTTTATTTACATTTTGAACTCTTAAGTAAATTTTGTGTAAACTGTTCATGTTCGTAAACATTCACAGCCATACCCGGATTCTCAAATGTTGCATTTAGTAGCAAATTTAGCATATATATTCTACTGTATACAGAAGACACATAAAATTTGATTTGTCATATGAAAGTCGTTGCCACAGTTTTGAGTTGTTCAAGCACACGTTTTGATTGTGTAATGATGGTTTGTGCCTTCTGTTCTAGTCCTCTCTGAACTCATTTTTCTGGCTCTTTCACTCAACGGCTTTGGAGGGATCTGTCTGACCTTCACATCTCTCACGGTAAGAAAAAAGAGAAAATGGTAGAGAAGGGAGCACACGGGGTCTCGCGGACATCTGCGGTGACTTGCGTGTTTTGTTGTGCAGCTGTCACAAAGCTTTTTGAAGTTTATTTTGTCAGGACAGGTGTGTGGGTTTGTGTATTTATGTGTTTGGGACAGTCAGAGGATCGACGCACATAACTGAAGGAGATATTCTGGCTTTTTCAGTGCCCACCAATCAGAAGGCTAAACTGCCCACACGCCTTCTCTTACGCCCTCTCCCTCCCGTCAACCTCTAGATGAAATGGACAAGGGCACAGACGTTGTACCCACATCAACAAACAGATTGTGACTTTCCAATCTGTTTAGTAATATCACCTGGTGTGGGAAAGTATGACTATATATATCAGCTGCCCTCAGATAGCCCACCGCTATCATGCAGATGCCAAAACACACTTATCCTTGTTCATACACATGGTTCATCTAGGGTTGCTCAGGTATGCGTGCACACTGCCCTACATGTGACAACACACACTGCTTAATTTCAGTGTCCTGTTGTACACTTCTGAGAAAAGCACACGCTCTGTGTCTTTAACAGTGAATTACTACCAGCATGGAGACTATAGCAGCTGATATTCTTCTGATCACTTTATTGACCCTTTTCCACATTGTGCGTGATTTGATGTTATCAAACTCAGCAAGTCAATGACCTCCATGACTTTGTGTGCTTTTTTTCTAGTTCCTTCAAATTAGCAGGGAACCAACCATAAGAAAGACCAATCACAAATAAGATATCTTTAATCCCTTAACTATTTGTTATAGACAAATATTTGTCATGATGATATTAAGGCAAGAGCTAATTTTTGCTTAAGATGTTTCTTCTAATCAAAGGGCCTTACTAACATCACATCCAACAGTCTCACACTGTGCTCAGATTTTCCTAAAAACCAAAGTCTGAAATCAGAATTCATAGAATTTAATATAAACCTTAACATTTCTTATCAAATTCTTCCAAGATCGAATTACCATTGGTGTACCTCAAGGTTCTGTGTTGGGTCCCTTTGTCTTTTCAGTATATATATCGTCGCTGGCATCTATCATCCAGGTACATGAGTTTTTCCAACCACTGTTATGCTGATGGCACACCGCTTTAACTCGGTCTCATTCTGTATGATCTAAGCTGTGCTATCCACAGTTATGTTATAGCTTTTATTGTTATATACTTCTACTTTGTCAAAAATTGTCTTTTTTACGTACCTCTGTAATGTGAACCTTAACATTTCTTATCAAATAACTGTTGGTGTACCTCAAGGTTCTGTGTTGGGGTCCCTTCCTCTTTTTAGAATATAACATTGTTGGTATCATCCACAGTAATGCTATAGCTTTTATTGCTATACACTCCTACTTGGTCAATAATTGTCTTTTTTATGTCTAATTATATTTTTATGAGGAAATTTAAGAGAAACATCAGAGATAAAGTTTTTAAAGTGCTTGCAATAAACATTGCTGAGATCTCTCCTGAGCCATGAACATCTGAGAAATAAATAGCATTGCTTTGGATACTGTATTGGTGTTTAAGGCGTGCAGCCTTCTGTTACAAGTTCAGGTTGAGGTTGTTATGCCACTCTGTGTTTGTGTGTGAAAAGCACAAGGAATACAAATGTGCTTTTTCACAGAAGTGTGCGTTTTTAACCTTCTCATTTCACACAGGGTAGTAAAACACACTCACACATCCTTGTAAGAGTCTGGAAGAATGAAGCAGTTCTTGGAAATTCTTGGAAAGCGTGGAAAACAAATTTGATGTATCCTGCTTACTGAAGCATATACATTTCTCACACAGCAATGCGTTCATTTTACACTCAATTAGTGAGGTTTAAGTAAGGCATCACTATAGATCATACTTGTGGTTGGATATGATGTTCACTTGACACTTGATTTGAGCCATTAGGCAGCCTCCCAGATGCCTTAGCATCAAGCTGGTGAGTTTTTCCATAGATAATCACCACTCGCATTGTTTTCATGAAATATAAAAATCTAGTTTTGCTTCTTTTTGTTCATTGCAAGTGTAGGCTCAGCTGCTTTTGTTGTGATTTTTCCAATACTGATAATGATTTTCTTTTCCTCTCTTCCTCTGGTAGCTGCCAAACATGTTTGGAAGTCTGAGCTCCACTGTGCTGTCACTGATGATCGGCTCCTACGCTTCATCGGCCGTCACCTTCCCTGGAGTCAAGGTATTTTTTAATGTGTGCAAATAGAGGTTAAACCTGTTTGACGTGTACAGTGTGCTCGGAATTAAAGCCTGATGAAATGTTGCATCAGATTGAATGAAACGGAATCACCTATGCCAAAAGATTAGAACTTATTGCCTTTAACTTCATAATATAAAAGCAGTTAGGCTAAAGTATTAATTCATTCATTCATTCAAGGTTTTGAGCTATGATTGTGTACAATCAAATATAAATTCAATACATTAATACATTGCATTTGATTTAAAACACCTCTGCTGTTATAATGTTACTCTAAAGTATAAAAATGGGTGATTTCAAAATCATTTCTTTCATCAAAATTAAGATCATGTAAGTGTTCTATTTTCATAGAAATTAACATTTTTATTGAATGTATTAATTCTATTAAGTAATTAAATGGCATTGCCATGGCTGCATTTATTTGATCAAATATGCTGTAAAAGCGGTACAATTGTGAAATATTATTACAATTTAAAATAACTGTTTTCTATTGCAATATATTTTAAAATGTGATGCGCAGCTGTATTTTCAGCATCATTCCTCCAGTCTTCAGTGTCACATGATCTTCAGAAATCAGTATAATATGCTGATCTGCTGCTCAAGAAACATTTCTGATTATCATCAATGTTGAAAACAGTTGTGCTGCACAATATTTTTTGTGGAAACTGTGATACATTTTATTTTTCATGATGCTTTGATGAATAGAAAGTTCAGAAGAACAGCATTTATTTGAAATAGATTTTTTTTGTAACATTATAAAAGTCTTTACTATCTCTTTTTTTTGGTAACACTTTCTATGAAGCCCGTATTTGTAATGCATTATAAAGGTATTCTTAAGGCATTATAATGAATGCATAATGCTGTATCATCTCATGAATATTCATAAGAACAGTTTTAATGTTTTATAATATTTATTTGTGGTTATAGTTTTTAAGAGTATGATGATTTATAACACGATGAACACGTTGCATCCACTTTTACATTGGATTATATTTCTCATAGTTATAATGTTTTATAAGTCTCATATCTTGCCATCTTTGTTATGCTACTTTACTTAAAGCAATCAATATCCACTTATAAGTATAGTAATAATAATATTTTTTTCTCAAACATCCATAAAATCAGATATTAGATCAGATGAATGTGTAATATGACAAATTTGCTTTGAACTATTTTTATTGTAATATCAGTTTGATTATTTTGATGGTACCCTTTAAACAGCTGTTGATAAGAGACTCTGCAACTACATATCAATTAGCGGTCATTAGAGTATTAGTATGTCTGCAACTGTAAATATATGCTAACACTTTATTTTGATGGTCAACTGACTATAAGTGTCTTTGCAAGTACGTCAACTTATTCTACCATTCTTGAGCATACTAATACTCTAATGAGAGTTAGTTGGCATGTAGTTGCAAAGTTGCTTATAGTCGATTGATTAAGGGGACCATCAAAATAAAATGTAACCATATAAAACATTGCATTTTTTTCAGTTGGCGTATAAAGCTCACATCAATTAATCAACATTAGCTCCACAGGAAACACTCAAATAACACTCAACATCTAACACTCACAAGCTGTAGTACGATACTGTGCAGATCTTAAATAAACAATGCCAAGATATGATACAGTCCATTATTCTGTAAATGAAGTAGATTTAATATGGTGTTCATTGAGTGTTGTGTGACATAATCATACTCTTAAACTTATAACCACAAATACGTAAGTAGTATGATGTATTATAATTGATGTTATGATTATTCACGAGTTGATATAACATATTAGTTTTTTTATAATGCATTATGCATTCATTATAATGCCTTAAGAATACCCTTATAATGTATTATAAATACGGGCTTCATAGAAAGTGTTACCAAATGTTTTTTTTATGTTTTGTTTTAAAGCGGCTTGAGAATCTAAGTAATTTCTTTCAAAAAAAAATCTAAACTCCTGAATGTGTAGTGTACCGAACGTGCTGACCTGTTAAAGCAGGGAGTGTCACTGTGTCTGTATGACTCTAAAGAATAGATGTTATTAGGACCGTGTTGTTCTTTGATATTTTGTCAAGCTGAACCCATTGTTACAACACTTTCTTCAGCCTCATTCAGACCTAAAACCATCAACCAGACGCTGCAGACAAGCAAAATCATCTTTTTTTTTCATCATGCAATCAAGCATATCATACAAATGGGACAAACTCATCAATATTACATCTCCTCTTTGTGTGTCTCTCTCTTTCTCCAGCTGATATATGATGCCGGGGTGTCGTTTACTCTTATCATGTGGATGTGGGCCGGCCTGGCAGCTCTGGTCTTTCTCAACTGTTTCATGAACTGGCCAGCAGAAGGCTTTGCTACACCAGAAGAGATTGAGAAGTTAGTACACGTCCTATAGAAACCTCAAAGATTACTCTGAAAACAGACATGCAATGTTATTAAAAAACGGGAATCACTGTGAAGCCATTCAGTGCTGGGTAGATTACTTACAAATTATAATCCGTTACAAAAATTGTAGTTAGTAACGTAATTTATTACATTACACATTTTAGATTATATGTAATTGGACTACTGTTTGATTAGTTCTGACGTTACACATTTATTACACTGATTTAAATAAGATATTGTACCATATAGATATAAAAATACAAAGAGATTGAAAATATATTCCATTCATTGTTATTAACAACATTAAGTGCGCTAAACATTACATTATGTGGAGGTTTCTTAAACTGGGGTTTGTGAGTTTAATGAAAAGCTAATAATTAATTAAATCATAAAAATGCACAATTAAAATAAATAATTTTTAGATAACATTAATCTAAATTAAAATTTAATATTTTATGTGTTTACCTGCATGTCATGTGTAGGCTATTTTAGAAAGGAACATTTAAAATATGAAAAAGAGGAATTAGGGAGAATCAATAAATTATGAATAATAAGCGGAGTGACTAAAACCCCCTTAGCTGTTATAAATTCACTGTAAACCACGGCTTCACGGGGATTACTGCTTTTATAACACGGTTATTCCATATAAGTAGTAAGGTTTCACAAAATAAAACCATGCAAATAAAGTGTAATGATACTAAAGAAACACAGTATTCTTCCACCAAACAATGTAGCTCCTCAGAAACAGTTGTGGTTGCAACAAAGTGGCTGCAAAGCAACACACAAACGTAAACAAAGGTGTGTGTTTGTACAGTAATTTACAGCAGCTTTGAACGTGGCTCAACCAATCAGAATCAAGCTATCGGTTTTATAAATGTAATCAATAAAAAAGTAACTGTAGTCTGATTATGAGTATTTAATATAATCTAAGTGCAAGTACTTCATTTTTGGAATCTGATCATGAAATCCAGATTACATCTGATTTATGAATAATAATTCCTTCCTTTTGTAACCATTTAGAAGGAAAAAGATGCATTCCGCTGAAAACCATAAATATCTGTGAAAGAGGGACAGGAGAAGAAAAGAGGCGACAGGAGAAACGGAGAAACTGCCAGCTGTAGCTCAGGATGCACAGTGTAAGGCACCTTGAGACGGAGTGATACATTTTGAGACCGTTTGTTACAGTTGTGTGAACGTGTAGCAGATGATGTGAAATATAACGTACGAACTCCTGGAAATCTGTTTCTCAGCTTCGGTCCCGTTCCGGCGCTCCGTGTTCTCTCCCATCTTTTTGTGGAGTCTGGTCACTATGGGAATGACTCAGCTGAGAATCATCTTCTTTATGGGAGCCATGAACAAGATGGTCGAGTTCCTGGTCACCCACGGAGAGGAGCAGCGTAAGCCAAGCTACCAAACCTGCACCTTATCACTGTATTCATTAAAGCTGCCTTCTGTTCAGCCGACTTAAAAAGCGTTTCTGTCTTGTTTAGCCTCTGATGAACTGCTGCAGGAAGCTGAGAATAAAGGTGAGATGAAGCTTTCTTAGTCTGATACTGTTATAAATGTAATTGTGAATGAAACCAAGAACGTTTCAGGGCCATATATATATTTAATACTTTTATACAATATGTATTTAAACTTCCAGTGAGCTTCTACTCGTCCGTCTTCGGCACGCTGCAGCTCTTGTGTCTGGTCACCTGTCCTCTGATCGGATACATCATGGACTGGAGGATGAAAGAGTGTGAGGTGGATCAGAAGACGGAGCGCCGGGGAGAAAAAGAGTAAGAAATTAAACTTCCTCTGCTCTCAGAAATATTCGACAATTAGGGATATTTAAATACGAGGAATCTGTACGATTTTAAGATTGGGTTATTATGGCATCATATACATTTATTGCATCATTGGCTCTAGGGGTGTGCGATATATATCGTCTGAGATAATATCGTAATTGTTGTTTTAACGATGTGCGATTTGACATTATCGAGTATTTTGCAAAAAACATTCAAAACACCGCTACAGAGCGCGCACGCATACATCACGTGAAGTCTAGACTAGCGCGTGTGCGCATTTAGAGTGCGTTCTTTCACTGCAAGATTCAGTCTATTACAATGCATTTACAATGATCACAAATTCAAGACATGATGGCAGAAAATGTATATATTTATACCACTTCATATAGCTAATAATCAATTTCACACGAAGAGTGCCGTTTTTCTCCAAAAATTACCATGTTATATTGATATTTTACAACAGCTCAATAAACAATAAGTTAATTAAGAGACTTACGTTTTAGACACCATATTGCTTGTTTTTGCTCTATTTCACCAACAAAAATAATCCCGAATACAGCCACAGCGCTGTTCTGCGTCTCTGAGCAACATGACGGTGTTTCGTTCCTGAATGAATCAACCGTTTAAATGATTCGGTTCAATCGCAATGACTCACTCATTAACAGTCATTTGCTGCCACTTACTGGCGGTTTTAATTTCACATTTCTGCTTTTTCTTTTTTTTCTCTTTTTGTTTATTTTAGATTTTTTTTAGATAATTACAAATATCAGTATTCAACGTTTTATGTTTAATATATCAAAACATTATTTATGCATTTGTAACTGCAGGTTAAATGCATTCATGTCTTGCATTAAACAAAATACATGTGTGTAAATGCATCTAAATGCAGCTTCAGATGCAGCTTCTGTGTTGATTTAATTTGCTCGGTAACAGCCCGAATGTCTTATTATTCTAATTCACTGATTAAATGTAAGTTTTGACTCAAAAGATAATGCACACTTATTGAAAAATGGCTTTATAAAGGTAAAAAAGCCCATAAAATGTAAAAATCTGTTTAAACTTATTGGAAAAGATTCATTTTTATCATTGATGTGAGCTGACCACACAGAATATGAAGAATATTAAAAACATTAGGAGTCAGCTGTCCACGGCAGTCCTTAAGATACCAGCACAATAACACACTCAGCAAAACATCGTCTAGTTATCGATAAAATCCCAGAAAATATCGAGATATAATTTTTTGTCAATATCGCACACCCCTAATTGGATCTTATACATTTCTTTAACTTGACTGTAACTTCACTGAAGGACATGCAGCCGAAGTCTCTCAGATGCATGCAAACCTGAATTCAGTTCTCTTTCACAGCTTTTTGCGCTTAAACGGTCAAATACACACACAATTAAGTCAAAATGCACATTGTGTGGAGTATTCACATAAACACAGTCTGTTATGTGAATGTAAACAGTTCGGACGGAGCAAATCGGATGTGTAACAGTATATTAGATCCGTGCGTTCGTTCTTAAAGGAACAGCAGACTAATAAACTGTTGCCGTCTGTAACATTAATGTTAATAAAACAAACAAATGTAATCACTTTTGTATCTTTATTATGAATCATTTATATGTTATTCATACAGTGAACCCTATGTAGTGTTTTATTTTTATATTTCTGAAGTATTAAACCTAGGCTACTGTACCTGAAAAACTTATTATTTGTTTATATTTTTTCTATTTTATTTGTCCTTCTGTTTATTTATTTTATTTACCAGTTTTTATATGCAAAAGGTTAAATTCTTGGGTCACACTTTATTTTAAGGTCCAATTCTCACTATTAACAAACCATTAACTATGACTTTTGCCTCAAACTCCTAATTTGCTGCTTATTAATAGTTAGTGAGGTATTTGTTAAGGTTAGGTTTG
The DNA here is from genome assembly GCA_018155175.1 of Sinocyclocheilus anophthalmus. NCBI lineage: Eukaryota > Metazoa > Chordata > Actinopteri > Cypriniformes > Cyprinidae > Sinocyclocheilus > Sinocyclocheilus anophthalmus. Next base: position 222,830 of record JADLZN010004296.1, on the reverse strand, counting down.
AGAGAGTTATGGGCAAGGTGAACGAATATGATCGTGCTTTATAAGTACTAATAAAAAGCCAATATGTTAATGATAGGCATGCTAATAAGCAACTAGTTAATAGTGAGAACTGGTCCCTAAACTAAAGTGTTACCATATTTTTATATCAAGGGATTTTATTTATGTACTAACTATGCAGTTTGTCTCAGGGCTGCATTGCTTTATTTCAGAAGACGCGTGTGTGTCATGATTGCAGTCAGCTGAAATGGCATTTGTTTTATAATACTAGGCGGACTAAAATGTACATATTTCAAGGTTTACATTTAATTCGGTGAGTTTTTTTATTTTTCTTCAAGACCTATTAAACTGTCTACTGTAGTCTAATAGGAAAGATAACACAAAACAGTAAACTAGAATCAAATCTATGCATGAATCGAATCGAAATTTGATCCACAATCGTGAATCGATTTTTAATCTAATCGTGAGGTTAAGATCAATCAACTCGTGCATGAAAATGATTCCTCGTGCTCACTGAACCACGATTTCACAACTTTGGTCCAAAGAATCGTGAAATTGTCGTCCTGAGATATGGACATGGGTGCATCTATCAACATGGTTGTTTAAGAAAAGAAAAGCATCAGTTTGCTAAAAGAATGGCACCAACTTGCCGGAAACATGTTATTTGCAATAATGATCCAATCCTAGACTCTTCACTATTTGCTTATTTAAATCCAAATGGCGACTTTTGTTTTGCCCGGGAAGAGCATATAAGAAGCAAACAAACCGACTATCTCCTGATGGCTCTGTAAAATATGGCCTTTGGCTTCTTGTCTCCTGCCAGAGCTGTTGCGGAGCCGAAGCGTGACGGAAAGATCCAGAAGCTGACCAACGCCATAATAGCCTTCATCTTCACAAACGTGCTGCTCATGCTGTTTGGGATCCTCTCGCTCGTAGACAACCTTCCTCTACAGGTAAAACACTCTGATCTGCCTCATAGTCAAGTCTCCTTTATTTCTACAGCGCTTCAGACAGTATAGATTGTGCCAAAGCAGATTTACACTGTTAAACAGGACAGTAATGTTTTAAAGCTGCAGACAAAATATAAAAATTCTGCTGTAAATCAGCTCTAAAAAGACAATCGTAAACAGCCAGTTTTTCATTTAAAGTCAGTTCATCGTTGTTTCAATTCAGTTTCATAACTGTGTAAAGTTCTTCAATTATGGAATGAGTTTAATTCATCTATAACGCAGCACTGTAAGCAGACTAAGTAGCTCATGTTGTGAGTGGATTAATGGATTTTTCCAGTTTTATATTGCAAATACACTACAATTCAAATGTTCAGATTTTTTAAAAACATGTTTTTCAAAGACTCTTATACTCTCCAAGGCTACGTTTATTTGAGCAAACATACTAAGAATGTCAATTTTCAATCATTCCCATGATCGATCGTCATTTAAATTAACTATCAATTAATCGATTAATCGTTAACCTTAACCGGTTAGTTCACCCAAAAATGGAAAATTAGCCCATATATTACTCACCCTCAGGTCATCCTAGGTGTATATGACTTTCTTCTTTCAGATGAATCCAGTCGGAGTTATATTAAAAATTGTCTTTGATCTTTCAAGCTGTTTCATGGCACTCAGCGGGTGTTGCATGCATCAGTCCAAAAGAAGTGAAATAAAAAGCGCCCATCCATAAAATAAAAAAAAGTGTCTCACACGGCTCCGGGGGGTGATCAAAGGCCTTCTGTAGCGAATCGATGTGTTTTTGTAAGAAAAATATCCATATTCAAAACGTAATATTCACTTTAATGTAGCTTGCGCTCACAGTTGTACACGGAAGCAGCTCCGGTCGGATGACGTATGAGGTCAGTGCTGCGCATGCGCCGGTGAGTCTCGTGAAAACCAACGTTTGTTAACAGGAGCAAAGGAAGCAAAGTTTCCTTACTTTGGCAAAGGAAAACCAGTCTCCTCTTGGCTATTCCAAATCCCCCCTTTTGTCTGGACACTCTTCTTGACAATCCTCGTTTTGTACTTCTAATCGGACTGTTGTTTGTTTGATCTCTCCGCGCGCTTCCATTGCCTCAATTTCTGAGCAGTGCATGCGAAGGCACTGACCTCAATACGTCGACCGCCGGAACTGCTTCATGTACAACACGTGGTCGTAAACATCTTTATAGTTATTGTTCTTGGTGTGAATGGGTCTTAAAAGTATTTTCTTTTTTAAAAATCTGACTGAGCCCTAACTTTGGAGCATGAGTTTATTTGCATAAGAACTGTCTTAATCGCAGTAGATGGGCATGTTCTAATAACTCTCGCTCTCTTTGTCCAGATTCTGACGTTTATTTTTCACACTATGGTACGAGGTTTCATTCACTCGTGTTGTGGAGGACTGTATGCTGCTGTGTGAGTCACAACTACACACAAATAAACTCACACTCACACCCACACACACACCCACACACACACAACATACACACACACAACACACACACACACAACACACACACTCTCTCTCACACACACACACTCAAACACACACACAAAAACACAATTACACCAACCACTCCACACACACAACATTACCATACACAAACACACACTCACACACCACAACCTGCACACACACACCACACTCTCTCTCACACGCCCACACAAAAAACACACACACACACACACACACACACTCACACACACACACACACACACACACACACACACAAACACACACTCACACACACACACACACTCTCTCTCACACACACACACACACACACAACTCACACCTCACCACACCATTACACCTCCACTAACACACACACCCTACATACACAAAAAAACACACCACACACACACACTATCACACACACACACACACTCTCTCTCACACGCACACACACACACACACACACTAACACTAACTGAACACAGACACACACACACACACACACACACCACACACACACAAACACACCCTCACACACACACACAAACACACACACAACACTCACCACACACTCTCTCACACACACACACACACACAAACACACACACACACACACTGCTTCCTCTAAACCTGTTAAATAGCAAGTACAGACTTATCCCGCTCTTATAAAATCAGACGGTTATAAAACTGCATTTCACGGGATCAGGTTTGCCCTGTTTGTGTGTGAAGTACAACGCAGAGTATGTGTAAAATTCAATCCCTGTAACATGGATTATGTCGCCCTGATGAAATCACACATATGCCATTTGACCTGTCATTTCAGTGCCACAACATTTCATTACAGTCTCAAAATTAAGCAGCCTGCAGACTATGGACAAACGAAGTGTCTCTCTCTCTCACAGATACCCGTCCAATCATTTTGGCACCCTCACCGGGCTGCAGTCTATGATCAGTGCAGTGGTGGCTCTGCTGCAGCAGCCGCTCTTCATGGTTATGGTGGGACATCAGAATGGAGATGCTTACTGGGTAAGAAACACACTTCTTCATCAGTTATATTTAGGGCTGAAACAATTAGACATTATTGACGATGTCAAAAAAAAACAAGTGTCGACAAGTATTTTTGTTGTCGAAATAGGGGTGTGCGATATTGAAAAAAAATTATATCTCGACAGGTCATTTAGGCTGTTACCAAACAAATGACATCAGTATCAACAAAATTAATCTTCGCAGAAGTTGCATCTGAAGTGGCATTTTGATGCATTTGCACACTGTTTAATTCAGCTCAGCGGGACATGGAGTGCTTTAACCTGCAGTTACAAATGCATAATGTTTTGATATTTTAAACACAAAACATTGAATACTGATATTTGAAATTATTTAAATAATAAAAGATACTTTAAATGTGAAATTAAAACCGCCAGCAGGTGGCAAGAAGTCACTGTTAACAAGTGAGTCATTGCAATTGAACCGAATCATTTAAACAGTTGATTCAGTCAGGAACGAAACGCCGTCATGTTGCTCAGAGACGCAAAACTGTGTTGTGGCTGTGTTTGGAATTATTTTTGGTTGGCGAAATAGAGCAAAAACCGGCAATATGGTGTCAAAAACGTAAGTCTCTTTAATATTAACTTAGTTTATTGAACTGTTGTATAAAATCAGTATCACATTTGTAATCATGCTGATTTTTGAAGAAAAAAACGTTATTTGAAATATATATGTTTCTGCCCCCATATCTTGAATTTTGTGATCTTTCTTAATGCATTTTAATAGGCTGAATCATGCAGTGAACGTTTAACCCACTAGACTTCTTCACGTAATGAACGCGTGCACTCTTGTAGGGTTGTTTTGAACGGTTTTTGCAAAATACTCGATAATGTCAAATTGCACATCGTTAAAACAACAATTACGATATATCGCAGATGATATATATCGCACTCCCCTAGTCACTAGTAGAATTGATCTCATATTAGAGGGCTGTGTACACAACGCAAATCTCGCGGGAGCGGGCGGTCAAACAAATATAGCATGACAAGAATGAAGGAGTTACATTAACACTAGTCTTGCTGCGGCTGTCGGTGTTACACGGTGTTTGGTCGTATACCAATTACATTACTTGGCCGCCCACTGTCATTCCGCTTGTTTATAGAAATAAAAATCATTTAGTTCAAATGGAAAACGTACCTACACTAAATTGAAAGCTTCTGCTCTGCTCCATACAGCCAGGGTTGCCAGGTCTGTGTGACAAAACTAGCCCAATGGCCATCAAAAACCACACAATGACCATATCCCAAATATCAAAATGTCATTTCCATACCTAAAATACATAGTTTACAGTTACTGCTCAAAGGCTTCCTACCAGTGGCCCTCCTTCACAAACTTAACATTTAGTGCAGTTTTATGAAAATATTTCAATACAAGCATTTCAGTCAAATGGAATTTATGCAATATTTCAAACCTTTAACCAACGGGGAAAAATCAACCCACAGAAAGAGTTTAAAAGTAGCCAGATTCTGTGGAAGAAACCTGACCCTGGAGCACAAAAGCAGTGTTAAGTCGCTGGGGAATATTTGTAGCAATAGACAAAAATACAATGTTTAGGTCAAAATTATTGATTTTTCTTTAATGCCAAAAATCATTAGGATAATAAGTAAAGATCATGTTAGGTGCTCGACCGATAAATATCGGCAGATATTGGCATTTTCAATTCGGCATGGGCCCAGCGTTCGAGAAGGGACTTTTATTTTGACGGCGCTGAGAGCGGCAGCGCCTGAACACACAGTGCTCACATTCTCCCTCTTGTTCGCTGTCGTCGTTAATAGTTCTGTCCACAGACTGTCTGTCTAATAATCAGATAGAACTGTTAAACAAAGGAATTCAAATGTATACAAAAAAGTACTATAACGATTGCTTTTATATTGTTAGTAATAGAAAGGCAAATACGCATTTATATCATTTAAAAAAATCTTTGAATGACTAATGAACATTTAAATTTCACAAACCTTGCAAACTTAGTCGGATCAAGTTGTGAGATCTTGTGAAGTGTGCAAGTGTATACTGCATGATCGCGTGTTCTCTTCGTGACGGTCGATCCATGTGAATGTAATGTGGACAGGAGGAGAGTTCAGCTTCAGTGAGATGCGCGATCGACAAATTTTAAACTCGTGATTTCAAATTATGCTGCGCGTCATGCTTTTGCCCACTGTCATATTCATGTAATTTCCACTGTGTGCTGTATGTAAAAATGAGTGTTACCTTGGCTTTATTAGAAAAAACATGATTCCAAATGCACACAAACTTCCCAGATTACTTAGTGCCATGCGGTACGGGTGTGTTACTTCCTTTTTAATATTATTTTGTTTATTGTGAAAAATACTTTGTAAAGTATAAGTATGTTTATTTAACACATTTATTTTTTTTAATCACTTTTCAGATGATTTCAAATTTCTTAAATATTAAATCAAATAAAATTATATCGGCTTTATCGGCCACCCTGCTTTCCATGATATCGGCATCGGCTGTCAAAAAACCAATATCGGTCGACCACTATGTTCCATGAAGATATTTGTAATCTTACGTAAGATATATCAAACTTAATTGGACAGTATATGCATGCTAAGACTTCATTTGACACTTTAAAGGCGGATTTGACTCAATCTGATTTTTTGCACGCTCAGATTCCAGATTTTCAATCGTTTATATCCGATCAAAATTGTCATCCTGAACAAACCATACATCAATGATCAGCTTATTTATTCAGCTTTCAAAAAATTGACCATTATGACTGGTTTTGTGCTCCAGGGTCAAATTTTGGTCACTATAGTCGTGATTGCACATTTCATACCGTTTCATCTCTACATGCAATTTAGATGGTAAATGTATTTCCTTTCAATCCGATCAGATCAACGTGGGGCTTCTGATCCTCTCATTGGCCGGTTTCCTGTTGCCGGGATACTTGTTCTACCACCGCAGACAGCTGCTTCAGATGAAGGCCACGGGAAAAGCAAACGGACACACGCCTGTTGAGAATCAAGCGCTAAACCAGCCGCTGGCCAACGGACACAGCAACGGTCACGTCCCGCAGGAAGCCTAACGGAGCATCACAGGACTGTCACGGGACCGTTCACATTTCAACATGCAATGGCAAACTCTGCCATCCTCATTAAACATGCAACGTTTATATATTTTTTTTGTATGAGAGACATTCGGCTGATGGCTGCAGAAGCAAACATCAGATCAGTGTTGTCTTGTTCGATGATCAGCTGATTCAGAATATGAGTATTTGTATTAAAAATCTGGAAATCTGCCTGCGAAAACAATGCAGTGTTTTTAGAGAATTTTTATTGAACCATTGGCTGGGATTGACGGACATGAACTTCCTCAACCGATGGTGCTTCGTCTATCTGTTGAGCGTCTTCACCAAAGAGAAAGAGCGATGGTTGATTGTTGTATAATAGTGTCTGTTTATGTCTTTTGAAAACTTGAGAAACAGTCAACATCAGCATTTCAGCTGCCACCAAAGACACCGCTTTTTAGAACCTTAGGTTCACTACATTAAGTGTTATCCAAAAGCTAAAACATTTCAGGCAGATTTAACAAGATTTTTTATAGAGAAACAGAAATGATTTTTTGTGCGTGTTTGTGTTCAGCTTTTCTGTGCATTTTAGTTTCATAGCCACTGAAAGGGAAATTTATTTTTGTATTTCTGTGCAGCTTAAAGTAGATGTGCTCTATAAATAGTGTGAGGTTTCTTCATGATATTTGCGTGCTTGCGGGATGGGTTGAGTGGGTTTTGTAAAGGTCAGGGTGCAGCCGAGAGGAACCGATGAAGTGCTTACAGCAGTCTTTCTTTCAGGTGTTTTGTGCGAGTCCAGTGCCTTATGTTATTATTGAATGTCACAATTCCAATCTCACCATGAGAGAAATGTGGGAAACCAAAGACTTTCTTAGACACGGATGCAATAATCCATATGGGAGCAGTGGAGAATGTGCGAGAGGAAGAAAGCATCCGTGTACAGAGTGCAAGAACGTCAGATTTGAAATAGCAAAAATAAAAAAATATGCAGTCAGTCATTATGAATTATTCACTTGTGTCTTGATTGAGTTCACTTGAAGCATGTCTCCATCTGGTGGTGCCTGCAATATAAAAAACTAGCCCGAGCGACCATCAAGTCCCAAGTATTATATACCTTACTATAACATTTTTTAATTCGCTTTTGAGTTTAAGTTTCAGTAATTGTGTGCGTTTTTCGTATTTCTATTTAGTAACTTCAGTTATCAAACTTGTTTTGTTTCAGTCATCAATGCAACAGTTCTAAAAGTTCTCATCTAGAACTAGATCTTAGTTTCATCGAAGTTTTTCTTTTCTTTTTTGGTTATTTCAGTCAAGGAAAATGCATTTTGTGTTTTTAATAGTCTTGGTTAACAACACCAACACTGGTTTTATTCAGGCAGAGGTGTGAAGTCTTTGAGTAAATGTAATTAGCTACTGGACTTGAGTATCTTTTTGGATACGCTGTAGTTTTACAAAGATATTAGCAACTTTTACTCTCTACTTCACTACATTTTTTAATAAGCATCTGTACTCTTAACTCTAGTTTTCTTTGACTAGTGCATCTTTGAGCCTATATATAAAGTAAAATACTTAAGTACTGTTACAATCAGATACTCAAGTTTTACTCAAGTTGTTTTGAAATTGGTGACTTGTAACTTGTAATAGAGTATTTTCACTGTAAGGTATCTGTACTTTTTCTCAAGTATGGTTTTCAGGTACTCTAATCAGGTAAAATAATTTTAAATAATTCTTTACAAAACTGATAGGCCTATAAATACAAGACTTATAGAGTTAAAAGTGCAAATATAAGTGCATTTAAACGGGAATTACAAATATAAAAAATTATGTTATATGCACTGTCTGTGAATACAGAACCATGAATGAAAATATTAAATTATAAACAGAAATCTGAAACTTCGAATTCGTGTCCAGTTAAAAGAATTTCAACTTTTACACACTGACGCTGCTTTTCATTGACTCGCAAGCAAATCCGCCTTCGGTAGCCTACCAGGAGTATGATTTTTAGGACATTACACAGCATTTTGGCTTTACACTAAATCTGGGGCAGCTCATGAACAAACAATTAAACAAATACTCACATAATCAATTTTTCTTACCATTATTGTAGTTAATAAATCGGCTTATTTGTTTGTAATTTGCTGTTTTCTGTCAGAAATAATGACAAAGAATGTAATACATCATCCACTAGAAAAAAAAAATCCTCAAAGCTGTATTCAGATTTGTCTGTAACTGTTCAGACACAAGAAGCATGAGTCCTTGAACATTAAAAAAAAAATCACTTTGAACAGCAAAAACTGTTTTTTTACCAATTATTCCACAGGCCTCTCTCCATCACCGGGTGAGTAAAATGGAAAAATCCTCATATATCTGTGGCTACATCCCTGATTTTCTCTAAGGTTGTCTAGAAACAAGGCTCAAATCACCCCCGCTCTCGCCTATATGCATCTCATTTTTTTCTCTCAGAAAAAGGTACATCAGCTGTCAGTGGGACGGTACCCTTTCAGCAGCTACTAAAGTGCACCTTTTAGGTACTGATGTGTACCTTCAGGGATAAATACAGTACAAAGCTGTACCTTTTGAAAAGACACAAACCCAGCAACAGATTTTGTACCTTTTTTTTCCAGAGAGCGTGATCTCAGAAAGTTTTGCTGATTTCCAGACACTTCCGGAACTTAACAGGAAATGTTATTTTTAATAGAGCAATGTTATTTAACACTACACTAAAAAAGACAATGTTCAACACTGCCCTCTCCAGACTGGATGAGGATTTTAAAAGACGGTTTACTAGATTCCACTCACTTCTAGTTGATGTTATAGCTGAGCATAAACGGACCAAATTATTTTGTCTATATCAATGTGTGACTTTTTAAGTATTTAGTACTTTTCCATGCATGCGGCTCTACCAAAACCTGACCAGAGCCCCATACTGGGTAAACTAGTTGTTTGGAAATAATAACCAGAATGTATATCTTTAATGCAGTCATTTAAATATGATTCACATTTTGCTTTGTGCCATTCCCATTCCATGTCAGATATATCATTTGTTTAAAGTTGCCTGTTGCAGTTGAAAAAGTTCAGTTGACGCTGTGTAACAGAATAAATTATCATTTCAGGTTTTGCTTTGAGCAACCAGAAAAAAAAGGCAGCAATCTTCAACAATCAGGCTTGTGGTAAACATCAAACACACTGGTCCATATCAGGGCTCTAACACTTTTCAACATTCTTCACGCGCACACTCTCACACACACACACAGAGACACACACAAACACACACAAACACACAAAAACACTCTCGACACAACACACAACCCCACTCTCAGACACCACCTCTCACAAACACAAACACACCTCAGACCCACACACACACACACACTCCCAAACACACACACTCTCAGACACTCACCACACGACACACATTACACACAAGCACGCACGCACACACACCCTCCTCACAAACAACACTCTCGCACCACACGCACGACACTCTCACCACACACTCTCACAAGCACACACACACACACTCACACACACACACGCACACACAGCTCACTCACCACTCACAGACACACACCACAGCACGACACACAACAGACCACACAGACACTCACGCGCACACGACACAGACCTCACCCTCACACCCATCACCTCACTCACACACCGACACACCCCACACACACTCTCTCACACACTCTCTCACACACACACTCTCTCACACACACACCCTCATCACACACACACTCACACACAGACACAGACACACAGACACACACACACACACTCTCTCACACACACTCTCTCTCACACACGAACCGCACACACACTCTCACAGACACACACAGGTTCTATCTCAGGCTGTTGGGTTGAGATCCAGTGAGACCAGGATGATCAGGACTGTGTCGATTCTAAGAGAAAAATACAGTACAGTGAAACCAGATGTTTTAAAATCATGCACAGAACACGAAGGCATCTGCAAATAGGATTGTTTAAATGCTTTCTCACCGTTTACGTAAAAAGCTGAGCTGATGAAGACTAGTCAATTCACGTTATATTCTTTAGACACGTAAAACTTCCACACTTCACATCACTATTGGCTGCTTTTATAATAGTCTTGTTCAAGTAATTTGGACCGCTGGACTGTTGTAATCGTGCCCTGTGAGTCGCTCACCTTTTTCTTCTTCTTGTCTTTCTTTTTCTTCTTGCGATCAGGATCATCATCCCTCTTTTTCTTCTTCTTCTTGGGGTCAGAATCTGAGGGGGTCTCTGCACGGGAAACACAGACGAGTTAGTTAATGCCCGTATGCGTTTGTGTGCATGTGAAATACATCAGGTTTGTGCGTCACCTGGTGGCAGAGGATCCTGAGGTCGGTGATGTCGGTATTTGTTTTTGCTCTTTTTCTTTGGCGGCTGTATGTGCATCAGTCTGTACTGCTCTGGAAGCTACAACACACACCAACACTATAAACACGAGGCTCTACGATCATGTTTTAGACCAGTGGGCTTCTATCCTGGTCCTGGGGACCCACCACCGCTCTGCACGTTTAGCCTAGTCTCTCTTATCGGACACATTCAGTTCATGGAGTCTCTCCTAACGAACTGATGATCTGAATCAGGTGTGTTAAATAAGGGAGGCATGCAAAATGTGCAGAGCCGTGGGTCCCCAGCACTAGGATTGAAAACCGCTGTTTTAGACAGTATGTTGGTCTAGGTTTACCGGGCCAGTGTGCAATCGAAATCCAGTGAGTAGAGCTCCTGTCAGCGGACTGAAAGAGTTTCCACAAACCGGAGGCTTTTCTATGAGAGAGCGCAGAGAACTGCCGTCCTGAATCCCTGGACAGTCTATCATCCCTGCAAGAGAGAAAACACAACCTGCTATGACACTAACATCGCACACGTACGTCTGCAAGAGGTCTGGTAAAGATGCGCTGTACAAACATCTGATAGACGTCTTTAAGACGTTCTAAATCATATAGACATCTTCTAAACGTCTAGTTGACATCTGATAGGAAACGTCCTGTAGATGAGCAAACACTCTAAAAAATACGTCTTGCAGACGTAATGCAGACGTCAAATAGACGTCTCCGTGATGTACGTGTCCCAGATTGCACACATACGTCTGCAAGAGGTCTGTTAAAGATCGCTTCATCTGCTGTGTACAAACATCTGATAGACGTCTTTAAGATGTCAGTTTTACATTCAATCTAAATCATAAACATCTTAAAGACATCTTCTAAACGTCTATTTGACATCTGATAGGAAACGTCCTGTAGACGTATTGCAGATGAGCAAACACTCTAAAAAATACATCTTGCAGATTTAAATGCAGAAGTCAAAAAGACATTTCCGTGATGTACGTGTGCTATCAGGGTAGGAATATGTCAGAAATAGTGCTGTTAAACGAATAACAAAAAAAAACACGACATACTTGCAATTAATCGCATCCAAAATAAGTTTTTGTTTACATAATACGTGTGTGTGCTGTGTATTTATATATGTATCTATAAATACACACGTATGCATATATATAAAAAAATGTTGTTTGTATATAAAATATTAATATTTAATTCATAGAAATTATATTCCTATAATATAATATATTATATATATATTGCATATATATATCTATATATAGATATATGCTTGTAAATATTTTTTAAAATACATACATGTATGTTTGTGTATTTATATACACCCCCCATATTATGTAAACACAAACAGCTCTAGCACTCTCGTATTAACTTCACCTGGTAACTCTGGTAAGAAGTTGCTCAGCTTCTCCTTCACTTTCTTGCCGCAGAACTTATTAAACGCGTGCTCCAGACTGTAGTGCGTGATGAGGTTCGTGTTCCCCGTCAGGTCGCTTCCGACTGAGACAAAACAAACACAAAAGCGCATCTAGATTTAGTATTACAAGTCACACACACGCTGTACTGTATTCTTAAGCACTACGGACGTATTTACCGGGCAGTTCTCGAAGTAAATAGAAAGGTTCGTTCATAGCACCGGGTTTTCGCAGCGTAGGCCCCTCATCCCCGAGCTGTCCTGGAATCTGAGCCGCCAGCGGCGCTTGGTTTGGCGGCATCGGCGGCGGAGGTTTCCCGGGGCCGAACCCCAAAGCTGCTGGCCCCGTGGGTGGCTGAGTGTCATTTTGTCCGAACAAAGTTGAAAATATTTCCGTCATAAATTCTGAGACGAAATCATACATATACAATATAAAAAGTACACACAAAAATCCGTGTGTTCAAGCGTCTCGAGCTGCAGGGTTGCCAGGTTTTCACAATAAAACCCGCCCGATCGCGTTCCAGGGTGGGAGGGTAAAATACAGGGTTTTTGGTAGGGCTCCCCTGACTACATCTGCATCCCAGGGCTAAATGTCACATTTTGAAGTGATAGTTCACCCAAAAATGAAAACTTGTGTTGTTTATCTGCTTACCCCCAGTGCATCCACGATGTAGGTGACTTTGTTTCTTCAGTAGAACACATATTATGATTTTTAACTCCAGCCGTTGCAGTCTGTCAGTCTTATAATGGATGGCAATGGTAACTAAATCTATGAGTAAAAAAAACATGCACAGACAAATCCAAATAAAACCCTTCCGGCTCATGACGACACACTGATGTCCTAACACACGAAACGATCAGATTGTGCCAGAAACCCAACAGTATTTATAAATTTTTTTACCTCTAATACACCACTACGTATGTCCAACTGTCTTTGGGCGCGTGCACAGCATCCGGTGCGTGAGGTGTGCATGCGCTCTGGCGTAGTTTACGTTAAAGAGTGTGTTGATATCCAGCCGAAGAGCAATCACCCATAACTTCAGGCGAGCAGGCTCAGAAGTTGGGAATACGTGGAAAGTCACTACTCCCGGATGAGTTCGCGCGAGAGAAAGTAATCTTTTATTCGGTTTGAACAATCCGGATAAGCTCAAGTAAGTACTATTTTGATTAGCCGTTGTACCTACAATTTTTGTGTACTGTGTAAACAATGAGTGATGTATATGCGCGAGAGATCACTTCCGGTGTTTGCGTAAACTACGCCAGAGCGCGTACCCACCTCACGCACCGGAGTCAGTTGGACATAGAGGTGTATTAGAGGTAAAAAATTATATTAATACTGTTCGGTTTCTGGCACAAACCGATCGTTTCGTGTCTTAGGACATCAATGTGTCGTAACGAGCCGCAGGGTTTAATTTGGATTAGTCTGTGCATGTTTTTTTTACTCTCCTAGATTTTGTTACCATTGCCATGCATTTTACGACTGATAGACTGCAACGGCTGGAGCTAAAAATCATAATTTGTGTTCTACTGAAGAAACAAAGTCACCTCCATCTTGGATACCCTGCAGGGGGTAAGCAGATAAACATCACATACATTTTGGGGTGAACTATCCCTTTAAAGCATAGACTGTAAAAAAAAACAGGGTTAAAGTAGCCCAATTTCGCGAGAAACCCGTGGACCTGGCAACCCTGGTCTGCTACACCACAGTATCAACATTACCGTAATGACACGATGATAAGCGCACTCTACTTGATAATGCAGGGATTGTCAACACCCTCTATTTATTCACAGCACACCTCCAATTATTTCTAATAAATTGTTATATTTAACTAGTTTTACTATTAAAATGCCAAATCTGTCATATGCTTGTACTCTGGATTAAAACCAGGAACTTGACATGCCTACACTGAAATGTCACTTGGCTTTTTGAACAAAAACCTTATTTTACAGCCAGTTTCTGTTAATACACAGGCTACAATTTAATAAGCTTGAATTACTTTAATTTTATTAGTGTATTTATTGTAATAACCACAATATTTGCCATGGTGAATATTGTTTCCACCAATATATTAAATATAATAATAAAACCGTTAACACTTTAATCAATAATACAATGGAAAAACTGCAAGATTACGAAGGCTTCATATAATGCAGGAGATACCATATTTATATATTTAGAAACTTAACTGTAGTTACTAAGATACTTTTAGAAATTCTAGTTGCCATGGAGATTTTTCATTTATTTATTTCTTCCATTGTGATTTTTTTTTTCCCCCCATTTATTAATTCTTTACAGAGAGACAATGAAACAACACTGTGCATACGTGCATAAGGCGTTTAATGAATAGAGTACACATTAATGAAAATCAAAATAAACCTTGCAGATGCACAATACAATTATATTCAGGCTTCACTCTGGGATTAAAGTTCCGTCACTACGACGGACAAAAAAAAAACACTATCCGTCCTTTCATAAAGACTTGCTTCATTCCTGAATGAATCAGGCGTTCGTACGAATCAATTGAATGAATGATTCAGTGATAAAATCAGTGACTTGCTGCCACCTGCTGGCGGATTTAGTTTCATTTTTAGCTTATAATTCAAGTTATTTGAATCATATTTCTGTATTCAAAATTGTGTATTTAAAACATTAATCGCCACATGAATTTAATTGCACTCATGCCACCTCTGAGCCTCATTAAACGTCTGAAAATGTACCTACAAGCCACTTTTGTGTTCTTCTGTGCCACCTCTGAACTTATAACTTATAAGACAAATAAGTTACCAATCATATGAAATTAGTATTAACAAATTAATTTGTACTACAGAGGCGGCACAGAAGAACACAAAAGTGGCTTGTAGGTACATTTTCAGACGTTTAATGAGGCTCAGAGGTGGCATGAGTGCAATTAAATTCATGTGGAGATTGTTTTAAATATAAAATTTTGAATACAGAATTATTAAATTATTTAAATAACTGAAATTATAGCTAAAAATGAAACTAAATCCGCCAGCAGTTGGCGGCAAGTCACTGATTTTATATCTGAATCATTCATTCAATTGATTCGTTCGAACGCCTGATTCATTCAGGAATGAAGCAAGTCTTTATGAACTGACGGAAATCCGTCGTAGCGACGGAACTTTAATCCCTGTTCACTAAATCCCAAAAATGGCCGTGGATGTTAGAGAGACCCTAAATGTTCAGATGGGGAAAGAGTCGAGACGAAAGCTTCCAGATCTTCAAGTAATGCCTGCAGATGGACAAGAAGAGGCAAAGCTATGGCAATGAAAATGTGTGAGTGTATCAGTGAAATTATTTTTTCATTCTTCCACTCCTGCGGCGATGTGCTGCTGTGTGTGAGCGATGTTCTCTCGGCCGGCCTGCACCTTCTGAGCAAGACCAGCATTCTCCTTCTGGAGCTTCTTCAGCTGAATCCGCATGTACTCCTCCTGCTTCTTATAATACGACACTAAACCCCTGCACACATCCTGCTCTGGAGCGCCACTCGGACGCCTGCAATATACAGCATGAGCCTCAACGACAGCATCAAGACACAGTACATATACAGGACTCTACTAAAAATGTTAATGTGAAAATAAGTGCGATAGTAGTGTTTAGAGATGTAAAGGTGCAGTATGTAATGCTGACAGCTACTGCAGTCCAAATGTAAAATATTAAATAGAGATGCTTGCCCCGCCCCCTCCTCCTCCTCCTCCTCCTCAGAGTACTTGACGCTCATGTGGGTTGCCAGATTGTAGACACGCAACAGAATGCGCGCCAAGTTGATGAGTTAATTTATCCGCATTTTAATATGCCTCTGGTCATAGAGCGGTTTAGACGGATGTTGAGACTTTTTAGGTCGGGATGAATCTGCGATCTCTGACTCGGTTTGTTTGCTGGCTTCCATGGCTGCAGTACGCTTTGTTTGCTGCCAATTAGCAACCCAGGGTTTCAAAATACTATTGGGTAAACTGGCAGTGGGCGGAGTCACACAGACCAAACAAAAACAGACATTCCGACACGGAACGCACATTTCAAAGCAGAATAACTGCCTATAGCATTGATTAAAAATATTTTGGCCATTGCTTGTGTTTTTCGTTTTATTTAATTTTTTCATTATAAAAGACAATACGCTGTGGAGTCAGGTTCTCATCTCACCATGCAGCTCGTGGTGTGTCTTTAGCAAGCTCCTGCAGTCTGTCCAACTCTTCAAACTTCACCTGCAGGTCTCCCTCCTCGATCACAGTGGAGATTTCTTTCTAAACACACACACCAATCCGTCATATTACCCACATGTAATTTGTGAGATGACAGCCAACTCTGGATCACATTTTCCCAAAGGAAAGAAAAATTAATTTGATTCCATGGCGCTAGCAACGCCACTGTCATGGGTTCGATTCCTGGGAGATGCATGAACTGATAAACCTTGAATACAGTCACTTTGGGTAAAAGCACCTGGCAAATGCAATAATGTAATAATACCATGAGGCCTACGAATAAACTTGAACTTTATAATTTTCTTTGTTTGCATTACAGTAATAAGAATGCAAGAAGAAATGAGAAAATGTAATAATCCTAAAAAAAAGTATTACAGGTTCCAAAAAAATATAAAGCAGCAAAACTGTTGATTTCTGAAGATCATGTGGCACTGAAGACTGGAGTAATGATGCTGAAAATTCAGCGCTGCATCACAGAAATACATTACAGTTTAACACATATTCACACAGAAAACAGCTATTTTAAATTGTAATAATATTTTACAATTTATACTGTATTTTTAATTAAATAAATGCAGCCCTAGTGAGCACAAGATACTTCTGTAAATAAACAAAAAAAAATCAGCTTTGATCACAGACATAAATTACATTTTAAAGTACATTAAAATAGAAAACCAGTATTTTAAATGGTAATAATATTTCACAATATTAGTTTTTTTCTGTATTTTTGGTCAAATAAATGCAGCCCTGATAAGCATAAGAGACTTCTTAAAAATGTAATACAAATCTTACTGATCCCAAACTTTTGAACAGCAGTGTACATGTATTATATATTTTATTAAATTATAGGGCTTGTTGTTTTTTTAGGACAATAAGAGAGTATTGCAACTCTGCCTTTTTGTTACACAAATCACATCAATCAAATGTCACAACAACCCCCCCCCCCCCCCCCCCCCCCAACCATAAGATGCCAAGAGTAAACACATCACGTGATTAAGTTACATGCTATTTTGCAAGTGTTCAATTTGATAATAATAATTGAATAATTGTTCATTTATGATACACAATGGTAGTAGCTTGTACCTGTGTTTGTTGATCAGTTAGTACACTGTAAGAAAAATATCTAGAGAAAAGGTACAAGTAATTTTCCAGGACATTATCCGTTATCCGTTGTAACCCGAAACACAAAATACAATGCCTAATTTAAAATGCAGGTAAAAACATGTGATTTATTTTCTTAGAGTGTAGCTCACTGACTACTAATACACTGCTTAAAACTATAATTGTTCAGAATGTGTCGTTTTACAAGTTTACTAGCTAATAAAAAAAACTTAAACTGTAATTGTTCAAAAACGTGTAAGTGTTCAATAATTCAATGTTGTGTATATAAAAATTGTTTTTATATTTTAATATTATATTATGCATTTATATTATTTTACGAACAAATCTAAATTGGCATAAAAATATATATATATTTTTAAATGTAGCGACACAATTTTGCGTCGTGATTACGTAATGACATCATCACGCAATGACATCACAATGTCATTTAGCAACTTTTAGCAACAAATCGACCTTCCTTTAGCAACTTCCCCTGAAAATGAGTTGGCAACACTGGCAGCGTTTCGAAAGCGTCCCTCACTAGCAGCTGTTATTACCTGAACTAAAGTCTGCAGCTGGCTGGCTCTTCTCTGACTCCTCCATCGCACTGTAGATGTTTACAAAAGTCCCAGCCGAGCACAAAGTATGCACCACACTACGGCAAGCGAGCAGCCGCCGGTTTCAAATCGTTTCCTCAACATGTTTCTATGGCCTGAGGGTTCACGTTACCACTCTCAGCTGTCAGTGATCTATTTCTGCTCTCTCCTCGCTTTACTTCAGCACATGCATGAGTCTGTCATACGTCTGCAGCAATGAGTTTAATTAGAGGACTGGTTTCCACTTTATACTGCCTTCCAAAGGTTTATAAATGGTTTTATCGGCCCTATTACTTGCTGTCATTGCTGATGACCGTGGCGTTCCCCATCGTGCGCAGCTGTCCTGGCCTGTGCGAGTATTTACCGTCTCGGAGAGAGGACAGCAACTCCTGCGCCTTTGACTGGGTCTGTGCTGCTGCTCACTTTCTAAGCTGACATGATAGTTTATTGCTGCTTTATTGTAACACTTTGCACTTGCATGCATTCTGTGTGTACTGTCTCTTTAACACTTGCATGCATTCTGTGTGTACTGTCTATTTAACACTTGCATGCATTCTGTGTGTACTGTCTCTTTAACACATGCATGCATTGTGTGTACTGTCTCTTTAACACCTGCATGCATTCTGTGTGTACTGTCTATTTAACACTTGCATGCATTCTGTGTGTACTGTCTATTTAACACTTGCATGCATTCTGTGTGTACTGTCTCTTTAACACTTGCATGCATTCTGTGTGTACTGTCTCTTTAACACTTGCATGCATTCTGTGTGTACTGTCTATTTAACACTTGCATGCATTCTGTGTGTACTGTCTATTTAACACTTGCATGCATTCTGTGTGTACTGTCTATTTAACACTTGCATGCATTCTGTGTGTACTGTCTATTTAACACTTGCATGCATTCTGTGTGTACTGTCTCTTTAACACTTGCATGCATTCTGTGTGTACTGTCTCTTTAACACATGCATGCATTCTGTGTGTACTGTCTCTTTAACACTTGCATGCATTCTGTGTGTACTGTCTCTTTAACACTTGCATGCATTCTGTGTGTACTGTCTATTTAACACAGTATCTAAGTGTATTTTATACAATAGTGTCATAGTTATATAACTTACATATGTATGTAAGAACAGTGCATTTGATTTTATGTATGCATTTGTCTAATTAAAAATACAGTAAAAATTGTAAAATGTTATTACGATTTAAAACAGCTGTGAATATGTTAAAATGTAATTTATTGCTTTGTATTTTCAGTATCATTACTGCAGTTTTCAGTGTCACGTGATCTTCAGAAATCATACTAATATGCTGATTTGCTGCTTGGTTATTACTGATGCTCAATTAATACCGTTTCTTATTGAAAAAGAGCTTTTGCTTAATATTTTTTGTGTGATGCATTTTTTTTTTTTAGGATTCTTTGATGAATAAAAAGTTAGTTGATTTTTTGTAATATTATAAATCTCACTTTTTTCAAACGTTTTGATCAATTTAATGAATAAAAGTACTAATTTCTGCTTTTTTTACCCCAGATCTTTGAATGGTATGTGTATCACGATTTCTTTTTTCAGCATTGATAATAATCAGAGATGTTTCTTGAGCAAATCAGCATATTAGAATGATTTCTGAAGAGCACGTGACACTGAAGACTGCTGAAAAATACAGCTTTGATCACAGAAATAAATTAGAGTTTAACAGATATTCACATAGAAAACAGCTGTTTTAAATTGTAATAATATTTTACAATATTACTGTTTTTACTGTGTGTGTATGTATATATATATATATATACACAGTGGGTACGGAAAGTATTCAGACCCCCTTAAATGTTTCACTCTTTGTTATATTGCAGCCCTTTGCTAAAATCATTTTAAGTTCATTTTTTTTTCCTCATTAATGTACACACAGCACCCCACATTGACAAAAACACAGAATTGTTGACATTTTTAAAGATTTATTAAAAAAGAAAAACTGAAATACAACATGGTCCTAAGTATTCAGACCCTTTGCTGTGTCACTCATATATTTAACTCAGGTGCTGTGCTTTTCTTCTGATCATCCTTGAGATGGTTCCACACCTTCATTTGAGTCCAGCTGTGTTTGATTATACTGATTGGACTTGATTAGGAAAGCCTCACACCTGTCTATATAAGACCTTACATTTCACAGTGCATGTCAGAGCAAATGAGTATCATGAGGTCAAAGGAACTGCCTGATGAGCTCAGAGACATAATTGTGGCAAGGCACAGATCTGGCTAAGGTTAAAAAAAAATTTCTGCTGCATTTAAGGTTCCTAAGAGCACAGTTGCCTCCATAATCCTTAAATGGAAGACTTTTTGGGACGACCAGAACCCTTCCTAGAGCTGGCCCGTCGAGTTATCGGGGGAGAAGAGCTTTGGTGAGAGAGGTAAAGAAGAATCCAAAGATCACTGTGGCTGTGCTCCAGAGATGCAGTTGGGAGATGGGAGTAAGTTGTAGAAAGTCAACCATCACTGAAGCCTTCCACCAGTCGGGGCTTTATGGCAGATTGGCCCGACGGAAGCCTCTCCTCAGTTGCAAGACACATGAAAGCCCGCATGGAAAAAAACACCTGAAAGGATCTAAGATGGTGAGAAATAAGATTATCTGGTCTGATGAAACCAAGATAGAACTTTCTGGCCTTAATTATAAGCGGTATGTGTGGAGAAAACCAGAAACTGCTCATCACCTGTCCAATACAGTCCCAACAGTGAAGTTTGGTGGTGGCAGCATCATGCTGTGGGTGTTTTTCAGCTGCAGGGACAGGACGACATGGTTGCAATCGAGGGAAAGATGAATTGGGATATCCTGGACGAAAACCTTCTCAGAGTGCTCAGGACCTCAGACTGGGCCGAAGGTTTACTTTCCAACAAGACAATGACCCTAAGCAGATAGCTAAAATAATGAAGGAGTGGCTTCATAACAACTCTGTTACTGTTCTTGAATGGCCCAGCCAGAGACCTGACTTAAACCCAGTTGAGCATCTTTGGAGAGACCTAAAATGGCTGTCCACCAACGTTTACCATCCCACCTGACAGAACTGGAGAGGATCTGCAGGCTGAATGGCAGAGGACCCCAAATCCAGGTGTGAAAAACTTGTTGCATTTTCCCAAAAAGACTCATGGCTGTATAAGATCAAAAGGGTGCTTCCTACTATATACTGAGCAAAGGGTTTGAATACTTAGGACCATGTGATATTTTAGGTTTTCTTTTTTAATAAATCTGCAAAAAGGTCAACAATTCTGTTTTTCTGTCAATATGGGGTGCTGTGTGTGTACATTAATGAGGAAAAAAAATAACTGAAATTATTTTAGCAATGGCTGCAATATCACAAAGAGTGAATAATTTAAGGGGGTCTGAATACTTTCCGTACCCCTGTTATATATATATCAATTCTATATTTTCTAATGTGGTTATATTGTGAATACACGTGTATTGCTCTGTGTGTAAGGGAGGTGAGATTTTAATGTTTCTCAGCGCTACTTTTCCTGATGAAGAACCGCAGAGCCAGTACGTTTACATGCATTAAATGTGATTACATTCATCAGATTACACACACAATCACACAAGATATTCGTGAATAATATCTGCATTGATGCATGGTGCTTTCTTTAACTGAGGAGTGATCTCTCTCTCTCTCTCTCTCAGTAACACTGGAGCAGCACATAGGGAATATATTTCTCTTCAGTAAGGTGGCGAACGTGGTGCTGTTTTTTCGAGTGGACCTGAGACTCGGCCTTCTCTACCTCATGCTGTGTGTGGGTAAATAAATGATGGGAAGCGTGAAAACATGATTGCAAAAATAATCAAGAGCAAAAACTGTGATTCTGAACTGCGAACTACCGTGCCTTCTCTATACAGTGTTCCTCATCACATGTAAGCCACCAATCTACATGGGCCCCGAGTTCATCAAATACTTCAGTGACTCAACTATAGATGTGAGTAAAGCATTAAAGGAATAGTTCACATCCTCAGGTCAGCCAAGATTAGGATGAGTTTGTTTCTTCATCAGGTTTGTAGAAATGTAGCATTGCATGAGTGTCTCAGCAATGGATGCTCTGCAGTGAATGGGTGCCGTCAGAATGAGAGCTGATAAAAACAACGTATTTTTGTCAGAAGCAATGGTTTAAAGTTAAAAAGTGATGGATTTGTTTCAGCTTTTGTCTTCTCTAGATGTTAATTGATGGACTGGAGTGCTGTGGATTATTGTGATGTTTTTATCAGACTCTCATTCTGACGGCACCCATTCACTTTCAGCAAATTGCTGGGAGACCTGATCCATGCTACATTTCTACAAGAAACAAACTCATCTCGGATGACCTGAGGATGAGTACATTTTCATGTTTATTTTTGGGTGCACTGTTCCTTTACGATGTTTTCTTTCCTTTCCAATTGAACAATTTCTTATTTAAGACCGTGTAATTTGTTATCATTTTTGTCCATTCCAAATTTTTCAAAAATGGTTTATTCTTATAGCGTACTATATTAATGGAAAAGTCATCATCCAAATCTTATGTCTTACTCTATAATATACAAAAATTAAATATTGTCTTATGTCAGGAACTGAGACCTTTATCCTCTTATCTTATCCTAAACTAATCATTGTGCATGTTTTTCTGCGTATTGTCAGGAAGAGTTGCGGAGGGACGGTCGTGTGACATGGATTGTTGAGTTTTATGCCAACTGGTCTCCAGAGTGTCAGACATTTGCTCCTATTTTTGCTGACCTGTCACTCAAGTAAGTCACACACACTTTGACTCTCGCACGTCTTCACGAGGTTAATGACTCTACGTTCACTAGGTATGACTGCTTAGGCCTCAAATTTGGAAAAGTGGACATTGGACAATATGCAGCAGCTGCCGAGAGGTGAGTCTATTTGCCTAGTGTCTTCCTTTTAGCACTTGCCTTACTAGTTGCATTTAACTTTGCAGTCCTATGCTCTCATCTCATTACAGGTATAATTCACCCCCCCTTCGCCGCTCAATCAGCAGAGAGACATCATATCCTTCTCTGTTGCTCCTGCAAGGCGGTCGAGAACTCATGCGCCGCCCGCTAGTGGACATGAAGGGACGAGCCGTTGGGTGGAACTGCACTGAGGTAAAGCGCTTCAGAAGTCTGACACTCTTGAGAAAGATGCTGTAATGGATTACATGTAATCTGGATTATGTAATCAGGGGCCAGTTGCATAAGCGTAGCCTCTCAATTTTAAATGGTTCATATTAACTTTGCCTAAAGCTAGCGAGGGCGTGGATGTGTGTGTGGTCTTTGGTGTATGAATGTGTTTATGCGGTTTAAGGTTAAAACACATTGTTTTCCACATACTGTTCATTATTGTTTCTCCTTTATGCCCTGCCTTTCTGAAATGCGTCTATTTTTATAAAGCTCATCGTTCTGAAAAGCGAGGAGTGCTGTGATTGGCCAACTATCCGGTGCATTGTGATTGGCCGATACCTCAAGCGTGTGACGAAATGTTACACCCCTACCATACTGTAATGCCCTGTCCGGCCAGAGCAACGAGACAAAACCAATAAAACACATTACAAACAAGGCATTTGTTGCATACAGTGGAGACATAATTACTGATTATAAAGACTTATACTGTCTTTTTATGCATTGCATCGAGCCGCCTTAAACCATTAAAACCTGTCGGCATTTGTGATCAGAAAATGACAAACCACAAGCGCTTACTCTAGCACTATGCTTCAAAACTCACGGGTTTGAATCATCAGGGTGGCAAATCCTTTAAATATGAACGTACTTACAGTCTGTGAGTCCGAACAGACAGCATTGTAGTCTACTCTCGCAGGATCAAACTGTCCTCCATAAAATGTGCTGCACACAGCTGAATATTTGGGTTGAAGTGTTCTTGAACAGTGTTGTAAACACAACTTAACCACTGATTTCTATTCGTGTCCATATTTGGAAGACCAAACTAAGTAGTTTCGCTTTCACAACTAAACACAGCGTCTTCACGACATGGCGTCAGCAACAATACTACAGCGAGAATAAAGTTTACGCCTTCTTTCTTTGCGTGAACATTGGGCGGCATTACACAATTATTTCCACATAGTGAGGTAGATATGAGGGGGCGTGGGGGGGGGTGTTAGAACGAGCCGTTTTAGTTAGGTGTGGCTGACTCTGAACTTTTAAAAAGAATATCTCTTTGGAGGGGGTGGGGGTTGAGACATTTAGTCTTTGAAGTGTTACAGATCTTCTTTATGCACCAAGAGCTTGTACACTCCAAAGATTTAAGTAAAACCTTGAAATCGCGTCATATTGCTGCTGCCTTTAAGACAGTGTCTTAAACCAGTTTTGACTACCTACACTTAACCAGGGGTTAATCGGGTCTTGTACTGTAGTTTGGATTCAACTATACTAATCTAAAACGTTTTTATTCAAACTGAAATGCGCTGAAAGGTGTTTTTGACCAGTCTTAAATACACAACAATCGATGACTAACTTTTACGACCTAGTCTATTGCTGGTGAACACCTATGTAGAGCTCAATCCGCGACCTTCAAGTAACTGTTGAAGTTGGACAAAAAGTATTTGTCTCCTGGGTGTGTAAGACGTTGTCATTGCTGTTTTCATGTTTATTATTGTTTGTTCATGTAATGCAGGGATTCCCATATGGGTTTTTTTTTTCAACCAAACCTCTTAAAATAAAATATTTACTTGAAATATCTCTGAGGAAAGTTAATATTGCAATAATTTAACAACACATTTGCATGCTCATGGTTCTCTGATGTTAGTTAATGGTCACATGACATGCAGGTAAAAAATCAAATATTTCTGTTTAGTCTTCAAGTGTTTTTCAATTTATTTTTATTTTACATTTTTTTATCAACTCACAAACCCTCTGCAGTTCAGCCCAGTTTGGGGAAACCCTCGTGTAATGTCATGTTTAATGCATTTTATGACGTTTATACCAAACAAATGGAACATTTTCTTTCTCTTTGCTTTTTATATCAATATGGTACATTTAATGGCAAGTTTAAAACAAGTTAGATAAAAAAAAGTAATCAGCTACATTACCTAACATGTCCCCTGGACCCAAAACCAGTCATAGGTCAATTTTATGAAATTGAGATTATACACTAGCAGCTTCAACAAAATGCTGAATAAATAAGCTTTTCATTGATGTATGGTTTGTTGGGATAGGATATTTGGCCGAGATACCACTATTTTAAAATCTGGAATCTGAGGGTGCAAAAAAATCTAAATATTGAGAAAATCATCTTTAAAGTTGTCCAAATGAAGTTCTTAGAACATTAAGTTTTTATATATTTACGGTAGGAAATTTACTAAATATCTTCATGGAACATGATCTTTAATTAATAACCTAATGATTTTTGGCATAAAAGACACATCCAAGGAAGTTGTGACCCATCCATATTGTTTGGCTATTGAGCTACAAATATACCCCAGCGATTTATGACTGGTTTTGTGCTGCAGGGTCACATGTGTGTAAGTCAGTTACTAACTACAATTGTCATCATGTAATCAGTAGCAATCTACAATTCGTAAGTAATCTACCCAGCACCGCATACAAAGCAATTCGCTATTCCTCTCACTTCAACATGCATTTGTGTGTTTTACAGGAAAATATAATTCGAGAGTTCAACCTAAATGAGATGTTCCAGAGATGTAAGAAATTTAGCAAAGGAGAGAAGCCCGAGGAACCGAAGACACTCCTGCAGGAGGCTCCTGAAGAGAGCAGCCACATGAGAGGAGGAGGAGGAGGAGGAGGAGGAACCAGAGAGCAAGAAAGACAAATAAGACACAGAACGGAAAGGAATTCAGCATTTATGACTATCCTGAACCCACACCGAATTGTGCAACACATCATCTACACAAATGCCTCGCATGTGGAAACTTTTCCTCTTAACTTTAATCTTTCATTTTACTTTACAGGAAACTTTTTTTGTCAGCTGTGTTTGCTTTCATATTCTGGCCGCTGGCTTTTCATAATAAATGCATTCAGTGTGTCTTAAAAGTTTAATCATTTTAAACTGCATTATTCTTTTAAGCCAAGGGGGTCTGTGGTGGCGCTGCAGGGGGTTTGCCAATTACTGTCTGATCTCAAAATATTAGGCTTTAAATGAAAACACGCAACATTAACTTGACTTCCCCTAAAGATAATAAGCTACATGTTTCACTGTCCCCGATTACGGCATGCCAGCATCATAATAAAGTATGTAAATGCATGTAGATGACATTTTATTATAGGCCCAGTTTAAAATGCGGTCCGGACGTCTCCGATCGCTCTTATAATCCAGCAAAGCGCCGTTAGCCTTGAGTCTTTTATGCATGGTGACCTGTGTTGCATTTGCACTTGAGGTTCAAAACTGAGTAATTTGTGTTTGTTCGAGCATTAGCTATTAAAATGACACATTCTACCAAAAATGAACTCTTTTGTCATCATTCACTGATTTAGATGACCAATTAAAAGCCACTGAGAGGTTGTTATCCAGAGAACCTACTAAAATATGGTCACTGTTATGTCAGCAATGCATAGAGACCTGGAGGAATACTGTGTGATTAACTGAGAGTCTGTTTCAAAAGTAGAGTTGGAATCCGTTTCAAGCAAGACGCCAGTACAGACTCGACTCACCTGAGCAAGAGCATGATATTGAAAGCTGCTGCTTTTTCCCACAGCACTGGAAGCTCAGAAAACGCATTTGAGAGATGCACAAAGCACAACACATGTTAAGCAGGTATGACTTTATACACATGTATATGCATGTATGATGTGTTGCAGTATTGAACTTTGTGCATAAAGTTTCCATTTTCAATTTGTATACCTGTTTTGCTATGAAAATGTATACTGAAAATACTATAAAATGTACTGTTCAATGGCCAACTCCACACACAATCATCATGACCGTTCTTGAAATTGTACTGAAATGTCTCGTAAATGAAAAATAAGTTCAGTTCAGTCTAATTTTGAGGGATCCGCGTCACCCTACGGTTTCTTTGATGGCAACAGCAGGCGTCGGTCCTATATGAGTCCAGATGTAGCCTTTTTCTGGACGAACTGGTAATGTTGGGAAAGGGCAGCTTCTTGATTTGAAATACTCTGATGGGGCGTGACACACAAACTCCAGGAACTCCATTCTTCTTGGCAAGTCCTCCTCAGGGCCTACGCAGAGAAACTGCAGTTGTTACAAAAAGGAAGCTTAAAAACTTTGTAAACATGCGTCAAATTAGTGTACATGACACCCTGGTACAGCATGTGTCAGCAATAGGGGGTGTGCGATATTGAAAAAATCTATTTTTAAAAAAATATTTTTTGGGATTTTTTTCCCCCCAAAAAACTAAAACCGCCAGTAGGTGGCAGCAGCAAGTCCCTTAATGAGTGATTCGTTGAATCATTCACTCAAACAATTTGTTCAAAGGTCATTTACAAGCAGGGGTGTGGTGCGATTATATATCATCTGAGATAATATCGTAATTGTTGTTTTAACGATGTGCGATTTGACATTATCGCGTATTTTGCAAAAACCATTCATAACATCCCTACAGAGCGCACGCATACCTTACGTGAAGTCTAGACTAGTGCGTGAGTGCATTTAGTGTGTTTTCTTTCACTGCATGATTCAGTCTATTACAATGCATTTACAATGATCACAAATTCAAGACATGATGGCAGAAAATGTATATATTTATACCATTTCATATAGCTAATAATCAATTTCACACGAAGAGTGCCGTTTTAATTAATTTCTCTCAGTATGAAGTGACCAGCACACAGAATATGAAGAATATTAAAAAAACTTTAGGAGTCAGCTGTCCACAGCAGTGCTTAAGGTACCAGCACAATAACACACTCAGCAAAACATCGTCTAATTATCATTATTGATAAAATCCCATAAAATATTGAGATATAATTTTTTTGTCAATATCGCACAACGTATTTACAAGTAAAGAAACTGGCTGTTTTTATGAACGGCTCATTGAATCACTGACTAAAATGATTCGTTCAAAACAGATTCATTCAGAAATAAAGACGCACAGATGTTCTGCTCCGGCTTTGATTGATAGAAAAAGACACAATATTATGTGTCAAATGTAGCTCACTCGATATGATCTTATTATTTTTTGAATTGTTATAGAATTTTAATATCACATTTGCAATCACACGCGCTAATATTCAGGAAAACACCACTCTTGCTTGTGTGTTATTACATAACTATATCATATCTTATAAATACACAAACAAAAACCCATACGGGGATATTTTTTGCTTTCATAACTTGAATTATAGGGTGATTTTAACTGCATTCTAATAGGCTTCATCATGCAGTAAATGCTTTTGGACTGGTTTTTGTTTGTTTTTTGCAAAGTGAGTGACACACTCCATAATATCAGCTCACATACTGTTAAAACAATTACGGTATTATCATAGATATTGCACACCCCTAGTCAGCAAGGAACAAAAACCCAGTATTTCTGCATGAACTTACCTACAATGTATGTGCCAGGATCAAAGCGATCTCGAGGACTGGCCTGAGTCGGGATCAGCCAAGTTAACGCAGCACTTTTCTCACAGTACTGGTCCTGGACGAAACCACGAATCTGTGCGTAATACGGCTTACCGTCGTCCTCGTCTGTTACTTTAATGACATCTCCTGTTTGATAATAGACGCCCTGAACACAAGACGTGCAGTTTAGTGAATAGAAACAGGCAGAAAAACACTTTAAACAAGCATTTTGAACAGTAGAAAGGTGCGATTACCTTGTAAAACATGGACTCTGATGTGATAATCGTTGACACAGACTCTGGTGCTTTGATAGGCTGTGGAAATTTTAAAGAAGGTAACATAAATGCCATTGCATTTTATTACCACAGTTCACCGAAAAATGTAAATTTGCTTAAAATGTACTCATCCCCCAGGCCATCCAAGATGTAGATGAATTAGTTTCTTCATCAGAACAGATTTGGAAAAAGGTTAGCATTGCATCAGTGTCTCAGGAAATGGATTGCTGCAGAGGGACTCATATTTTGTCCAGAAGCAATGGTTTTAAGTTAAAAAGTGCTGGATTAGTTTCAGCTTTTGGCTTCACGAGATGTTAACTGATGGACTGGAGGGCTGTGGATTACTTGTGGATTATTGTTATGTTTTTTATCAGTTGTTTGGACACTCATTCTGACGGCACACATTCACTGCAGAGCATCCATTGCTGAGACATTTCTCCAAAGTGATGAAGAAACAAACCTCTGGGGATGGCCTGAGAGTGAGTACATTTTCATTCCTTTAACCCACATAGATATTAGAGGAAGAAAACACTCATAAACGACCCTGAATGAAAAGCACTTACATTTTTCAATTTGAAAATGTGTCGTCTACCCTTTCCTTTGGTCGAGACTTTCTTCTCAGAGGCCGGAGCTTTGTACTTGGTGCTCCGTAACCGAGCGGAGCGTCTGTGGATTTCTTGTTTGGACTATAAAATACAAGAGGGAGTATCACTGGTTTGTTAAGCTGGTTATAACGTATGTAAAGTAAACATTTTTTAATGACTCTTGCCATTCTAACCGCTGCATAACTTCGTCAGGCACGAGCAATCAAACAGATGATCAGTACAACCAATGCGAATAAGTCACGATATAGAATATATTAATTATCCCAAAACAACATATCAGATAAACAATAAAACATAGTTAAAATTATCGTCATTAGAACAAATGAAGGACTACCCCCCAGTGGGGGGGGGAACGATAAAAGAAAAAAATTAAGGGTAAACATAATTGATAGTAATCGCCTTGACAATTATTACGGTCAACATGGCGGGCGCCAAATTGTGGGCGACCCGCTCCAGTAGAAACCAGAAGACCTGTTTACGCGTGTACCTCATTTCGGGGGGGTTTTCCCCTCAAAATTAAGTTCTCTATATAAAATTTTTGAATTCTCATATCGTAAAATATTTTAACGGGGTCATATGATGTTGCTAAAAAAAAAAACATTATTTTGTGTATTTGGTGTAATGAAAATGTGTTTTTAGACCCTTAAACCGCATAAACACATTATTTTCCACATACTGTAATTATTGTTTCTCCTCTATGCCCCGCCTTTCTGGAACGCGTTGATTTTTTACAAAGCTCAACGGTCTGAAAAGTGAGGTGTGCTGTGATTGGCCAGCTATCCAGTGCGGTTGTGATTGGCCGAATACCTCAAGCGTGAGACGGAATACGGAATTGTTACGCCCCTCACATACTGTGATGCCTTGTCAGGTCGGAGCGATGATTCAAAAACATTAAAAACCCATTATAAACGAGGCATTTGTTGCATCAGTGGGGACATAATTACTGATTATACTGACTTATACTGTCTTTTTACACGTTGCTTTGCATTGCATCGCGTGAACATCAAACTATGTCTGCATTTGTGATCGGAGAAATGACAAACAACAAGCACCACTCTACACTGCTCAAAACTCACGTTTGAATCGTCAGTGGCAAATTCTTTAAATATAAAAACGTACTTACATTCTTTGAGTCAGAACAGCCGGCATTGTTGTTTACTCTACCAGGATCAGGAAACAGTCTCCATAAAATGCGCTGGACACATCTAAATATTTGGGTTAAACTGTTCTGGAAAAGTGTTGTAAATAAAAATTAACCACTGATTTCTAGTCGTGTCCAATTTTGGAAGACCAAACAAAGTAGTTTCGATTTCACAACGAAAAACACAGCGGCCTAGCGTGAGTGGAAGCCCGGCTTAGCGTGCGCTGAGGCCGGGCTAGAGTGAGCTGAGGCCGGGCTAGAGTGTGCTGAGGCCGGGCTAGAGTGCTAGAGTGCGCTGAGGCCGGGATAGAGTGCTAGAGTGAGCTGAGGCCGGGATAGAGAGAGCTGAGGCCAGGCTAGAGTGAGCTGAGCGGGATAGGTGCTAGAGTGAGCTGAGGCCGGATAGAGTGCTAGAGTGAGGCTAGGCCGATAGAGTGCTTAGAGTGCTAGCGTGCGCTGACGGCGGGCTTAGCGTGAGGCTGAGCTGAGGCGGCTTAGAGTGCTAAGAGTGCGATGAGGCCGGGCTAGAGTGCTAGACGTGGCTGAGGCCGGGCTAGAGTGCTCGAGTGAGGCGGAGGCCGGGGCTAGAGGGCTTAGTGTGAGCTGAGGCCGGGATAGAGTGAGTGAGCTGAGGCCGGGATAGAGTGCTAGAGTGAGCTGAGGCCGGGATAGAGTGCTAGAGTGAGCTGAGGCCGGGCTAGAGTGCTAGAGTGCGCTGAGGCCGGGATAGAGTGCTAGAGTGAGCTGAGGCCGGGATAGAGAGAGTGAGCTGAGGCCGGGATAGAGTGAGCTGAGGCTGGGATAGAGTGCGCTGAGGCCGGGATAGAGTGCTAGAGTGAGCTGAGGCCGGGATAGAGAGAGCTGAGGCCAGGCTAGAGTGAGCTGAGGCCGGGATAGAGTGCTAGAGTGAGCTGAGGCCGGGCTAGAGTGCTAGAGTGCGCTGAGGCCGGGATAGAGTGCTAGAGTGAGCTGAGGGGCCCGGGGGGGGTAAAGGGGGTGCTAGAGTGAGCTGAGGCCGGGATAGAGTGAGCTGAAGCCCCGGCTTAGCGTGCGCTGAGGGCGGGATAGAGTGAGCTGAGGCCGGGATAGTGTGAGCTGAGGCCGGGATAGAGTGAGTGAGCTGAGGCCGGGATAGAGTGCGCTGAGGCCGGGATAGAGTGAGATGAGGCCGGGATAGAGTGCTAGAGTGAGCTGAGGCCGGGATAGAGAGAGTGAGCTGAGGCCGGGATAGAGTGCTAGAGTGCCTGAGGCCGGGATAGAGGCTAGAGTGAGCTGAGGCCGGGCAAGAGTGAGCTGAGGCCGGGATAGAGTGAGTGAGCTGAGGCCGGGATAGAGTGCGCTGACGCCGGGCTAGAGTGCTAGAGTGCGCTGAGGCCGGGATAGAGTGAGCTGAGGCCGGGATAGAGTGTGCTGAGGCCGGGATAGAGTGTGCTGAGGCCGGGCTAGAGTGCTAGAGTGCGCTGAGGCCGGGCTAGAGTGCTAGAGTGCGCTGAGGCCGGGCTAGAGTGCTAGAGTGAGCTGAGGCCGGGATAGAGTGAGTGAGCTGAGGCCGGGATAGAGTGCTAGAGTGAGCTGAGGCCGGGATAGCTAGAGTGAGCTGAGGCCGGGAAGAGTGATAGAGTGCTAGATGAAGATGAGGCGGGGCTAGAGTGTGCTGAGGCCGGGATAGAGTGTGCTGAGGCCGGGCTAGAGTGCTAGAGTGCGCTGAGGCCGGGCTAGAGTGAGAAGTGTGATAGAGTGAGATGAGGGGCGGGCTAGAGTGCGCTGAGGGCGGGCTAGAGTGAGATGACGGCGGGCAGGTGATAGAGTGCGCTGAGGCGGCTAGAGTGATAGAGTGCGGCTGAGGAGGGAAGAGGGCTAGAGTCGCTGAGGACGGGCTAGATAGTGAGCTGAGGCCGCGGCTAGAGTGCTAGAGTTCGCTGATGGCCGGGGTAGAGGAGCTGAGGAAGGGCTAGAGGGCTTAGAGTGCGCTGAGGCCGGGCAGAGTGAGTGAGGCGGGCTCGCGGCTAGAGGTGCGCTTGAGGCCGGGCTAAGAGTGAGCTGAGGCAGGATTTAGAGTGCTAGAGTGCGCTGAGGCAGGGGCGGGCGGGGGAGGGGTGCGCGGAGGAGGGGGGGCCGGGAGGACCGGGCTAGGTGCTAGAGTGAGCTGAGGGGGCTAGAGTGAGCTGAGGCGGATGAGTGCGCGAAGGCGGCGGGGTTGAGAACGACACGCCCGGCGGATCCGACGAATGAGCGGCAACCACATGTGACGGACCCCGGGCTGGACTCCACTTCGTCCACGGTGATAGTTGTTGTATTCCCTCAGCGACCAGCACAGATCAGCTCCAGGCGTGACGAAGCGATATCGTCCTCTTTTGAAAGACCAAACAAACTAGTTTCGCTTCACATCGAAGCACACAGTGCCTTCACGACATGACGGCGGCGGCATACAATACTACAGCGAGAATAAAAGTACGCCTTCTTTCTTTGCGTGAAACATGTGGGCGGCGTTATGCAAATCTTCCCACATAGGGATGTAGACATGTGGGGGCGTGTTAGAACGAGCCGTTTTAGGTGGGCGTGGCTGACTCTGAACTTTTATAAAGAATATCTCTTTGGATTTGAGAGTTTAGTCTTTGTAACTTTACAGATCTTCTTTATGCACCAAGAGCTTGTAACACTCCAAAGAGAAAGGAAACATTGAAATCGCATCATATGACCCTTTAAAAAAAAAAAACGGAATATGGAGCGGAGTCGTGCACTTTCAGTAAATCATTATTCTGACCGCAAATTTTAGTATTCTAATGCGTCGTGTCGCTATTAGACTAAATGAGAAGTTACACAAATCCCACGCTACAAAGCTAGTTTTTAAGCAAGTCTTCAGACCTGTTTCCCTCCGCCGTTATTCTGCTGGATGCTGGAGGAAGCAGATGCTCCGGAGCCGCCGCTGCTTGTGCTTTTACTCGCGCAGCTGTTACACAAAATCTCCCCCTGGCTGCCTTTTTTCCACATGGAGGAAGAGTTGGTCTTGCAGACAGCACAG
Source organism: Sinocyclocheilus anophthalmus (assembly GCA_018155175.1). Lineage (NCBI taxonomy): Eukaryota > Metazoa > Chordata > Actinopteri > Cypriniformes > Cyprinidae > Sinocyclocheilus > Sinocyclocheilus anophthalmus. Next base: position 189,097 of record JADLZN010004296.1, on the reverse strand, counting down.
CATGGTTTTAAACCGAGAGGCATGTTTGCTGAGCACACACAGCAATGTTTCGTCTACAAGGGTCTTGTATAGTTACTTCTGAATTAAACAGTCAGGTTTTCCTGTAAGCATACAAGCCAAAAACTACAAGTAATGTCGATCTAGCAGAAATATGACCTGTCTCAAACACATAACTTTCATTTAGAAAACAATGAATGATAGGTCCCGTATGTTTTACCATTGGGAGGAAGAAACAACATCCGGGAGAAGAGTTGTGAATTTTAGAATAAATGTCCTGATCCTTACTTTCAAAATAAAAGTCTGAGAAAATCCGTCTGTGAAAAAGACTTCACTGGAGGGCGCTGTTTAATATTTTTACATTTTAAGAAAGAAAGTATGTTGCATTAATTTTTAATCCGAGCAAATAAATTACCTATCCATCTATCTATCCCTCTATCTGTCTGTCTAGCTGTCTATCCGTCAGTCTGTCTGTCTATCCCTCTGTCTATCTGTCTGTCTATCCCTCTGTCTGTCTGTCTATATATTGTCTGTTAGAATGTCTATCCGTCGCTGTATGTCTATCACTCTGTCTGTCTGTCTGTCTGTCTATCCCTCTGTCTGTCTGTCTATCTATCTGTCGTCTGTCTGTCATACTATATGTCTGTCTGTCACGATCTGTTCTGTCTGTCGTGTCGTCTGTCTATCTTCTGTCTGTCTGTATGTCTATCCTCTGTCTGTCTGTCTATCTATCTGTCTGTCTGTCTGTCTATCTATCTGTCTGTCTGTCTGTCTGTCTATCTATCTGTCTGTCTGTCTATCCCTCTGTCTGTTGTTATCTTTGTCTGTCTGTCATTTGTCTGTCTGTCGTCTGTCTGTCTGTCTGTCTATCTATTTTCTGTCTGTCTGTCTGTCTGTCTATCCCTCTGTCTATCTGTCCGTCAGTCTGTCTGTCTGTCTATCCTCTATCTGTCTGTCTGTCTGTCTATATATCTATCATCTATCTATCTGTCTATCTGTCTGTCTGTCTGTCTGTCATCCATAAGTCTGGTCTAGTCCGTCTATCCGTCTGTTATCACTCTGTCTATCTCTCTGCTATACTATGTCTGTCTGTATCTAGCTGTCTGTTATCCGTCGTCTGTCTGCGTCTGTCTGTCCGTCTGTCTATCCGTCTGTCTATCCATCTGTCTGTCTGTCTATCCCTATGTCTGTCTGTCTGTCTATCTAGCTGTCTGTCCGTCTATCCGTCTGTCTATCCCTCTGTCTATCTGTCTGTCTATCCCTCTGTCTGTCTGTCTATCCCTCTGTCTGTCTGTCTGTCTGTCTGTTTTTCTGTCTGTCTGTCTGTCTGTCTCGCTGTCTGTCTATCGTCTGTCTGTCTGTCTATATAGACTGTCGTCTGTCTACCCTCTGATCTATCCGTTCTGTCGTCTGTCATCCTCGATGTCTGTCTGTATATATATCTGTCTGTCTGTCTGTCTTCTATCTGTCTGTCTTCTATCTATCTTCTATCTATCTGTCTTCTATCTATCTGTCGTCTGTCTGTCTGTCTGTAATGTCTATCTAGCTGTTTTTATATCCGTCTGTCTGTCTATCCCTCTGTCTATCTGTCCGTCAGTCTGTCTGTCTGTCTATCCCTCTATCTGTCTGTATGTATATCTAGCGGTCTGTCTGTCTATCCCTTGTCTAACGTCTGTCTGTCTGTCTGTCTATCCATCAGTCTGTCTGTCCGTCTATCCGTCTGTCTATCCCTCTGTCTATCTCTCTGTAACCTCTGTCTGTCTGTCTATCCGCCGTCTGTCGATCCGTCTGTCTGTCTTGTCTATCTAGCTGTCTGTGTCTATCCCTCTGTCTATCCATCTGTCTGTCTGTCTATCCCTATGTCTGTCTGTCTGTCTATCTAGCTGTCTGTCCGTCTATCCGTCTGTCTATCCCTCTGTCTATCTGTCTGTCTATCCCTCTGTTGTCTGTATATCCCCTCTGTCTGTCTGTCTATTAGCTGTCTGTCTATCCCTCTGTCTGTCTGTCTATCTAGCTGTCTGTCCGTCTATCCGTCTGTCTATCCCTCTGTCTATCTCTCTGTCTATCCCTCTGTCTGTCTGTCTATCCCTCTGTCTGTCTGTCTGTCTATATAGCTGTCTGTCTAATCCGTCTGTCGTTATCTAGCTGTATGTCTGTCATACCTAGTCTATCCGTCTGTCTGTATGTCTATCCCTCTGTTGTTTGTCTGTCTGGCTATCTAGCTGTCTGTCTATCCGCTGTCTGATCTATCTAGCTGTCTGTCTGTCATATCCCTTGTCTGTCTAGTCTATCTAGCTGGCGCTGTCTGTCTATCCGTCTGTTGTCTGTTAGGTCTGTCTATCCGTTCTACAGCTGTCTGTTGTCTATCCCTTCGCGACCCTATCCGTCTGTATTCTGTAGGTTATCCGTCTATCTAGCTGTCTGTCTGTCTATACCTCTGTATATCCGTCTGTCGTATGTATATCCGTCGGTCTGTCTGTCTATTCTAGTGTCTGTCTGTCGATCCTTTCGGTCTGCTGTCTGTTTATCCGTCTATCTAGCTGTCTGTCTGTCTATCCGTCTGTCTATCTGTCTGTCTGTCTGTCTGTCTATCCGTATGTCTGTCTGCTGTCTTATAGCTGTTGTATGTAGATCCGTCGTGGCTGTCAGTCTTTTGTCTATCCGGTCTATCTAGCTTAGCTGTCTGTATATCCCTCGTCTATCCGTCTGTCTGTCTGTCTATCCGTCTATCTAGCTGTATGTCTGTCTATCCGTCTGTCTATCTATCAGTTTCTGCGGTCGTCTGTTGTATATCTAGAGTCTGTCTGTCTATCTATCCCTCTGTCTGTCTGTCTGTCTATCTAGCTGTCTGTCTGTCTGTCTATCCATCTGTCTGTCTGTCTGTATACTACATACAAATCAATTTTAATATAAAGTCCCACCACCCATAATTACTTAAGAAAAAAACAAAAACCTAAAAAAACAAAAAACAAAAAAAAACACACACAACGTTCGACTAAGATGTAACAACTGGTCATTACTTACAACAAAAGATGATTTAATCAAAACAAAACTGGCGATAACTTTCAATTTAAAATGATTACTGAAAAAAAGCCAAACTATACAATGACTATATTCACCAACTCTACGTCATTTATTCTTTCTTTCCCCTTATATAATACTGTCAACATGAACCAAAAACTATCCAATCTGAAGAATGAAACATACTTTTTAGCATTTGAATATAGAAATTGCATTTTTAGCAATTCATGAATATGTAAGGTTGAAAAGCTGCGATATTATAACTTTAAAACGGTTGCTTCGGTCAAATACATAGTCCATAATCTATAATAACGCTTCCTCCAGTGAAAAAAAAAGGCCTTCTCCTGTTGTTTCTCACATCAAAATCAACCCACATATTTGTTTAGAGCTGTTCTGGCTTTCTAACGTTTGTTAAAAACTTGAGAATTACTTAAAAGTGAAATACTGCGATGTCTTTATCAGCTGTTTGGACTCTCATTCTGACGGCACCCATTCACTGCAGAGCATCCATTGCTGAGACACTGATGTTCAGATGAAGAAAACTGTCATCAAATTTTTAGGTGAACTATTCCTTTAAATGTGGCATGAAAAGAATATTATTGTTTTTAAATGAAGCAACACATTGGCATTGCTAAATAAGAGGGCTGTGACTTCACGGTAACTATAAGAAACACTGATGCATTCTCAAATGCATATATTTTCTTCACTCAGATATACACGTCACAAGAAAAGATCTGACGCTATTTCCATTTCATTGCGACTTCAATAATATGCAACAATCAATTACAACCATCGGTGTTCTTATGTGGACAGAAAAGGTCCTCACACAAAATTTCCATACACTCTAAAAAATGCTGGGTTAAATATAACCCAGCGCTTAGTTAAAAAGGGACAAACCCAGCTATTGGGTGGTTTTGAAACCAACCGCTGGGTTGTTCCCTTGTAAACCCAGCGCTGGGTCATATTAAACAGCGGTTGGGTTGTTTGACCCAGCTGTTGGGTTGTTTTGTCCCAGCTGTTGGGTTGTTTTGACCCACTTGTTGGGTTGTTTTGCCCCACTTGTTGGGTTGTTTTGACCCAGCTGTGGGGTTGTTTTGACCCAGCTGTTGGGTAGTTTTGACCCAGCTGTTGGGTTGTTTTGACCTAGCTGTTGGGTTGTTTTGACCCAGCTTTTGGGTTGTTTTGACCCAGCGTTTGGGTTGTTTTGACCAAGCGTTTGGGTTGTTTTGACCCACTTGTGGGTTGGTTAGGCCCCACTTGTGGGTGGTTTGGCCCCATGGTGGGTTGTGTGGACCCAATGTTGGGATGTTTGGCCCCATTGTTGGGGTGTTTGGCCCAATGCGGTTGTTTTGACCCCAGCTGTTGGGTGTTTTGCCCACTTGTTGGGTGTTTTGACCCAGTGTTGGGTGTTTTGCCCCACTTGTTGGGTTTGTTGTGACCAGATTGGGTTTGTTTTCCCACTTGTGGGGTTGTGTGCACAGCTGTTGGGTTGTTTTGACTCAGCTGTTGGGTTGTTTTGTCCCAGCTGTTGGGTTGTTTTGACCCACTTGTTGGGTTGTTTTGCCCCACTTGTTGGGTTGTTTTGACCCAGCTGTTGGGTTGTTTTGCCCCACTTGTTGGGTTGTTTTGACCCAGCTGTTGGGTTGTTTTGCCCCACTTGTTGGGTTGTTTTGACCCAGCTGTTGGGTTGTTTTGTCCCAGCTGTTGGGTTGTTTTGACCCAGCTGGTGGTTGTTTTGCCCACTTGTTGGGTGTTTTGACCCCAACCACTGGGTTGTCCCTTTTTGAACCAGCGGTTGGTTTGTTTTGAACCAGCGGTTGGGTTGTTTTGTCCCAGCTGTTGGGTTGTTTTGACCCCAGCTATTGGGTTGGGTTGTTTTGACCCAGCTATGGGGTTGTTTTGACCCAGCACTCGGGTTGTTTTGACCCAGCAGTCGGGTTGTTTTGACCCAGAGGTTGGGTTGTTGTGACCCAGACGTGGGTTGTTTGCCCATTGTTGGGTTGTTTGACCCAGCTTTGGGTTGTTTTGCCCCACTGTTGGTTTTGACCCAGCGATGGGTTGTTTGACCACGTGTTGGGTTGGTTTGACCCACTGTTGGGTGTTGAGGTTGGTTTGACCAGCATTGGGTTGTTTTGACCCAGCGGTTGGGTTTAAAACAACCCAACCGCTGGGTCAAAAGAACACAATAGCTGGGTTTGTCCCTTTTAACCCAGCGCTGGGTTATTTTTAACCCAGCATTTTTTAGAGTGTAAAATTCACAACAGAAATGCACATCAGTTTGCTCTTACTATCTTTCCAATGTTAATAAATCCAGAATATCTACATAACCGTACCTAAAGTTACCAATTACCAAAATGAGTATGGCTTTTGCACACAATAAAGACCTTTAGTATACGGGCAAATATGTGGCATTCTCTCTCTTTATATTGACGTGTGAATCATTGTGAGGCTGCTCCTGTTTGCTTGTGAGACCTGGAGAGAAGGGCCTGGATAAGTGCGCTCCAAAACTGTAGCATCATGGCAGCTTGGCAGACTGTGTGTTGGCACGGCCGAGGATACAGAGACAGATTGAGGCTGACACAGCAGACCTTCACTTGGCGAATGGCTGGCACTGCCTGCTGTGCAGATCAGAGCGCGCCTCTGTCACACTCCACTCAGGAGGGCTGTCAGCCTTTTGCACTCCTTTGGAAAACAAAAAAAGGAGTGCTGTTAGACTTCTATTCCGGCTGCAGGATGGTTACAACAGCTGAGGGAAATGTTTGGAAATCCTTCACAGTGTGATGCTGTATTCTAAATGTCATCTAGGAGACTCAAGTGCAGCAGAAAGACATGGGCATGTATGATGTAAGAAGGTTTTTCTTTTCCCTTACATTTGGACATAGAGTGTGCAAAATATTCATAGAGCTGCTGCAACAATCATGAGCTGGTTATTGAAAGAGGTCTCTTCTGCTCACCAAGGCTGCATTTATTTGATCAAAAATACGGTAACAACTTTAATATTGTGAAATATTATTAGGATGCTATATTATAAATAACACATTAGGAAATAACCTATCCAAAGAGTAGCTATTGATGTTGATATTCATCAGTTATAGAGCTTTTTATTCATTTCATTCATTCTGTTTTCTGTTTCGCTGAATGTGTAAGTGGAAAGTGTAATCTGGCTGCTTATATTCTCTGCATTGTGCTTAAAACACCCTTAAAATTAGGCAACTGAAAGACTCCTGTCTTGTATCAGGGCTTCAGGTTTACCTGCTTAGCTTCTCTCACTATGTGCGCGGTCAGGTGCCGTCAAGCATTTTCAGTTCAGTCGTGGCCTGAAGTCTTAATGTCAGCTTGCCAAGCTTTCCGGCAAAATAAAGTGCTACAGATGAATCTCAATAATGAGCCATGTGCTCCAAACAGCAGGATTCTTGTATGGTCTCCTGTTCAAGCTGTGACTGTGAGTACGCTTGCTTTGCCACCCAAACAAGGCAACAGGGGGCTTAAAGTGCACTGCCCCATTTTATAATAGAGGATTATTTAAACATCTGAATATTTAATCAGGAGGAAATAATTAAGCATTCTCAAATCAGCCCTGCATCCGTTTGGCATATTGATCAGCCATGGTCTGCAGGAGCCACGTGCAGCATACAGTAGCATCCTTAATTAGCAGCTACAATTATGGCAGGTTATGCATGCACATATATGAGGAATATGTATTTATACATTCGATGGCCTCCCATGCTGTTTTCCTGCACAGCCCATTAAACGGGGTAAGCTAGACCTACTTCATACCCCTCAAGCTCGCTGAAGCTCAGTTTTGTAACTAGGCACTGGGTTAAAAGGATCCCGAGGGAAAGCTTGTGAAAAAGGCAGGTCTATAACCCTTGGCTCTGGGGGGGGATCTCGCTTTTTGGACCATCTTGGAATAAATTGAGCATCAAAGCTGTCAGATTGTCATGTAGCTGTGAAAGATGCAGCACGATTATCCATGTTTATAGCAAATGCTAAAAAGGATCTCAGCATGCTTGTAAGATGCATATAAATGCTCTTTGCATTGAAAATGTCGAGTGCTTTGCTTTTGGTGTGAAGGTTTCTGCAGTTAAGTTGATATGTTTGGCGCCATCTGTTGGTACTGAAACATTAAGCCATCAAAAATAGTACATTTGTTTTATAATATCAACACAGACATTACTTCTTCATTCCGACTATTGCAAACATCTTATAAATATTTCAGTTTCCTTTCTTTTCATCCTGCTTATCTTTACAGACTATGTCTGAATCTGGAGAATGTGCTTATAACTGTTGACTGTCCTCAGACAATTTGTGTTTCTTTTCTTATCTATTTCTTTATATGATTGTTTGCTTGACCATGAGAGTCATTGCCACAGTGCATATGTATTCTATTCAGATGTTTTGTTGTTTTAGCCAAATGTTGGAACCTTTAAAAGTTTCTAGGAGATTAAATTAATCTCAAGCACAATAGGATCAGAACGAGTTATTACAGTATTGCTCTCGTTTTGTTTTTAAATTATTCTGTAATGTTCAATTACATAATTGAACACTACAGAATAATATTATATTATATAGATAGATAAATACATGGATTAAATAGATTTAAACAGCTAAGATTGAGCTTTTTCTTTCATTTTATATTAGATTATATGTGTCCTTTGTGCCTTCAATCCATTTTTTTCTGGTTGTCAGGAGGATATCATACTATTATATTGTATTGTAGCCTATTGCATTGTATTATATTATATTATTATGTGTATTATTTTTTCCTTTGTGCCTTCAATCCTCACTCTGCATGCTCCATAGCCACAGTAAGCAATTAAACCAGATGACTTGATTCAGATTCATTGGCACAAGACAAAACAACGTAATTCTGTCTTTTTCCATTAACTGAATGTTTACTGCTTCAATTAATAAGTGTTTGTTTATGTAGCCTATATGCATGCAGGTATGTATGTATGCATGCATGCATATATGTTTGTGAGGTTAACTGATACTATTGTTTTTGTGTTGTTGCTGTTTTTGAATTATTACATTGGGTTTTGATCACAGGTTGTTGTACCATTTAGTTATAATAATATAATATCATATCATATGTAACATTCAAACGTTTCAAAGCAGTTATGGTGGTGATTTAATACTTTTAAAGTTTGTTTTTTAGCTTGTTTCACAGGAGTGCGCTGAATATCTACCAAACCTGCCCTGGAGGACCCCCTGCCCTGCACATTTTGTATGCCTCCCTAATCAGACACACCCAATTTAGTTCTTGCAGTCTCTACTGATGAGCTGATGAGTGGAATCAGGTGTGTTAGATAAGGGAAACATACAAAGTTGCAGGGCAGGGGGGCCTGCAGGACAGGTTTGGGAAGCACCAAGCACGTAAACCCCACCTCTCCCTGGCGTGTGGGGGCTTGGTCAACGCCTACAGACAAACCCGAACCAATAGGCATTCAGAAAGACGGAGCTCTGTGTGAGCACTGCCCAATAAGGTGCTTCTATGTTTGGATATGGACTTTCTCCGAGTATAAAGCATGGAAGCAGCATGTGCGTCACTGCCCGACGCCGAGGGTTTGGGGTGTGCAGGGCGCAGAAGTTATATTGCTTTAAACTTACATGCTTGGAACTTTCTTTTTAATAACTTTATTTTGCATTTTATTTCATGAACTCACAGATTCGTCTTTTTTTTTGTTTTTAAGAACACTGTGAAATCTACGAAAGGTGACCAGTTCTTTGACGTATTGTTGTTAGTTACGTTTTTTTAATGTAAAAACCACGTTACGGTGTCGTCTATGAAAAATCGTTTAAATGTTTCACGGCGGTGGAGAACAACACAAGACTCGATACGTTGCGAACGCTAAACATAAAATAAATGGCTTGGAAATTAGGTTTAAAGTGTAAAAGTGTGAATATATGGAGTTTAAGTTGTTATTTAGAGAAGACTGACATAAAACCAAATGGTTAATGGTTTTAACGGGGCTGAAATCTGGTTAGTGGACATGCCCAGACATGTATTCAGACCTAAGGGTTGTAACGTTACATGGTTACCGTGATAACATGGGCTATCTTTACAAATAGTTTGAACCTTTTACGAGCTTTAATGTTGAAAGTCCGAAATGAGGTATTTTTGGAAGTTCCATTCAGACGTGTGTTATGATTACATTAACTCCGTTACTTTAATCGCCGTTACTTTATCGTACTGGTAGCGCAGAGTTTGCATTTCACGGTATATTGTTGTCTATATGCAAAACGCATAATGGAAGCTTTCAACAGCATGTTACATTTACACATGGCTGAAATAATTATCCACTATCTTCAATAGTGTTTTAGTTGAATATTTTGTTGTTTTAGATGATTGAGCAGGTGACCGGAGCAGGGGCTTTGCCCTTTACCGTCCAGCTCAAAGCTCTTCTGGACCAAGAAGCCAGATATCAGCCCAAACTCTGTGGTCTCCGAATCATCGAGTCCACTCCGGAGAACGGTCTGAGAATGACTGTCAAGCTGAGAGACTTTCAAGTCCGAGACCTTCTCTCCTTGACACGGTTCTTCGGCTTCAGTTCGGAGACGTTCTCCCTCGCTGTGAGTCTTCTAGACCGGTTCCTGGCTGTGATGAAGGTGTGTTTAAATATTCAGTCCTCAGCCTTCTCGGTATGAATCACGGGTGTTTTCCGAGTAGGTTTCTGTTGAATGCCGTTTCTCTCGTTTTCAGATTCAGCCCAAGCATCTGGCCTGTGTGGGTCTCTGCTGCTTCTACATCGCCGTGAAGACGTCCGAAGAGGAGAAGAGCGTTCCTTTGGCCAGTGACCTCCTCAGGATCAGCCAGAACCGCTTTACGGTCCATGACATGATGAGGATGGAGAAGATCATTCTGGAGAAGCTCTACTGGAAGGCCAAGGCTCCAACTGCCCTTTACTTCCTCAGATTCTTTCACGCTCGCATTCAAGAGCAGCTGGACGCAGAAAGGTGAGCCGCTGGACTCCATTCAAATGTTTGGAGTTGGTCAGATTTTAATGTCTCTCGTGTTCACCAAGGCTGCATGCATTTGATCAAAAACACAGTAAAATTTTATAATATTTTTACAATTCAAAAAACAAGTTTACCATGTGAATATATAGTCAAATGTAAGTTATTTCTGTGATCGAAGCTGAATTTTCAGCAGACTTCAGTGTCACGTGATCCTTCAGAAATCATTCTAATATGCCGATTTGCTGCTCAAGAAACATTTCTGATTATTAGCAATGTTGAAAACAACTTATTTTTGTGGAAACTCAAACTTTATTTTTTAGGATTCTGTGAGGAATAGAAAGTTCCATAGAACAGCATTTATTTGAAACTGGAATCATCAATTGGTATCATTTTGGATCAATTTAATGCATCCTTGTTAAATAAAGGCATTTAGAAGGATCGTACCGATCCCAAACTTTTGAAAGGTAGTGGACGTTTCTCGAAAACAACCATAGCTTGGTTTAAACCATGTGTAATAGGCTTGCATTAAAATAAGATCCAATGTTTCTCTTCAGTAAGCGGATTCTGAACATCGAGAGGCTGGAGGCTCAGTTGAAGGCTTGCCATTGCTCCTTTACTTTCACTAAAATCAAGGTAAGCTGTTTGGAGCCTTTGGAAACGGTCAAAGTGCGTTTGTAGTCTGACTGTAATTCTGTCTCTCCAGCCTTCGCTGCTTGCTTTGTCGCTTCTGGCTCTGGAGATTGAAGATGAGCACGAGTGTGAGCCGGTTCCTGCTCTCAGAGAGGCTCTGGATGCTCTGCGGGAGAGTTTGACTAAGTTTCCTGCAAGATTACTACTAGAAAGATCTATTTGTTTGGGAAATGGGGTGGAGGCGTACAGCAGACGGACTGCGTTGCGTAACGAGTTGAATCTAATGAGAAACCGATACGCAAGTGCATCAAATGATATTAAATTGGTAAAGTTGCAATGAAAGATGCGACAGATCTTGTGATGTGCATCTAAGATTAATGGATTATCAAACAGAAAAAATGTAGGGTGGGACTTGATTCTGTGTATTGATCGTTGATGTGGGAGTCGCACTCCGAAATGGAGTCGGAGGCGGGTTTAAGGGAACTAAATAATCCGTGGGACTCCCCCCGCAACACATCCGATCACAAAACCAGTCATAAGTGTACATTTCTCTAAATTGAGATTTATACATTACCTGAAAGCTGAATAAGTAAGCTTTGCATTAATGTATGGTTTGTTAGAATAGGACCATATTTGACCGAGATGCAACTATTTGAAAATCTAGAATCCGAAAAAAATCTGAATATTGAGAAAATCACCTTTAAGTTTGGTTCAATGAGTTCTTAGCCTGCATATAATAATTAGGATGGGCGGTTCTACCGGTTCAATATGAATACGGTGTTATTTTGTTATGAATTATTTTGTAAAATACCGCAATACCAGGTATGGCGCTTAAAAACAATGTTGGGAACGCGCACTGTTGAAAGGGGGTCCTTTCACTGCGCACTGTGGTTGAGGCACAGCTGTAGTGGTACTAAGCGTGAAAGTCAGAAAAATGAAGGGTCTAGAACTAATAGAACGTGGGATGAACACAGAAGAACTCACCACATTGACTGCCGCAAATATCCACCGCCCCCTGCCAAATAAAGTAATCCAGCCAAAACAACCGCATAGCCGCTCTTTAGTGGAGATGCATGCTGATTTTATCAGACGATGCCGCGATTATAAATGAGAGTGACTCCTGGTTTTAACATGTATTAAAAGGGGTCGTGTTTTGTCACTATTTAGTGTGGTATTTTTTGGCAATATTCACTCCTCATGACAGTAAAATAGGGTATTTTAAGTCAATATACTGCAGTATTTCCTTTCTCAATCAGTAGAAAATATGGTTAAAACCCGGTCATGCATGAAAAAAAAAAATACCGTCGGTACCGTGAAACCGGTATAATTTAGAAAAATACCGTGATATAAATTTTTTGTCATACCGCCCAGCACTATTACTAATCAAATTAAGTTTTGATATCTTTACGGTAGGAAATTTACAAAACTTTTCAGTAACCCCATGACTACCCGTTAGCACCCCCTTATTTATTTTATCTTAAATTATAGAAATCTATAATTTTGACACATACAATGTATTGTTGGCTATTGCTACAAATATCCCCCAGCGACTTAACACTGCTTTTGTGCTGCAGGCTCACATATTAGGGCCCTATGAGTTCCGTGATTGGAAATAAAAATGGGAGTTACTGTATAACACAGAATGTCAGGGAATTTGTCAAATTTTGTCAAACTTACACTTAAATCAGATTGTGATATGGACTAGTGTCTGTGAATATTAAATCACAAAAAGACTATTGAAATATGAATCCTGCATGTTCTGGATGTTTTCATGTTTCAGAGAGAAATATGTTTCTGTTGCACAATAGAACGTGTCTCGATGATGATAATTACTGAAACTTTATTTTTAAGGATTAATCAATGTTTCTTTCATGTTTTAGTTTGAACCATAAACCTCTGTCGTGCATCACTTTTTTTTTTTTCCCCCGCCAAACTAAATTAGTTTTATGCCTTCATTTGATAACCAGAAAAAAAAGTTGTTACTTTTTTTTTTTGATGTTAAATTGTGTAAGTTTCATGATTTCAATTAATTAGACATGCTTTTTGTTTACTAAAATTTAATTTAACCATTAAAATGTAGTCCAGATAATTAAATTCCCAAACGGAATCCTCAAATTTAAACAAAAAAAAACAGAATTTTTGGGGGAAAAAAATAAAACCGATTTCATCAGCAGAGAGCAATCTGTCGTTCCGATCCATTTATGACATTTTGATTAAATATTACAAATGAACCACTGAATAAGATCAATAACATGCATTTACAAAATAGGGTGAATGTTCACTTAATGCCGACTTTAAAACTACTTTTTTTTTTTTTTATGGTGTCTTGTGGTTGATTCTGTGTTTCAGGTTAAAGCTGGAGACCTGGTTTGCGTGAGGGAGCTGGTGGCTAAATGCCTGGCTGAATACGCCTCCACCAAGTGCCTGAAGCCAAACGGCCAGAGACTGCGATGGATTATTTCGGGTCGAACCACCAGACAACTGAAGCACAGCTACTACAAGATCGCCCATCTACCCACGATCCCTGAATACGCTTGCTAAGACCGTTAGTGTCGAGTGCCCGACACTAATTTCTTTACATCTGCTAAATTTGCTTTCCCTTTCCTCCGTCTTTGTTCTCTTTTGCCATGATTGTATTTATTTCACGTCTTGATTGCTAGTCAAGGGTGAGTTTGAGCATGTAAGGCTTGCACGTGTACAGTATGTTCATCTGAATCGGCGCGAGACGCGCCGGTTGTTTAAAGCAATGAAGTATAGAACCGCCTAGGTCCTCAGTCCACCGTGTGGAAGAGGAGGGAGAAGGGTTTTGAGATTCAAGACAACCACAGACCCAAACCCCTTCACTCCCACCCTAGGCTGTCAGCTGTCGTAATGCACACTCCTACCCAAGGTGACAAAACAAGATGTTTTTGTTTGTTTTCTTTTCTTTTATGCCATTTTGCTTAAGAAATCTGGATGGCTATGGAAACTCAGGCTTTGATATGCCTAACTACTTACTAAGTGACCAGCCTGACGCTCATTTTACATTTGGTTATTACTACAGTCTTGTGTAACCGTGACCATTTGTTTCATACTTAACTCCAACACAAACCACGAGTGGTACAAATAAAGCGGATTTAATTTGAGACCCTCTCTGTTTTGGTTGCGATACAGAAGTTGAGAGCAGCGTGCTTCAAAATGATGTAGTTGAACCTTTCAATAAAAACATATTGAGATGTAAAACACTCGTGCTCGTTTGTAATGTTTGAGGCATTTAATCCAAATCCTTGAATTGTATGATTTCTTGTAAATTCAAGCGGATAAGCCGAGCAAAACCACTGTGGTGGCCATCACAGAAAAACTTGGTATTAGTACATTAAAACCACCTTAAAGACTCGACGGACGCAAAGGCTGCTTGTGATTTTATATATATTATGGCTTTATAGCAGCAGCCAGACTCGCTGTGATGCGCTTCCTATGTGGGTCTCCAGAAGAAGGAACACAGAATATATTCTCCAGGAACAAATAAAAAAAAAAACTGGTGCAATTTAGTAAGACTACATCAAGTACAGGAATGAAAGTAGTCCTCTTATTTTTGCAAGCTGGAGAAATCTGGTCCGCCGCCGTGAAAGTTCCCAGAGATCTCTGCTCCGCTGAAGTCAAACTTGGGGTTCTGTTGGAAACCGAGGGAGGACGGGAAATCATGTATATTATATATATCTATATATATAATATATTATAGGTCTCTATAAACACTGTACCAATAAGGTTCCGATGTTAACCTTACTCAACTACATAGTTAAAACATGTAACAAATGAAAATATGTAAAAGCATTTAGTAATCTCAGTTTCATATTCATTTAAGCATTACTACTACATTGTTTTAACAAAGATTAATAAATACTGTAACTATTTATTGCTCATTGTTAGTTAATGCATTAATTAACATTAACTACTGAACCTTATCGTACGCTCACCCGCCAAAAAACAAACAAACTGAATAATATAACTTTTCTATTTTTAATACACTTTATAATGCATTTATTATATTTCAAATACGTAACATTAATTTTTTTTTCAGAATTCTGATGAATCGAAAGTTTAGAATTTAAAACACGAATCTTTTATAACCGTATAAATGTTGAACTTTTGATTAACGTTACAAAACAAACGCAGCTCCTTTGATCTTTGTTGAATCTTGAAAAATACAACGCATCACGTTTTCCACAAAAATATTGTGCAGCACGACGGTTCCCAACACTGATGATAATCAGAAATGTTTCTTGTCAAATCGGCATATTAGAATGATCTGAAGGATCATGCGACACTGAAGACTAAAAATTCACCTTTGCATCACATGAATAAATTACATTTTAACACATTTAAATAAAAAACTAATTGTACAAATATGACTGGTTTTCCCGTAAAGAGTGCTGTATCCAATAAACACACTCTTTGTAGACGCTCTCCAAACTTCTGAATGTTAGTTATTGTTCGACTGAAGCGGCGGCGCACCTCTCTCTGAAACCTCTCGAGCGTCAGCTTCCTCTGCATCTGATCCTGAACCCACGGATCCGCCGCGTACTCGCCCTCCAGCAGAGACCGCCAGCAGTTCCCAGCCTCCCGGTTCGACTTCATCAGGACGATCCGGATCAACTTTCTGTCCTCTGAACGGCACGACAGACACATAAGCTTTTACATGCATGCACTATTTACTCTGACATGAATTTGTTCAGTGGCTTTCAGCGTCACCTAACGTCCACGTCGCTTCCTCGCCGACTGTGGGTCCAAACAGCTCCCCCTGTGAGACGACAGAAAACTGAGTTTATAAATTAGAAGTAGCCGAGTTTGCATTAGCAGCATGCACCTCAGTGGGACGTTTAACGCCACTCATCCAGGCCGAAACATGTGATCATGTATTGTGCTGATATGTCAAAATAACTCAACTAATAACTAAACGGTCCTTCAGAGTAACTGGGGTTTTTAGTCCGACTGGGACAGAGCAATTTCATTTTCTATTTTTGATGTGAATTCCTCGGAGAAACTATCATCACCTCCTCTGCTCGGTTGTTAAACATCAATATTCAGCACATTTATGCATGCAGACAATTAGCCTTCTTCTGTAATTATTTATATTTAACAAAAAAATAAATAAAAAATGCTGATTTTTAAAAAAAAGTTGCAATTGAACGTAAATAGTGACAGATGTTTTCTTCATAAAATAACTTAAACTAAAACAGAAATTAAAAAATATATAGACACTTGTCAAAAGTTTGGAAAAACATATTTAAAAAACAAAAATTTTTTTTTTAAGCCTCTTCTGCTCTCCAAGGTGCATTTTTAATCAAAAAAAAATAATTTATATATTATTATATATATAGAACAATTTTAAAATATTAGTTACAATTAAAAATGACTGTTTTCTGTGTGAATCTATTTTAAAATGTAATTTATTTCTGTGATGCAAAGCTGTATTTTCAGCATCATTCCTCCAGTGTCACGTGATCTTCAGAAATCAGGATAATATGCTGCTGCTCAACAAACATTTATTATTATTAATAAAGTTGAAAAAATTGTAAATGATGATAATAATAGATTTTAAAATGGGGAAATGGTTTCCAAACATTTGATAAGCAACGTTAATGGACAAGTTTACATGAAATGTGCAATAAATGAATACAAAAAATATTATATTAGCACAAACAATCTGCAAAATCTTTAATAACAGTTGAAAAATTATGTGCATTAACGTATGGTTAGTAGAAGGTGAGATGTGTGCTCAAAAATAAAAAAGACGTCTCTAATCTCTCAAAACAATCCTGTCTGGATCTTATAATAACTCATCCATACCTTGAAGATCTGCTGGTCTCTCACGCGCAGCTCGATGTGTTTGCTCCGGATGCTGCACGTGATCTCTTTAGCTGAAGTCCCGGGAGCAACACCGACTTCGATGAAAACCTCTTCTATGGTCTGGTACCACGAGCCCCACGCTGTCTGACACGGGATCACGCCGCTCCTCTCCTCAAAATGCCCCGCCATGCTGCGCTCCTCAGCGGCCTCTCATGAAAACTGCTCGAGCTCACATCAGACTCACTAACAGCTAGTGTTACACTCACTCCAGATGTATTGCTCATGCAGTGTGTCTTCTTCTGCGGCGAATGCCGTGCTGTTGACGGATCGAGCGCGCCATCTAGTGTATCGGAGAGCACGTAAACAAAAGCTAATTTGTAACGTTTTGTCAAATATATAAGGAATAATGTACAGCCAGCGTCCCAATGTCGTATAATATTGTTTATGTTGAGTAAAATACATCGACTGAGTTAAGCTGATACTTATTTTACTCTTAAAGCTAAGAGAAATGATCGATTACATCATAAACAAACAGGCTAGCAGCAAGCCTGCAAAATATAACAATAATGTATTTATCAGTGTAATGCAATACTTAACTAACTTACTAGCTCGCTTTATATGCAATATTTGAGTCAAAAGTTGGAAAACAAAAAACAGCTAAAACCAGCCTAAATATTTATTCTATAAAATATTTTCGTAATTGAAAAAAACAGCATATGCTAGTTAGGTATGTTTTGACGCTGGGATGCTGGTTTAAGCTGGTCCTTTGCTGGTTTAAGCTGGACCTTTGCTGGTTTAAGCTGGTCCTTTTCTGGTTTAAGCTGGTCATGTGCTGGTTTAAGCTGGTCATGATGGATTTAAACTGGTGCCTTTGTGGTTTAAGCTGGTCCTTGATGGTTAAACTGGGCCTTGTCGGTTTTTAAGATGGGCTTGGTGTGTTAAACTGGTCCTTTGCTGGTTTAAACTGGTCCTTTGCTGGTTTATGCTAGTCATGTGCTGGTTTAAGCTGGTCCTTTGCTGGTTTAAGCTGGTCCTTTGCTGGTTTATGCTGGTTTTTTTGCTGGTTTTTGCTGGTTTTTTTGCTGGTTTATGCTGGTTCTTTGCTGGTTTAAGCTGGTCCTTTGCTGGTTTAAGCTGGTCATTTGCTGGTTTAAGCTGGTCCTTTGCTGGTTTATGCTAGTCATGTGCTGGTTTAAGCGTTCCTTTGTGGTTTAAGTGGTCCGTGTGGTTTAGCTAGTCATGTGCTGGTTTACAGCTGGTCTTTTCGGGTTTATGCTAGTCATGGATGGTTTAGGTGCTTTGCTGGTTTATGCTAGTCATGTGCTGGTTTAAGCTGGTCCTTTGCTGGTTTATGCTAGTCATGTGCTGGTTTAAGCTGGTCCTTTGCTGGTTATGCTATCATTTGTCCTGGTTTTAAGCTGGTCCTTTGTGGTGTATGATAGTCATGTGTGCGTTTAAGTGGTACTTTGTCGGGTTTATGCTAGTCATGTGGGTTTAAAGCTGGTCCTGTGCGGTTTATGCTAGTCATGTGCTGGCAATGACCAGCATAAACCAGGCAAAGGACCAGCTTAAACCAGCATCCCAGCGCCAAAACATACCTTTACATACTTTTATGATAGAAATGCAGTGCCATCATGACGTTAACTACTAGGCATGTCCAGTTGTCAGACACCACATAATATATTTATTATAATATACACATAATATAGGTTTTGGGTATTCTCACTCCAAGTTGAACTTAAAAGTTGGCAGCCCTGAAGCTGGTCTTAGCTGGTTTAAACTTGAAGTAGCTGGATTTAGGGAAAGTCAGACAAGGCAAGTACAGGACCGATGTTTATTGAAGCTGAAAAACTCTTGCAAGAAGCTCTAGTTTGCTTATAAGCTGGTTGGCTGGTTTTAGTTGGTCTTCCAGCCTGGTCGTAGCTGGTCAGCAGGCTGGTTTTAGAGAGGTTTTGACCACTTCTTTAGCTGGTCAGGCTGGGAGACCAGCTAAAACCAGCTACTTCCAGCTTAAACCAGCCAACCAGCCTATAGGCTAAGCAAACTAGACCTTCTTGCAAGAGTTTTTCAGCTTCAATAAACATCAGGGCTGTACTTGCCTTGTCTGACTTTCCCTAAAACCAGCTACTTCAAGTTTAAACCAGCTAAAGCGTAGGCTGGTTTTAGCTGTTATTTTCAGCAGATTGCACAGGTACATCTGCAAGAGGTCTGTTAAAGATCGCTTCATCTGCTGTGTACAAACATCTGATAGACGTCTTTAAGATGTCAGTTTTACATTCAATCTAAATCATAAACATCTTTAAGACATCTTCTAAACGTCTATTTGTCATCTGATAGGAAACGTCCAATAGACGTACTGCAGATGAGCAAACACTCTATAAAATACGTCTTGCAGATGTAAATGCAAACGTCTCTGTGATGAATGTGTGCTATCAGGGTAGTTGATGTCTAGTTTGCTTGATATACTCTTTAACCTGTTGCTAAAAAAGCAAGTGGATTTTCCTAATCCTTTAATTTGATTATCCTGAAAGCATTTCAAGTCACATTCAGCCCTTCATTTACTGACAGTCATAAGACAGTGCTTCAGTTCAGTACATCACATTATGACCTCTAACCATTGATGGCTTAATTTATTTTATTTTGTATTTATTTATTTACTTTTTTGCAACAGAAATGGCTCTTCTTAT
Organism: Sinocyclocheilus anophthalmus; assembly: GCA_018155175.1. NCBI lineage: Eukaryota > Metazoa > Chordata > Actinopteri > Cypriniformes > Cyprinidae > Sinocyclocheilus > Sinocyclocheilus anophthalmus. Next base: position 169,973 of record JADLZN010004296.1, on the reverse strand, counting down.
GGCACAAGGTGAGTTAATGGACTAGGTATACTTACTTTAAATGAGTTAACTTTAATGCTAATTTTACCTGACGTAGGTCTAAATTCACTGAAAGGACTAATCAAGATGGTAATTTCTCTCTGTGTAGTGTTGCAGATGTATTAGGAAAGCAAAGGATAAATTCAGAAAATATAACACGGATTCTAGACCGACTTCTTGAGGGTTATGACAATCGACTGCGCCCGGGATCTGGAGGTAAGCACAGGCCTCCCAGTATAGAAATTAAATCATTTGAATTAGAAATTACTAGAAATTTTAATAATTTGTCAAAGTTTTGACATTATGTGGTTCAAAGACGAGATCCCATTTTGTGTTCACATCAAATTACATTTACAAAAGTGATTTTATTATACACAGAAAGCATTTTAAATGCAAGTAAAGTCTCTACTTTAATGTTTCAAATAATGTTTGTGAAAATAAAATATGGGTGAAATAATGTTCCATCGTCATTCAGCGAAACAGATATATTTAAGAAAAAATGAAACAACATACTTATTACAATCTGCACTTATTAAAATATATAAAAGCATAAGAGATCATACTAAACTCTTATTATATTTTAAATGATTAAATACTTATTGTTGACAAATGGGTAAAACCTGGTGGTGTGAAGATTGGGAAAGATTTAAAATGACAATTAATTAGTATTTTAGTGCTGCACTGTGGTCCTTAACTCTAGAGTCTTTTAATGTCATCTAATGATTTTTGGTCTAAATGTGCCTGACAAGATTTTTGTTGATATATGAACTATTGTAACACTGAATGACATTTTCTGTAATCATGGTGAAAACGTATGATTACGCATTTTTTTTTAAATTAAACAGGACACATTCTAATGTATGAAAACAATTAAAGCTGTACTAAACTTCTGTTGTTTTGATGCTCAAATACACCTTTATGTATTTCACTTAATTTTGCTGTAACAGTGTAATGGACTCACATCTCTACATGTAAATGTAATCTGTGATTAACTTTGCAGTCTCTGTAACTGAGGTCAAAACAGACATATTCGTCACAAGTTTTGGACCAGTATCTGATGTTAAGATGGTAAGAAAATACAGCACCCAAATGTTACATCTTTATTTCGATTTAGCTATAGTGCTTCATGTCTTGTGGCTAAAGTACTTTCTAAGTAGATAACAAGCTGATGTGTTATTTATGTCTGTTCAAACTAATATCAGTATGTCAAGCCTCACCCACACTATGCTTAAAAAATAACTTCAATTATGAATTCATATCGGTTGTAACCATGTTTCACAGAAATAAATTGTTCTGTCTCTAAGGAGTTCACCATGGATATGTTTTTCCGCCAAATGTGGGTTGACGAGAGGTTAGCCTTTCAGGGGCCCGTCGAAATCTTGCCTTTGAACAATCGCATGGTGGACAAGATCTGGACCCCAGATACGTTTTTTCGCAATGCAAGGACGTCACTCGCACACAACATGACGTCTCCTAACAAGCTGTTTCGAATCATGCAAAACGGAACGGTCTTTTACACCATGAGGTAAAACAATCAGATGAGGGCTGAGCTTTCAAAAACCCTTGATAGGAAACCCTCGGAAATCTGTTTCAGTATAAGTGAATGTTTTTATTAGGATATTATAATAGCAAATAATTTGGGTCACCAAATAAATGCCTGTTTTCTGGATATTTTAGGCTGACTGTAAGTGCAGTGTGTCCAATGGTGTTGATGGACTTTCCTATGGATGGACACACATGTCCTCTCCTGTTTGGAAGCTGTAAGATCTGTCTGTCGTGTCTGTCCGTCCGTCTATCCATCTGTGCATCATTTCTCAGCTGCTCTCTCTTACACTGTACCTTCAGATGCTTACACTAATCGTGAAATCGTCTACACGTGGAGGAAGGGTCTTCAAGCATCAGTAGATTTTCCCCTGGAATCATCAAGCTTACTTCAGTATGATCTTGTGGGCCAGACCTTGTTCAGTGAAACATATAAATTCAGCACAGGTATGTTTTCATTTAATGCTCAGTTTCCCCTAAATATTACAGATGTCTTGTACAGTTACTGTGTAGGGGTGTGCGATATTTATTGGCTTATTTTTTTTTAATGATATGTGAGCTGACATTATGGAGTGTGTCACTCACTTTTGCCCCCCCCCAAAAAACAAACAAAAACACGTCTTGAGAGTCCAAAAGCATTGACTGTGTGATGAAGCCTATTAGAATGCAGTTAAATGACCCTATAATTCAAGTTATGAAAGCAAAAAATATCCCTGTATATACAGTAGATGTCAGGTATCTTTAAGATGTGCATGTGCTATCAGGAGTATTATCTTTTTTTCTGTTTCACCAATGAAAATAGTTCGAAACAAAGCCAGAGCAGAACATCTGTGCATCTCAGAGCAACACTGCTGCTGTGCCTTGATCCTGAATGAATCTGTTTTTGAACGAATCATTTGATTCAATGATTCAATGATCGATTTATAAAGACAGCCACTTGCTTCATTTCTGAATGAATCATCCGTTTTGAACGAATCATTTGAATGAATGATTCAAATGAATCACTCATTAAGACAGGGACTTGCTGCCACCTACTGGTGGTTTTAGTGTCATATTTATTTATAACCAGCCAAGGTACCATAAAAACACACTACGCAAAATATGGTTTAATTATCATTATCGGAAAATCACCAAATCAATATCGCACACGCTTATTACTAGGGTAAATGACTTATTTAATTGTGTGTGTTAAGAGCTACAAGATTCCCGGCCAGCTTCTCCTCTGAGAGGCAATCTAAGATGCTTAACTGATCAGGCCTAATTCATGCTGTCTGTCTTTAAAAATAGCTGGTTACAATAAGCCCGTTTCAGCCTCTGATCGTGGTTGACCGGGGGCTCAGTAATGAGGAATTTATAGGCAAGCAAAAACGGGGTACCCATCAGATCTGTGAGAAATGGATCAGACTCACATCCGAAAGAAAGTTATGTGCCTGTATGCCTTTACCTTTTCTTGTAATTAAGGACATGAATTAAGAGCCGAGAGCCAAAATTCTCTCTAAATGTTTCGGAGTCATGTTTGGCCAAATGGGCTTGATCAGAGGATCATATGGATGTGTACAGACTGCCAAATTTGCACGATTTGTCTTCATCAGTGTCCTCCTCTAATGTCTTGGGACCATCTAGGTCTGTATTCTGTCCAGGTTGTCCATTTCTATCTTCAGAGGAAGCTTGGCTACCATCTCATCCAAACGTACATCCCATTGATTATGGTGGTTGTGCTGTCACAAGTCGCATTCTGGATCAACAAGGAGTCTGTCCCGGCTCGAACAGTGGCTGGTATGAGTGTGTCATATTTCTTTGAGTATAAAAATTACATTGAACATCTACACTATTTCTGAAAGAAGTCTGTTGTGCTCACCAAGGCTGCATTTATTCAATCAAAATACGGTAAAAACAGTAAAATTGTAAAATATTATTACAATTTAAAATGACTGTTTTCTATTGTAATATATTTTAAACTGTAATTTATTTCTGTGATCAAAGCTATATTTTCAGCATCATTACTCCAGTCTTCAGTGTCACATGATCTTCAGAATCATTCTATATGCTGATTTTAAGTGTCTTTACTGTCACTTACAGTCAGTTTAATGCATCCTTGCTCAATGAAAGTATTTATAAAAAAAAAAAAACATGACCCCATACTTTTGAACGGTAGTGTATGTTATGTTTTGGGGTTTCATTGTGAAATTTGAAGTGCAGTTGTAACGTTTAACTGCACCTATTGTAAAAAAATAAATAAATAAGAATCATAATATTTCTCAAAAGCTGCTTACCCGCCATCTCAGTAAAGAGCACAGTCATCACTCATGACACGCTGTGGTCCATATTTATTCTATGGAGTAGCATACTACTCTTACTGTTGCAATATATAGTATGCATACTTTATACAGTATGCACTTTTTCTGTATGTATGGAGTAACTGAAAAGAACATAGACACTGCACAAAACATCCCACAATGCAATGCGCTTGATTTGACCTTCCATTTCCAGTATAAATGAACTAAAAAGTAATATCAGCCTCAATTTTTAATGTCAGCCTCAATTCCTAATTGGTTTCTTGACTCGTTATTTGATTGTACTGCAAAATTTAGCATTTTACAAAAAAATAGCAAAATAACAGTGTTAAGAATTTTTATTATATATATAGATTTTATTTGCAGTTATATATATTTAATTCATTTTTAATTTTAGTAATTTTAGTACTTCATCTGCAACTTATATTATTTCAGTTAAAGCAGCATTTTCAATGTAAAGTTTTTCATGTACTATTTATATTTAATTTAAGCTTTATTTAAATTAACTAACACAGTTTTTAATATTTTGCATTTTAGTTTTACTTAACAATAACCACACTGATACTCAACAGAAATAGTTTTTGTTCTGTATACAAATAACATACCAACTACATTTACCAAAATGTGCAGTGTGCAGAGTATGGTGTGATTTACAAACCAAAGTATGGTTGGTAATTATTATTTTTTTTCTTGATTATTAAATCAACCTGCCAATAGGTTCTACATAAAACTATATTAAAACTAACCATTTAAATTTTAAAGATGATAACTGAATGCATTTGCTGAATTAAACAACGCAAGATGAGCACAACCACAATGTAGTTAACAGCATAATTTATATTGTTTCACGTGCTATTTAAAAATATAGTATACTAGTGGTCTTAAAGGGACAGTACACCCTAAAATGAAAGTTTTGTCATGATTTGCTCACCCCAAGTTGTTATAAACCTGTCTGAGTTTCCTCTGTTGAACACAAAAGAAAATATTTTGAAGAATGTTAGTAACCAGACAGTTGCTGGTAGCCATTGACTTCCATAGTAAAAAATACTATTGAAGTCAGTGGGGACCAGCAGCTGTTTGGTTACCAACATTCAACATGATAGTGAGTAACTGATAGCAAAATTTAAATTTTTAGGTGAACTATCCCTTTAACTATTCACTGTTTAGGTTTTTTCATGTTCTCGGTGTTTCTGGGATCATTTCCCTTGTAAATCTGTACTTGCGAGTTCACATAATCTCCTGTGACCTTCAGGAATCACCACTGTGCTCACCATGACCACTCTGAGCATCAGCGCCCGCTCCTCGCTACCCAAAGTCTCCTACGCCACCGCCATGGACTGGTTCATCGCCGTCTGCTTTGCCTTCGTGGCTTCGGCCCTCGTCGAGTTTGCCGCGGTTAACTACTTTGCCACGCTCGAGGCCAACAGGGAAAAACGCCGGCTCTCCAGGGCCTCCATTCTGGAGTCCATAGCCCAGGGCAGCGACGACGAGTCGGAGACGGTAACTATCTCCTGTGAGCCTCGCTCAATTAACACTGTGCTGCGGTCAAAAAGCACAGCTGACGGAGCTCCTGGTTATACAATATGCACAACACGAGTGCTGCTCTTCACAAACCAATGAGCTGTGTCACAGTTATTGTGATGCTAAATGAGTGTCGCTCCAGCTGCATATATGCACCTCCCACAGGGATGGCTAAATTCCTCTAAAGACATATTTAGCACGCGTAACTAATTGTAGCACATGGCTCAACCTTTAATGTGTCCACGGCTGTTCAGAAGCAAATTGTTCAGGTGTTCGGTGAGCAGTCATTCACCTGCTCTCTTGCTGCCACGTGTGAATTGTAGTTCTTATCTGTTGTGCTGAGTTGGATATGGTAATTCGACAGACGTGTGGCGTCTCCTGGGACCGCTCTCACGCGGGGAGCTCATGGTTGGTGTTTTAAAAATAGCCGCCCGCATTAAAACTGCGAGCCATGACTCTTATAATCTCTCACCTGTGCTGCGGATCCACTTGCTCCAGTTCTCTCTCTGGCTTAGAGTCTGGATGGGAAGGAAATATACGGGGACATTAAGTGCCAGCATGAGGGGTGTAGTTTAACCTCTTATTTTTATAAAGTGCAATAAAATGTTTTAGAAATATTTGGCTATTTTAAGATGATTTGGTTTCGCCACTGTTCGGCTGGTGAAATCCAGTCATTTTAATAGGAATCCATGCAATCTAGAATGTTGTTAGGGCCAAAGATTTCCACATGCAGAATGAACCAAATTTTGGCGAATATTTGAATGGCCAGAAAACGCCATTGTCCGTTATGACGTGTAGACCGATTATCGGCGCCGATATTAAGCATTTTTATGGTTATCGGTAATTTGTACCGATTTGCCAATAAAATAATTTAAAAGCATTTAAAGATTTTTTTTGTCAGAACCCGTGTTATTCTTAATTTTGACATTAATTTTCATTTGTACACCAGACATATATATCGGTTATCGGTCTACTTGATCTCTAATAATCGGTATCACATCGGCCCTAAAAACACATATCGGTCGACCCCTAGCAGAGATGTATTAAGCACTCATAAGTAAAACCAAACAGCTTTATTTTGGTCAACATGCTGAATTTGTGTGACAAACTTGAACCCGTTGCAAATGGAATGTGCGCGGAAATATTTCGCCGCAACGAAATTCTCAATTGTGTGGATTCCAATTGAAATGTCTGGATTTCTCCAGAGAAAATTCACCGAACAATGGTAAATGTGATATACAAATAAGTGTTGTACAGTGCTGTGAAAAAGTATTTGCCCCATACTAATTTCTTGTGTTTTTGTGTATATCTCATACTAAAGTCTTTGAGAAAAATGAAAACAAAATCTAAAATAAAACAAAACAAAGGCAACCTGAGTAAACACAAAATAGTTTTTAAATGATAAACATTATTTATTGTAGCAAAAAGTTATCTAATCAGTTTCAAATTGATGATCATTTTTGAATAGCCTCTTTTTTGCTTCAATAAAAATAAATAGAATTGTATGTGTTTATTATTTAGTTTGAAACAAAAACAGAAGAAATCAGGATGGGGGCAAATACATTTTCCCAGCACTGTACTTGAGAGGTGTAATTTGTCACACCCTTTGTTCGGTGTACACTTGAATGATGCCCTTGAATCCTGAGAGGTCTGCAATTTAGTTTTCTATCACACTGCCAATTTTTCACCTGGTGGATGATAAAGCCTGTGTAAAAATTCCATAGACTTACATTGAAGGAGGGACCAGAGCTTGTTGGTAGGCTCTTTTGACACGATCAGCATCATTAAAGGGAAAGTTAACTCAAAAATGAAAATTCTGTCATCATTTACTCACTCTCAAACCTGTATACATTTCTTTCAGCTCTTGAACACAAAAGATGACGTTTTGAAGAATGTTGGTCACCAAATAATTGACAGCAGCCATTCACTTCCATAGTATGGAAAAAGTACAATGGAAGTCAATGGCTACCGTTAACTGTTTGGCTACCAGCATACTTCAAAATATCTTATTTTGTGTTCAGCAGAAGAAAAAACTCTTACAGTTTTGGAATAAGAGGAGAGTGAGTAAATGATGACAGAATTTTCAATTTTCGGTGAACTATGACTTTAAACTGTATTATGTGAATACATACTACTTGACTACTGTTTTGACAGTTGATAGCTGTTCAGGATGTTTTAATCAGTACCGTAAAGGATGCAGGTCCTGTCTCTGTTATATATGTGAGCCTGCAGCACAAAAGCAGTGTTAAGTCGCTGGGGTATATTTGTAGCAATAACCAAAAATACATTGTATGGGTCAAAATTATTGATTTTTATTTTATGCCAAAAATCATTAGGACATTAAGTAAAGATCATGTTCCATGAAGATATTTTGTAAATTTCCTACCGTAAATATATCAAAACTTAATTTTTGATTAGTAGTATGCATTACTAAGAACTTAATTTGGACAACTTTAAAGGCGCCTAAAATTGTTTTTTGCACCCTCAGATTCCAGATTTTCAAATAGTTGTATCTCAGCCAAATATTGTCCGATCCTAACAAACCATACATCAATGGAAAGCTTATTTATTCAGCTTTCAGATGATGTATAAATCTCAATTTCGAAAAATGGACCCTTTTGACTGGTTTTGTGGTCCAGGGTCACATTTCTCTTATATCAGGTGGGACTGATTCATATCATTCACTGTTTGTTTTGTCGCAGCCTCAGTCTGATACCAGTGGCTTTAGCCTCAGAAGATGCGCGAACTCCGTGTCTGAGGCGCCCAGGACTCACATTCCCATCTTCCTTCAGGGCTCGGCTGTCCCACCCAACATGACGCTGGCAGGCACCAGTGCCATAGACAAATACTCCCGCGTCCTCTTCCCTCTGGCCTTTGGGATCTTCAACCTCATCTACTGGTACATCTACCTCAGCAAAGACACCTTGGAAAAGCCTAGGTCTGTGGTCTGATAACTGCTGACAGACAGAAAAACTTCTACTCTACATCAAGGAGGGAGTTTTTAGTATTTATTATTACGTTGTGTTCTTTCTTTCAGTTTTATTAGAATGTAATTAGTTATAAAGAGGGAGAACCATAAACAGAAATGAGATTAAATGTGTGCTCACGTCCTAGTAGATTTCAAATGAACAAATTACCTCTTTTTTCTGAGAAAATTGTCTTGTGCCTCCTGATCACTGTCATGCGGAAATGCTCAAAATGGTGCTGATTCGGCAGTAAAATCTAGTTAGCTTGTATATAAGACATACAATATATTTTATACAGTACAGTACACAGTGCTGGGTAGATTACTTACAAATTGTAGTCTGTTACAGATTGCATGATGAAAACTGTAGTTAGTAATCTGGATTACACATATTAAGTAATGTAGTCTGACTACTTTCTGATTACTTTTAGATTACTTTTGACCTAACTTGTTTATCAGGTAGTCTTGAATGGGATTATTGTGTACCATATTGATGGGGGAAAACAAAACACAAGCAGGGTTTCCCAAACTGGGGTTCATGAACCAGCTGTAGGGTGTTTATGAAAAGCTAATAATTAATGAAATAATGTAAAAAGATCAGTCATAAAATGTTCACAAGTTGGAAACCCTACGTTACATGAACAAACATTAATAAACACGAAAATGCCAAAGTGTTCCAGGATTGAAATATTTTTGTCCAGACTTTGCATATTAATAATTAGTGAAGGTAAAACTGGGATAGATGAAGATGATTCGTATTGTCAAAGCTATGCAGCGGCAGTGTTTAGTAACTTGCATAATTATTAGTCTCATTTCTATAAGAGGAAGATTCATTTAGAAAGCAAAATTTAGAACTGGGTGAATTATGAATAATTATGAATAATTTACTGACATTGTGTGAATAATATGTAATCATATAAGCCATAAAAATAACAGTAATCTGATTATGAGCATTTTAAAAGACTAATTTGTCTGACTCGTATCTATTTTTTTTCTTTGGAAATTGTAGGATAAACACACACTGTAAAAAAGGACCGTGAATTTAACGGTAAAAGACTGTAAAAATGCTACAGTAAAAACCTGTTAAATGGTTAATGCTAAATTCTCCTACTGTATACGGTGAAAAACTGTATTGGACATTACATGTAATTTTACAGTAGAATGCTGTTTTTGGAAGTGAAAAAGACCGGATAATTTACAGTGAATAACCGTAAATTTACATTCCCAGAATTCTCTGCGTTACATTTCAAATTTGATGTTTTGTTGTTGAAATAGCTATGTTTCTTCTTAGTTTTTTCTTGTATGTTACACCTAATGTTGTTAAATGAATGTTTATTGCATTATTTCAGTTTCATGTGTGTTACCGTGATGGTGTTTAGTGTTTGTGTGAATGACGCTGTGCACCTTCTATATATGTTATTATTTAAAAGCTGCTTGTGATGGGCTTTGGTTCATCATGTGACTTTCTCATCACCTCCTGCATTTGGTGGTTATCAGTGTATTACAAAGGTACAAAACAGATTTCAGTACTTCAATAGGTTGGTATATTAACATTATTTCAGTTAATGAAATTACGGTATTTAATTGTAAATTTAAGTTAAAACCGTAAAACCTAAAATGGTGCTACTGAATTTTTTACAGTAAAATTCCGGTAACGACAGCTGGTAAATTTTTTTTACAGTGCATGAGACATAATTTATAACATAATTAAGAACTCCTTTATATCTCATGGCCTTAAAATAAAGCAATTACATTTTGGTTATATAGACCATAATGCAAAATATACAGGCCTCTTATAGGCACGAGGTCTTGTATTGTCATTTCTTTGCCATTTCTTTTTCCCGAATTGGAAATAGTGTGGCTATTCATATTTATTTCTGCTCTTTAGCTTATCTTCTCATCCCAGCTCCACAGAATGCTGTAGATGTGTTTTTCAGGAAACTATGATGGCACACAGGTTTGCACTGGATGTGTTATCGAGGCTGTGAATGCATGAATAATTTCTGAACCTAAAACAGCCGCGGGACTCGAGCAGGTGAAAACAGGAGAGGTGATGTTCTTCTGGGTGACTCTGTTGCTGCGGTTGTTGAGGTTAGAGCCCCATCCAAGATTTATCAGGGCTAACTCTTTAAAAAAAAAAATCCTCTGCTGTATTTTTGTTTTATCCATCTGATTTGTTCAAAGGGATCATGAAGCAAACGTCACATTTAATCCCAAATTTCCCTCAATGCCGAAGGCGTGAGATTTACCAAATCAAGAAAATCAACACATCCTATCAAAATAGAGTCACTTATCAAACTCAAACGCTAAGGTTTCATTATTTGTTTTCCTGAGGGGAGCTCATTTGAGGCCTTCTGCAATGTACCACCTGAAATATACAGTAAGACGCAATAATGTACAACTTAAAATGGCATCGAGCCATCGCTCTGCGCATTAGCACCCAGAATTCACACGGAAAAAATGATTTCCATCAAACATTAATCATTGACGTCAGGATACAGGAGATGAAAGCGTGTGCGAGGCTGTGAACACTTGCATGCCACGTTTTCATCTCTGCTGATCTTGTATTTGTCTTTAGTTGTGTTTTATCTCCACAGGGAGATCGAGTGAGTTTCTTCTGAGAGGCGCAAGATATATTCAGCAGTAAGACCGTTGCACTCGACTGTGGTCTCCTTTGGACCGCTCTTTCTCTGTCTCTCACTTTCGTCATCTAGCAACTTCATCCCTGCTGTCTGACACTATTTGACAAGCATTTGATCCTGTCCCTTTCCTATTTGATCACCTATATAGACTTTCCATTCCATTTGCCTTTATATTCACAGCCGAGAGCCACGTTGTTATACTAACCCTGGTACATTGCAAACCCTCCTCTGGTTCTGCTCTAGTTCTGCTCTTCTGCATGTATGTGTTTGTGTGTTGATGACATAATCTGCAGCTCTAACTGGTGATGCAACATTGAACCAATGCTTTCAGTGGCCTGCCCTCTACAGAGACACGGCTCGCACTGCACTAGATCAAAAGCGCCGGGTTTATACTGACAGCTTCAAAGATTTCGCCTTGAAAATAAAGGAGAAAAAGTGCATCCACAGAACTGAACTTTTACTAACACCATTCACACGCATGCGTTTTCAGACACGTTTGGTGCCTCTCTTGACGCGGTGGCGCTGTAACAGAGGGATAGAGTGAATCTCAGTGTGGGGTGTGGATAATATTTAATATGTATTCTCAGCTTACGGTCTGTTTGATGTTCTCTGATGTTTCTCTGTGCATCTAGTTCTCGGCTCTCTCTCTCTGTTGGGAGAACATGCACATGCCCAGGAATGCATGATGATGCTGCCGCCGCCGATGTACTCAAACATCTCATAAGACAATTGTGCTTAACATTTAAAACCCATTTGGAGGAGACAATGTAGTACTGTACTTGCATAATGCGCATATGCATTAGTGTTTCGCCTAATTAGGATATTTTTTTCTTTATATGTTATATTTATCTGATGGTCAACTCATGCAATCCACTAAACTTTTGATGTTTAACCCTCATGTTGTGTTACAGTCATTTTTGGGGAGTTAAAAAAAAATTGTAGTTAATGTTATTGCATTGGACCAAGACTTACTGACTTTGCTTACACAGGGTGTGTGTGTGTGTGTGTGTGTGTGTATAAATAAAAAAAAAAAAATAATAATATTATATATATATTATCCCACTTGCTACCTGAGGCCTACAAACAAACAGACCAAATAGAATAATTATTTTTTTTGCATAACAGCATAATGAGAAATTTACAATCTGTTTTAAAATGCTGGTCATTTTTGACCGCCACCAAATTAGAAAATGTGTTTAAGTACAATATTTTTTTTAGTTAATTGCTAGTGAACTCCTGAAAATTGACAAAATAATTTTTCAAAACAGATATACACATTTAAAATCCTCAGGAAGACTGACCAAAAATATTGATGACTTGTCCTGCACTCAGGGGCATGTTCAACTTTTAGTCCAATCAAATGCTTTCTAGAATGAACAAGCCCCTCCCCCTAATACCACCTGTTTTCACTAGCAATAGCAAGCTACTCTGCACGGTTGTGACTTTCAAACTAAAGAATAGGAACTACATAGCGATTAAGAAGCATTTGGTCTTTAAAGGGGTCATATGATGCTATTAAGATCATTGGGATGGTGTAACAGAATATGTTGATATGCTTTAATGTTCAAAAAAACACATTAGTTTTCAAATACTGTACATTATTGTAGGTCGTCTATGCCCTGCTTCTCTCAAATACGTCGTTTTCAACAAAACCCACTCCTTTGACAAGCTCAGTCTGCTCTGAGTGGCCAGCTGACCCAGTGCATTGTGATTGCACACAAGCATGCGTCGTAAATGTAACGCCCCTTACCATAAATCGCAAGCTTCATCTTTCAAAATAAAAGTAAAGACAGAGACCGAAAGGGGAACAGAGTCGCGTGACAGACACAGTGATGAAGCTGGTATGTGTTTGCCATACACAAGCCACGGTTAAGACAGCTGCCTCCACTGTGAGGACCCTGTCTCGCTCTCTCTCATCTCTGTCACACACACACACACCACACACACCACAAACACACACACACCCACACACACACACAATGCGCAAAACTCTGCATTTGAACAGGTCAATAGCAAATACTTAAAAACTAATAACAAAACAGTAGCTGATTCAAAAGCACCAAATTGTCATAGCAAAGTCAGAATAACCTCCTCTCCTAGGTTCACGAAACAATCGTCCATAAAATGCATTGCTGTTCTGTGTAAGTAATCTTAAAGATTCCTAAAATGCATCTACTTTCGGAAGGCCAAAAAAAAGTACTTTTGCTTTCGCCTAGAAAAACAGCGTCTCCCTGACATGGCTGCTTCAAACACTAACTGCGGTTACTGAAACCACGCCTTCTTTCTTTGCGTGCACATTTGGGTGCATTATGCAAATATTTCCACATAGTGACATAGATATGTGGGGGCGTGTTAGAATGAGCCGTTTTAGGGGGGCGTTGCAGAGTCTTAACTTTGATAAAGAATATTTTTTTGGTTTTGAGACTTTAGTCTTTGCAATTTTACATATCTTCTTTATGCACCAAGAGATTGTAAAACTCCAAAGAGAAAGGAAAATTTTTAATTGCATCATATGACCCCTTTAACTGTAATATGTTGAATGGCTATGTTTTCTGTTTCTCTCACAATAAACACGTTCCGAGGAAACTCTCAGCGGCTCTTTATTCTGAGACCCTAAAGCAAACGTTAATGACTATGATGGGCTACCTGAAGTTCGGTATGACTGAAACCCCTTCGTGTCACCTTCAGGAACCCCTCAAGTTCCACATTCACACACAGGACTAAAAATGCTGCATGAGGATCACCTGATGTCTTCTTCTTTCTTGACTTGGTTTATTCAGTCGTCCCTTTAATTTTTCCCCCGCAATGGAAACAGCTCATCCAGCATCATCAGGAGCTGCTCTTTGATCTGGAGCTGGCGTGTGCGCATGCGCAGCTCATTGCCATCGCTGCACTGGCTTCAGTAAGTTGGATGTGTGCTGTCTTCATCATCACATCCGAAAGCGCATCAAAACTGTTGCGATGGAGAGTATCGGAAAAACCCCACATATCATCTTCTTATGTCCGCTGATCGTGGCTGTGGCGTGCGGGCAAAGGTAGGGTTGCATTTTGTGCCGTTTCAGAAAAGAAAATGCTGTGTCTTTGGATGTAAGAGGAATTTAAGAACATCTCGTCATATTATTGCAGTAGCAGAGACCCGAGCAATATGCCGGTGGTTAAAGACACCGTGGACAGACTCATGAAAGGATACGACATTCGGCTGAGGCCAGATTTCGGAGGTAGGCTAGCATGAGTAAAATTCGTATAATTGTTGCATTTGGATTGTCACGCGCACTAACATGCCCGATTACTCATGCAAACCTTGTTTATTCATCTCATGTCAATGCATGAGAAAAATGAACGCATGCTTATTTCCTGCAATTTTGCCATTTGATCGTTTCCCAGAGAGGGACGCTAACTTGGGGATCAATTCAATTTGCAGCGCAACTTTTGTTGCATCATGACAGCAAATGAAATGGCATGCTTTAAAATCTCCTTTGATGCACGCGCACACATACGAGTCCATCATAGAAGATGCTCAAGCTGTTATTGATAGAAGGACGCGTCTAACTGTGCATTTGTCAGTCATGCAGTTGCGTTTGTGCGTTCACCTCCAGTGGCTGTAACAAATCAACAATTTCATGCGCAATGCCACGTGAATTTGGGGTGTTGGTGTTTCATATACATATAATACATGCTGTTTCATATATAGAGTGCCACAAGAATGAGATTTAGTGTAATTTGGCACAATCTATACCTGGAGGTTCAAGTGTGGGTTTATGCATGCATGCAATTTCCCTTTTAATCATTTTGCCTTTCTCTCCATCAGGCGCTCCGGTGGCGGTAGGGATGAATATAGACATAGCCAGCATAGACATGGTATCCGAAGTAAACATGGTATGTGGCATGTTTTCCATTGGTGTTATGTGTTCTTCTGTTAAAATGCGCACCAGCTGATGTGGCTCACACATGATGATTAAATGTGAAACTGCAGAAGTTCACTGGCATGCTGCGGTATCTGCTCTGCATTTCTCTGCTGACATTTGAATTCAAAACACACGCGCACTGGCGCACTCGCAGGCGCACCCGCACGCGCTCCGCATGTCTCATGCCCAGCGGTTTGATAGAAACAGGCACGATCGTGGACGCACCTTTACACGCTGTGACTTGGGTTTAATCGCACATCTAGTTCAAGGTGAGCGTTGCCCTCTCAAGGAGAAAGACGGCACGTGCCGCGGATGCTGACCGAATCACGCGTTTCTTTGTCGACAGAGACGGGTTTTGGGAGATGCACGTCTATAAACAGTATCTATCGACGTTTTTGTAGATGCATCTTCCTTTTAAAATGCGTATGCATTAAACTGTGATGTAAAGCAACATACTGTTGATGGGGACCCCTGAAAAGTTTATCTCGCGCAAGCGCATCCTCTGTCGGAGGCAGCTGTAATTGCAGGGGAATATGTATGGCTGTGAAATTAAAGATTTATGGCTCGTACTCATTGCAGCTTTATCATTTCAGCGGGGGTGATAGAGTTTGTTTTCGACTCATTTCCCAGTCGCTCCTTTTAACTCGATGAAGGTGAAGTGGCCTGTGCCAGGAGCTCTATATTTTCTTCAGCGATCTGTGTGGAAAAACAAAAGCATGCCTCTTTTGCCAGTCGAGTTCACACATATATTAATAGCGCTGTTGGTGGTGCACGCACGCAAATGGTCAAATCTATAATGGAAGCGATGTTGTTTCATTACATTTCATTAAACTTTGAATCTTACCTGTTTATCCTGGATTTGGTGCTTGAAGCAGGGCTTCAGCCATTGTCCATCAAGGTCAGGATATCCCATGGACATAGAGTTGTTTGGAAAAGAAACTGAAATGAATAAAATCCAAAAATAAAATGGGAATTTCTGTACATTCATATAAATTGTTGTAGTTGTCCTCAACTTAAAAATATTTCAGCTACAATTTGCTCACTATAGGACAATTTTTTTAAGTGCTTATACATGATATTCCATGAGTAAGGTGAACTTTTCCCCATTATTTACTATTAGTATTTTTTAAGTAATAGAATTATAGGCAGAACAGATGATAACTATTAAATAGGTTATATTTGGTAAATAATATACTATAGTTCATTGATACATTTACCATAATTAACCTATTAAATTGAACTAATTTTAAATACACCAAATGTCTATTTCTCTCTCTTTAAATGTGATTTTGGCCTTTCCCAGGTCTTGACCTTTTCGACTGTATTCAACGATTAAAATCATACATAAAACATGAGTTGGATTGGTATTCAATATCTTGACCTTCAACCTGGTCACCAACGTTATTTTAATAAAGAATGACAAAACAAATCATTCTATTATTTTTTTTATAAAATCGCAAACCTCATTGAAAATTAATTACAAAATAAAACAACTCTTAAAAATTGTATTTCGACCCTTAATGATCATTTTGACTTTCCATGTACTAATCATGAACGACTGAGAAAGTCATGGATATACAGCCCTCAAAATAATGCTGTTTTAAGGCAGACAGACTTCTGGACGGATGCTTCATACTGTGTAGTGATGTGCTTACAAATGACCTTTATAGATCTGTCAGGTTTGTTGCTTGTCACGGTCGGGCTCTGGAATCCCGAAGAGTTGGAAAGAAAAGATGAAAATCTTATTTTTTTTGCAGCTCCAGCAAAATTGGATTTTCACTTGAGCTCGCAGCCGACAGGATCCTCAACTATCCTGAGGGTTGACAGGGTTGATCTGGGAGCTTTGCAGCCATTAGTATCTGATATTTCCATTCAAAGCCAACATGCATCATGCCTCTCTCTCATGCTCGCCTCTTTGGCGCCTCGTACCAGTTTACTGTCTCATTAGTCCAGTGCGATGCCTGCATCTCAGACAGATGTACGATCTCTCAATTAGGAGCGGCACGGCTGCCCCAGGTGTCTTTGCGAGGCGTAACTGCTTCAAGTGTTTTGTTTTAAGCAGCCCCCTTCATCTCCTCCTGTCTGCCATTTCACACGCATGTAAACAAGGGCGTTCGCTGTGCTTTAAATGTGGCCAAAAAAGCCTCGACCAAAGGTCACCCGTGTTGTTTGGCAATGCAAATCTTTAGGCCAGTCTACGCGAGATTTGACATTAAAATGCGGGCTATTTTTGGAGAAGAGGCAAACGCAGGCCGTGCTCTCTGGCTCGGGCGGAGAGGCGGCTTCGATGACTCATTCGAGTTCGAGGAAGGGCCTAATCGTAAATGGATAAGATGAAATTCCTGTATCGATCTGTTTGTCACCCATGCTTTTCGCACTGGCTGATGTGCATCTCCGGGTTTGCTCGCATAAATTACGCTCTGAAATGTGCCGGGGTGTGGTCTGCGGCCGGGACGAGGACCGTTAAACGGTTTCTCGTGAAACATAATAGGTCAGAGGTTCAAAGTAAAAATGAGCATACTTGTGTTAGCTCATGTGGTGCTAAATATTACCAGAGTGGCGGAAGACGTTGGCCCTTATATGTATCTTTATCCTTGACAAGCATAATGCTTACATGAATAAGATTGCAGTGGACCCGTCGGCAATGATAGCGTGTGAAATAACGAATGGAGATATAAAAGACAAGGTTTAGACTCAAAATAGAGTCGCTCGCTTAAGTGTACTAGTTTGCGGTAGTTTGCTAAGTCATTCGGCTATAGTCGAGTTAGTTTCTTTTGAGGTCAATTTTATTGAAATTCGCGAGCTGTATACATGTGCGGAATTATGTGGATCTTTTACTCTTTTTTGCTATGACACCACCGGACCTCTGTCTTAAAGACTTGTCGTGTTTAATGTGGGTTCTTTCGTGATAGCTTGTTAAGGCAAGCTTGCAGGGGGAGATTTGGGTTTTGAGTGGATTCTCTCGTACGTAACGTCGGTGCGTGTGCTGTACATTATTGCATTTAGCTACTGCCAGAAATAGAGACATGGGTGTAGGTCCACATGATGTGTCTCCAACAGCAGGCCACTTGTATTATGGTAGATAGTATCATGGGACAGCTGAGTGAGACTCTCACATTCACTCGCGCTGAGAATCTTATAAGTCTGTGCGAGGCGTGGGTGCCTCTTCTCCCGCCTATCATTTTTGAGCACTTAACTTTCCCGCCACTCCGCCTCCCCGTTAACGTGCCACGTGTAGCACGACTGCTTACGCCGGTGGTCCTAGACATTTCATATCTAAAGATTCATATTTTAGAGAATGCAGCGCGGGATGATTGTGGTTAGAGGTGCTGACTAGTGCAGTTTGTAAGGTGCGCATACTCCGAGTTATGCGATCTATCTATTGACCTAATCCTTTACTGTGTTGTGGTCTGTGGTCATAGATAATGGAAATCGGCTATAAATGTAATGTTTACTACTTATCTAATAAAGATGGTATATGGTACGAGGTTTTTTTTTTTGATGGCCAAGGATCCCCAAATTGATGATCTTAATGCATCCTCAACAGTTCATGAAGTCAGCTGTTTTTTTGTCTCTTTTTTTGATGGGTAGGCATGCAGGAGTTATTATAAAGACAACACTGAACACTGGCATTTGTTCGTTCGGTTTTCTAAAGAAAAAAAACCAAAGACATGGTTCAAAATATAATGGAATGAGTCCAAAAAAATACTTACCAAAAGATACTTACTTGCAAGTTTCTTGCGGATTTTCACTTACATGAAAAAAATTGTAATTAGTAACGTAGATCGTCTAGAGGTTAGGTTACTGTTTTAGTATGCTTATTGGCTGACACTTGTTTATTACTTCGTTTGACCTACACTTCGTTTACCTCTAGATTTGAATGGGATTGTTGGTGCCAGTGATATATATATCTAAGTAAAAGCTAAAAGACAAAGCAGAGAAGAAAAGGTATTCATTCATTAAGCATGAATGGTTCATGGGGTAATCAGTCATGGTTTCCCAAACTGTGGGTATAGATAAAATCAACACTAAATATTAATAATTTTGGCTTTTCTGCTGTTGGTGCTAATAATGTATCTGTAATCCATAAACAAGGGACTGGTATCTGAATGACATTTTTTGAAAATGTAAGATAATCTAAGTTACAGTTACTGGGGGGTGTATTCTGATGCATGTATCCAGATTAAATGTTACTGCCGTCACTACCCAGCCCTAAAAACCCTAAATATAAATTTCCTTATCCATGGACTACGGTCATTTGCTTACATAGCTTGTGATATTTGCATGTTTCCTCTAGTCCTCTTTCTTTCTTCTTCTGGGAATTATATAAAAAACTTCAATTTTATGAAACAATATATTTTATGTTACATTACTCCGTCGTCGATTGTATTCCGTGAACTCACTTTTGTCATTAGAATTATAATGTTTTTTTTGTTGCAATAAAATAGACGCTTACAAATTCTTATGTGGCAGTTTAAAATGGCCTGAGGTGATTCGACGACTGACCGCGTTCGCCCATTTATATCTTGCACTATTTGAATGCATGAACTCACATGCAAGAGTTAGTTACCCTCGGTCTGCCACTGCAAATCGGCACAGTTTAGAGTATCTGCTCGCCGTTCACTCAGTAAAGGACCTGCCCGGAAAAGTTTTTTTTTTGGGGGGGTTTTTTTTGGGGAATTCCTTTACTCACCCTCAGGGGATCGTTCCAAACCTGTATGAGGGGTTGCCTGTGATGAGAACAAGACCGTTGCGTGTTACCATGACTTCCATCATTTTAGAGTCAATGGGTACCATCAACTGTTTGGTGGAGCAGATACTCTAAGCTGGTGCAAATGAGTGGAGGCGGGGACTAATTAGCATATTCATGGTTCCACATACACGTAAAGGGGGTTATGAGAGGTTGTAGAAGTTAGGAGTATAGAATGATCTTATTTCCGATGATACTAACCGCAAGCAAGGAGGTAACTCATACCTGTTATGGAACAAACTTGAGTGTGAGTAATGATGGACTAGATTGTCCCAATTTTTTGGTGCACTGTCTCTTTACCTGAAGGTACTAAGTCGATGCTAGCACGACTACGAAGTGCAAATTGTATGGTAAAGAGATGAGTTCCACCAAAATTGTAAAGGTTCGTATCATGATTATCACCCTTGGGTTGTCATTCCAAACCAGTGAATTCCTAATCGTTCATCTTCAAACGACAATTAAGGAATGGTATGATGGAAAGTCCGAGCGCTTTCTGACCCTGGCCCTATGACGCATGCCAACTACCACGTTCTGAGGCAGCGAGATATAGTAAAGAAATCGTTAAAATAGTCCATGTGACATCAGTGGTTCAACTTCCATTTTGTGAAGCTACAAGAATACTTTTTGTGTGCAAAGAAAAAAAAAAAGACTTTATTCAACAATTCTTGAATAAAGCGTCGTGGCACTCTCTGGGGTGTGTATTTTTGCTACTCTGTATTTTTTCACTAGTAGAGGTCTTAATTATTAATTTATTCATGTAGTTGTTTTGTCCGTGTAAGGGGGGGAGGAGGGTAGGCATGTAATAAGCAGGATAATGCTTTGCACAAGGTCCTGGTCATCCTCTGAGGGACTAGTTTGCTAGTATCTAGTATCACTTAGAATGTTTTCGTAAGAAAGTTTAATCATATAACAACATTAAAGTCTAATTTCCAAGCTAATTCTGCGAAGAGGTGCTCAGTTGTAGATTAATTTGAAACACCTGGCGTTTGGAGTCTGTCTGACATTGCAATAAACTTTGCCACTTAATCACGTCTTCGACATCAAACGTTTATCTCCAAACATGTCATCAACATCCTCATCACGGCACTTGCGGTTATGAGCTTAGATTAAGTGAAGTTAATGTGACAGATTTGGCTTGTGCGATCTGTTAATATATCATCCTGTGATGGGCTGTTAAATCAAACGTGTTTAAGTAGCTGTAAAAAACGCTCCGTTGGGAATGAAGGCTAATCGGGCCAGTCATGCTATTAGCACCCCGGGTGTGACCGCTGCATCTTAAGTCCATCTCTCTAACAACCTACAAAATTCAGAGGCTTGTGCTTAACCAGTCTTTCGCATGGTTTCGTTGTCATAACCTATTAATGAAGTCTTCAAGTCTGCAGCAGCTGTGCTGGTGTTTCTCTTATTTGGAGAGACACTGAGACTACGGCGGCGGTGATGTTAAGTGCCCCGTTATCAGCGTCCTCATTTGGCACTTTCCACAAATAGAGGCGAACAGAAACACTTTGGTCCCTCATGACTTATTTAAAGCATTAGAGGCGCACATCCCATGTTTTTATTTGTTGTAATGGGAAACGAGCCTATATAAGAAGTCGCCTACTATTAGATCGACAGATGTTTGAAATGGACTCACCCTGTTACCACTTGATTTACCCACACAAAAATACATCTCTGCTTAAAATTGTGGAAAGCGTTGTTTGGAACATTTCTATTGCATGATGAAAGGCAAATAAATAATTAAATTTTTCTCAATTTCTGCACTGATTGAAGTGTTGACTAGAGGTCGACCGATAGTGGATTTTTGCCGGATACCGAATTAGCTAGTTGTGGACCACAGCGTGCCGCTACGCGATTAAGGTTGAACCGCAGTTTTAAAATTGATACGGAACAAAAACTAAAATAGTGCTTGTTATGACCAAAAACGTTGACTGCACGCCTACTAGTAGTAAGCAGTAAAAAAAAAAAAGTGATAGTCATTGTTTGAAATGGTAGACACCCTCTAACAGGAACAAATACTTTACACAGCTTGTCCTCTGAATCTTAATGGGCTGACGAAGCTGGGGAACTCTTATTTCTAGGGTGTTACCATTTGTAAAAATTTCAACAGTCATGCTTAA
The DNA here is from genome assembly GCA_018155175.1 of Sinocyclocheilus anophthalmus. NCBI lineage: Eukaryota > Metazoa > Chordata > Actinopteri > Cypriniformes > Cyprinidae > Sinocyclocheilus > Sinocyclocheilus anophthalmus. Next base: position 148,219 of record JADLZN010004296.1, on the reverse strand, counting down.
AGATAGTCATATTTAAATATCTACACAAAGGCCATTGCATTGAAATTACATGCATATGGATATTGTATGTATGCTCTCACACTTTAACTGCTTCTATTCTAGAACACTTGATGATTATCCAATCAAAATAAAAGCGCAGCGCTGAGACTAGGAGAACTCACCGGTATCACACACACTCAACTTGAGCAGCGGTCTAAAACAGTTTATTTAATCACCAAACAGCAACAAGTTTACTTCAAGAATGAACAATTAGGCATAGATGAGTTTGAAGTTCGGTGTTTAAAAAAAAAAACAGAGCACACGGCAAGAGAAAGCCGCGACCTATATGATAGCTCTAGTAACTGAAGCACACATAGCCTTGTTAGAGCCACAGAAAGCCACAACGTTTGCGAACACTGGGGGGGGGGGGGGGGTCACAATACACAATTCATGATGTACATTAACAACGATTCCGGGACCAATATAGGTAATGTTAAAAGAAAATATGTGGGAGTGGCCTCTGTGGCACGGCAGGATTTCTGTCGGCTGCATTTAAATCTGCGTCTGAAGTTTCCCGCTCTGTTCAGCGTGCAGTATCACTTGTCTAAACAAATAGCATGTGCTGTCTGTGATTTCAACCACTAGAGGCCGTTCTCGCACTGTGTAATGACAGCAGACCCTTCTCAGCCGCTCCAGCAATGGACGCAAACCAGAAAAACTATCAGCATGGATTTTATAGCCGATAGTTCCAGCAATCAACTATCGGTGCCGATTAATCGGCAAAACCGATACGTCGGTCGACCTCAACTGTTGACCGCATTCATTAAGCTTGACAGTTCCACCCTGTTACGCAAGTTATTGGTAAGAAAAAACTAAAAGCCTTGTACTTGTGATATTATATAAAGACAGGTTAGTTAACAATTAAACAACATGCCTTTAGTTTGTCCTTGGTTCAAACGTCTTGTTGGAAAAGCGCATTACAGGGTAACGCGAGTACGTATCGGATTATCTTTTTTCAAGTACTGGAAGTACGCATTACGTGTTTAATTTTACAACAAATATCTGAGTTACTTTTTCAAATAAGTAATGCAAGTTACTTTGTTTTCTCATGTATTGACTTGACAGCTCTCCTGTCCTCATGATGAGAGAAAACAGGAGTGAGTGCAGACGTGTTGTGTTATTGCCGAAGAGTGTTGAACTTTCTTCTCCTGCGTCCTATTCTTCATGCAGTCCAGAATGGCAGAGGCTTATTCATTTCACTTTTTTGGTGTGTATAGGCTTTTATATTTGCCAAAAATATAAATTTTTTTATTTTAAAAACAAACAAGCAAGCCCAGCCCAGATTAGAGAAAGTAATGCAAAGTAAGTAAAAAGTAACTAAGTAGTGCAATTAGTTACTTTTTTAGGGAGTGACACAATACTTGTACAATTTTGCACAAAACTTTCTCACCGCGGGAACCTTTTCATAGTATCAGAACTAATTGTGGAACTACCCACTTTTCGGCGTGTTCGCACCGCCGGAACTGGGAGTGATTTTAGTACCGGACTGCCTTTTTCGAGAACCAAATTAGCTCCTACTCCGGAGCCGGTTCTAACCGGCACAACTGGTACTAATCATGACGTAAGTAGACATTGATTGGCCATGGCCAAACGCGTATGAAAACGCCCTCACCCGCCATGATTTAAAACGCCTTGTAAACATACTGTAAACATTGTGTCACCTTATTTCGCAAGTATGGAGAACAGCAAAATAGATGGACGGACGTGGAAGTGCAGGCACTTGTAGCAAATGTAACACTACCAGTTGTCGTTGGAGAATCTTAGTCCTCCATTCCGTTCTTTCAATCGCTTTACATATACATCGACTTTCCATGTCCTGGTGATTTGTGACACCGCGAGCCACGAAACAATCACAGCTCCGTCAACTGAGTCCTCCATTCCTCCTGTTGCTAATGTTGTTCCTCTGTTGTTCTACGTTTCTGTTGTTGAACGTCGCGCACAAATATTGCTGTCGCCGGCTTAAGTGTCCACGTCTTAGTACACACTCTCGTGGAATGCAACCCTTTAAATGGTACTGGGAATTAGTTCGCGCAAAATCGTCCCAGTACTTTAGTACTGTACATTTAGTTCTGGAACTAAAGCGGTGCGAAAGGCCCTTATGTTGTAATGAATTCATTTTGAAAGTAATTTGCCCCAACATTGGTTATAATGTAAAAAAAAAAGTTAAAATATAATCTGGACTCAAAATAATTGATTTTAGTGTTGAAAGCATTGATCAAGCTCACAATTCCACCCTGTTACACAAGTGTAATTTGCATGTTTATTTAATGTTTATTGATAGAAAATTTAAAAATCGTGATTTTAAACGTGATTTTAAATGGATCAAATGTTTGGTTACAACCCAGTTGCAAAAATTACAAACCTCAAATCAAATAAACAGAAAAAAAACCTGCTAATATAATTTGCAGTTTAATATTCTGTCGAGGAACATCATTTTTTAAAGGTTAACACCTCCTTTCATTGACTATTTGTTGAAAAAATGCACTACCCTATTCTCGGAAAGTGCCATTTATTTCAATGCCTGGAAAACAGAATCATCTTTTGTTTTTCTTGACTTCCGTTGTGTGCCGTGGAGATGTATGCTGCTGAACGTGATGAGTGTTGGATTGGGGTGTGGGGGGGGGGGGGGGTTTGGTGGGGGGGGGGGGGAGGTTTTTTGTGACAGGCTTAATGGAGAACTCCCAGCAGCCTCTGCGTCAGTGTCAGCTCAGTGGGAGAGACCCGACAAATGACGTTGTGTCATCCTGTCACAATCTCGGTATGATCTATCGATCTGGATATCCATCTGAAGAGCTGGCATGCTTCACTTTATCTTACGTATGCTTGTCTCTCAGATCTGGCGTGCTCCGCTGTAGATCATACTATGGCTGGATCAACAATAAGGATCTGTTTTTTTCTGCTGGCCCAGTCAGTTCAGTAGGTTTGATTTGTACGTCTTCCAACATTAAATACCCAACTACAGCAAATGATACCTTTAGCAACACATTTTGTCGGGAAAATATAGGTGGGGGGGGGTGCGGTGGATGTGTGGTTGCTTTCCAAAAGAAATGACAACAAATATTTTTAATGTAGTTAATGTGCAATAATGCACAACTACACTGTAAAAAAATATTTTTCTAAGTTGTACATTACCAGGCGTACCTAATTTTTACAGAATAACTTTACTACTCCAAATTCACATTTACCAGACTCAAATAAAGTCTCACTTGAAGTCAAATCTCTTGGTGAAATTTACTAGACATTTTCGAGTGTAGTAAATCTCTGTATCCAGCACTTTTTTTAAATTGGTTGTATAACGGTCACTCCTGTCGAAGGTGCTTCCCATGACACTATCACAACTAGATTGTCTTGCAATTTTGCCCAATCGTCATGTTAAACCACTAGCGCCATATTTATGCAGGCATAAAATCATGTACAAAGTAAACATTCATTAAGCATGACAATTCCACCCTGTTACACACATTATTGAAAGAAAAAATGATCAAGTATTTTTTAAAGACCGTGACCTGTGATATGATAACAGTCTACACACTTGTTATTTAACAATTAAACAACTGACATTTACACTGTTAATGCTCTAAAGCAAAAAAATGTGTTAAAACATTTACCTAAGCGTCAAAATCACGGATTTGTCAGTGTTAAAAGCATTGATCAAGCTCCAATTGCCACCCGGGTACAAAGGTTATTGGTAAGAAAGAAATGACATGAAATGTTTTTTTCTTTCATTTATGGGAAGTTTACCTATAAATACAGAAAAAAATTAGCTATCCAGCAGTGAGTGATGGCTTAATGGAAGATAAATTTGCATCCGTGTTTTAGTATATATGTGTGTATTTATTTTTTACTCAACTGTAAAATGATTTTCAAAAGTGTTACATATTGTTAAGTACTTTTCCAACGATGAAATACTATTTCAGTCTTTCTGCTTCTAAATTTCACAGCTACTTGCAATTTCTATGTAATTTTACTAGCAATTTTAGAGTGTAGCAAATCCTACACCAGTTTTTATAATTTTCTCTCCTTTCTAATCTAGGCTTCCAAGACGATCACAAATAATTCTTGCAATTTTGACAGAATCTTGTCCGTGTTAACCAGCTAGACCATGGTGTTGCATCATAAGTCCATCCGTAATGTTGAGTCCTGGTTTGGTATTTTTAAGCGTCGGCTTGCTCAAGCCAGTGGAAGGAAGTCGGTCCGTTGCAGCGAGAGTTACAGATCTTGTTCCAGTGACTTTCATTGCATACAAAGAGCTTCTTCTCATGTCTCAGACTTCTTTAGTTGCCGATTTTTCACATCACATAAAGAATTCATAACCGGTGCGCCCTTAATTAGTACATTTATGCTGCAGATTTAAAGACGTCCTTGATTAAATTAATGTGCACTTGCAAATTTCAGCTCTGTTAACGATGATTAAACAGCACAACCTAACAGAGGCTTTTTCACTCTTGCAGAACATCTCTGCTTCTCAAAACGCTTTAAAGGGATAGTTCAGACACAAATGACTATTCTGTCTTCCTTTACTCGCCTGCATGTTGATCCAAAGCGTAACTTACTTTCTTCTGTGGAGCTTGAAAGGATACTTTCTAAATAATTTAATGCTCGTGTTCAATGCAGCTGAATACTTTTATGGTGCATTGCATTTTTTTTCAAACCTAAAAGCTTCACATCCGGTTTCATTGTAATTGATTGAAAAAGAACAGCACAATTTCATCATATGAAATACTGTAAAAAAACAAAAACAAACAGTTATTTTGTCAACAACCCATTATATATCAATGCACCAATGCACTATTTTCATGCATGATTCTAGCAACAGAGAAATGGTGATAAATCCACTCGGTTGCATGTGAGCTCACAGAAGCCGTGTGTTTGCGTCTCAGTTTGAGATCTATTGATGTCAAAGAAGAGTAAACAGAGCCCAAAGAGGCATCTGCTACCATCTGTGACCATAGTAATTATGCTCACATTTGGCACTGAAGCCAAGAGGAAAGTTCCAAGCCCAGGTGTTCCACATTCTGTACCCTGGCATCCACACTCCGCTCAGAAAAAATGTATATTTAACCTCTTTTCCCAAAGATGTTAATCTACAGTCAGTGTTTTCCATTTTTCTCCAGTTTTTCTCTTTGTGATTAATAACCGTAATACATCAGCATATGCTATATATGTAGTCCTGCTTCACTGTAGTTCTTCACTGGAACGCTGTGTTTAAAGAGCTCAGAATGGAGGAATATCATTTGGCATAAATATCATCAAAACATTTTGTTCATGCATAGCGCAAATCCTCATTCTTTATCAGAGGCTTAGCTCATCCAAAAATGAAAATTCTGTGGATAGTTTACCCAACCTCATGCTGTTCCAAACACAATCTTTCTTACATGCAACACAAACGCAGATATTTAGCAGAATGTTCGTGTTGCTCTTTTTCCATACGATGATTAAAGTGGTCCACGCGTCTTGCGTACTGTATTTCAAGTCTTCTGAAATAAAATGATAGCTTTGTGTGAGGAGCATTCATCAATTTATCCATGAAATCTGACTTCTTGTATCCATGCAATGCACAAGAAGCAATGACATTTAGCGTTATTGACCAGTGTTGGGGAAAGTTACTTTATAAAGTAGTGCATTATAATATTGCATTACTCATGAAAAAGTAACTAATTGTGTTGCTTTTTATGGAAAGTAATGCATTACGCTACTTTTGCATTACTTTTTGTCAGCTGGGCTGGGCTTGCTTATTATTTTTTCTCATAACAAAAGACACAAAAGTTATATTTTTGACAACTGTAAAGGGCACCAAAAGTGAAGTTAATAAGCCTCAGGCTAAAGGAAGTGCCTCTGTTTTCTCAGATTTCTCTCGACACGGGGACAGGAGAAGTGTGAGTGAATAAATGGGAAAACAAAGTAACGTGTTACTTATTTGAAAAAGTAACTCGGATATTCCGTTGTAAATTTAAAAGTAATGCATTACTTTACTAGTTGAAAAAAAGTAATCTGATTATGTAACTCACGTTACTTCTAATGTGTTACTGTACATAACATACTGTATATAAATTTGAGTTTTGAGGTCTCTGGTGGAAGACTATTTTTTTCATTTTTCACGTCACACAAAACTATCATTTTTTTTCACATAGATCACTTTTATGGTGCTTTTTAGTTCTTTTTCTGGCTTGAAAGCTGCTGGTTCCTATTTGCTTTCATTTTATGCTTGAGAGCAGCATGAATATTCTTTATAACGTCTCTTTCTGTTTCCCTCGAAAGGAAAGCAAAGTTGCGTTCCAATTGACAGGGTCCCTACGGAGTATTCACTCTCCTCCTGCTCCCTGTCGAAGATGACAAAATGAGTTATTTCTGCAAATTCATAAATGTAATATAAACGACCATACTTTCATTTAATATATATCTGTATATAACACATTCATGTGTTATTAATTTAATGCAAATAAATTAGACGGTGCTAAATTGAGTGTTGTGTTGATTAATAATAAAATAAACTTGATTTAGTTATATTAGATGTGCTTTTGATCTTATTTAACCATTGCACTTTATGCCTGCAAACAGCCACGTACTAACCACACCTGGGATTAATTAAACTCAATAAAAATGCTGAAGCCTCTAATCATTTTTTCCTGGTTTATTTCAGTCAAATGTCTTTAAGTACTGGAGTGATGCTAATTTACACAGTGGGTGAATTTCCTTCTCCACTTCATGTGAAGTGATGTATCGATGCACCCTTATTCTCAATGTGTTTGGTCTGAACACGTTCACTCCCTTTGGACTGGAATCTCACAGGATGGTGGAATATACCCTGTGAAGTCCACTTTGCAGTTCACTTTCGGTTAATTGAAATGCACCTTAAATGATAGAGACATGAGTGTGACTAAAATTATAATTTTTTTTGAATGAAATACCCCTTTAGTGAAATACAGTTTCTATAGGTTTTTAAATTCCTCTTGATTTGATCAGGTTTATCAACAAAAATGCACAAGGTATGGAATTTGTTTCCAGAATGTTTCAATAAGCAGACATGATGAATAGGGTTTCATTAAACAGATAGTTCACCCTAACTTAAAAACACTCTTAAAAATAAGGTGCTTCAAAAGGTTCTTCAAGCGATGCCATAGAAGAACCATTTTTGGTTCCACAAAGAACCATTCAGTCAAAGAACCATCTCTTTCTTACCTTTTTATAATCTGAAGAACCTTCTTTCGCCACAAAGAAGCTTTTGTGAAACAGAAAGGTTCTTCAGATGTTAAAGGTTCTTTATGGAACCATTTAGACAAAAAGGGGGGGTCTAAAGTGCACTGTGGCCTTCTTTTACTCACCCGTCATTCATCCAACCTTTATACTAATTTCTTCTATGGAAGAAGTTGGTAACTAAACAGTTCTGTTGCACACAAGAAAGTAAGGCAGACAATTGTGAGACAACTAAGAGAAACCATAAAAACCTTAATTTGACCCTTCACTGGTGTGTTTGGTTCATGCATGTGAATATCAGCGGCTCGTCGGTCTTCGGTCCGAGTCGAACTGTTTCCTCAGTTCAGTGTCTGTTGGAGGAACTGAAGCGCTGAATGATTCATTCATCACAGGATCAGATACGCCGCTATTTCTGCTCATTTCCAGTCGCAGTGACTCTCAGGCGTCTGAAAGTGAGTTTTGATTGAGTAACTTGTAGATCTGTGCTGCTCGAGCATCCAGTTCACTAAATAGAACCAGTTCAAAAGAATGATTCGCTCATGAATCGGACATCACTCCGGACCGTTTGTCTGAGGCTCTGGATTACAGGTAATAATGTTTTAAATAATGTTCAGTTTCTTGCACAGACTGATCGTTTCGCTTCATAAGACCTCAGTATATCATCAGGAGTCACTGGTATTTTGTGCTCCTTGATATGCTGTTTGTTTTTTTTTACTTTCAAAATGACAGTAGCCATTGACTTACATTTAATGAACCACCAATGACCATGAATTCAGCTAAAAGTCCTCTTCGCTTTCTGCTAAAGAGAAAAAGTCAATTACATCTTGGATGGCATGAGAGCGAGTAAATTAACAGCACATTTTAATTTTTGGGTGAACTGTCCCTTTAAGACTCTGATGCTTCTCCTGAGGGAAACCTGCAGCGTCGATGCTCAGCACCATCCTTAACCTCCTCTACGCATAATGACAAATGCTGGAGATGGGAGGATATTACGAGAGTCGACGGCTGATGATGGACCATCTGCATGCTCGTTAGGGCTTTTATAGTCATATCTTGGTTATCAGTAATTTGGATTCTTATCAGTCTAGTCTAAAAGAAATGTGGTGCAAAAAATTATATTTGTGTACAGGATCATGTCATGGAGAACTGTGGTGTGCGTATGTGTTCAGATGTGTTTAGCGTGTGTTTGCGCATGCTGAAGTGGCACATGCAGGACAGTGTGAGTCGCAGCTGGTTCTTCCATTGGCTTTTGAATCAGAGCGAGGTTTGGTCCTTTAATGCCTGAGAGTAAGTTTATCAAGTGTGCTGGTTATTTTTGGCCAGTTTTAAGTGTTCCCTCACAGGTCACCGCTGGAGAAGCACGGAGAGATAAATATGGGGCTAGAAACCGCTTGCCAGCGTTCAGCCAGCCCACTGCCCCCTCAATCTCTGGCCACGCTGATAAACACATCCACAGCACTCCCGAAACAAACCCCAGATAAAATCAGGGGCATTTCATCCCAGGAGGCAAGAGAAAAGTGCATGCTCAAAAACAGTTCGGATGAGAAAATAATAATGGATGGTACAGAATTATAATGAGGCATTTTACAAAATATGAGCATAAAACATCAGCTGATGCTTCACTGTGATTGACTGATTAGACTGTCAGTGGGACAATGCTCGTCAACATATGGGCCTGAATGTGTCAGACGGGTGGGAATGGATGGGCTAATTACAGAGTAAACATCTCACACACTCGGGCCTCATCACTTGTGCTCACATCCGAACTTGTAATGACTTGAAACACAGAGTGATTTGTGAGCGAGGCGGTTTTTAGTGAGCGCTCAGCTGGGTTAAATGAAAAGGTGCATCTGCGAGCCTGACACCACCTGCAGTGTTTACACAGGATTATGATCTGAAAGTAATGATCAACAACCGCTAGTAGTAACTAATCAAGCAGACAATATATATTCTTGGTACAGTATTATTAGCTTGATGAGACATTGATCATGTGTCTTGGGACTGAAAATGATTAAATAAACATAATTTGCTTCATGCGGTAACATCTAAATCAATGAAGGTGAATCCATAAATTAAATTAATTCATATTTATATTAAGTAATGTATGTTAGTTTATGACTGTTTTCAATGATTATACTAAGAAATATTTCTTAAACAGCAAATAAGGAACTTTAAAGCATATTAAGCTAGAAAATGATTATTTTATAGAATAATAACATTTTATAGTATTACTGATTTTCTGTATTTGTGATCAAATAAATGCATTCTTGGCGAGCAGAGATTTCTTTCCAATACATACCAAAAAATAAATAAATAAATAATCTTACTGACCCCAGCCTTTTGAATGGTAGTGTACCATACATAAGACCGCAAGAAAACTAAACTAAGGATTCGATCAGGCGGGGGAAAGAGCTCCGTAAAGTAACATTTTTACAGTGTTTTAAATATTAATATTAAATACTTAAATATTAATCACAGTATAGTTTTAAATATTAACCTCAGTCATATTAGTATTAAATATTGATGTAAACATATAAAAATATTATAGTGATGGCTACATGTTCATAGTGTAAGTCACATGCCCATATTTCTCTAAATATCTCAAATTGATCATGAACTGAAAACCCAAATGCAGAGAGAGATAGGAGGAATGTTGTATTTCCCAGTAGTCTTCACGATCTCATCTTCTCCAAATGCTCCTCTCTTTTTTTTTAGGACTACACCCTGACCATGTATTTCCAGCAGGCTTGGCGAGACAAGCGCTTGTCGTACACGGAGATCCCTCTGAATCTAACCTTGGATAACCGCGTGGCTGACCAGCTGTGGGTGCCCGACACCTACTTCCTCAACGATAAGAAATCCTTCGTTCACGGAGTGACAGTCAAGAACCGAATGATACGCCTGCATCCCGACGGCACCGTGCTCTACGGATTAAGGTACGTCCGTTGAGGTCATTGCCATTGTCGTTATCGACCCGTAATCACGTTTGACTCCTCTCATCATTCTGTCCGTGCAAACTATTTGCAAACCACCCACATAACGCGTTCACGACGTGTTCAGAGGCCTGTTTTTATTTTCCCTGGCTGCTGATGCATTATGCCGGTGTAAATGACTCAACATCGCTGTCTATGTTTAGAAGGGATGAAATTGTTGTTGCTAATTCCAAAGCTGTGCATTGTGCTTGCCGTTCCTCAGCCTGACAGCAGTGTCCTTATCAGAAGAGTGCTTAAAAATTTAATATCTGCATTGCAGCAGATAATTCACTGTTGTTAAGGCGACCAAAATCAATAAATATAATTTATAACGCTTCATTATGTAAGTGCCCGCTTACATAAGCTATTTTTACATAACAAACTGCGTGCAGAAATACTAAATGCACATGATGAAACATTGATTGAGTGCCGTGACCTGGCCTGCAGAACATGGCTTTCGGGACTGCCAGCACGCTACTTTGTCAATGGAGACCTTCGCATGTGAGACAGCGCCGGCTGCGGCCGCATGTGTGTGTGTGTGTGTGTGGCATGTGTTGAGGAGGCAGTAATAGAGCGTTCTCTTTTGTGACATCTGAAATTTAGTGCGAATCTGTGCTCTGTTGCAGTTTGACACAAAAGCGTGTTGGAAGATGGGCTTTCTGGGTTTGTGAATGTGTATGGGAGTGTGTGTTTGTGATGAGTTGGGGTGTGTTGTCTGTGTTTCTTGGGTGCCCTGCTCCACTAAGCCTGCCAAAGCATGTTCCTCAATTACCAGGAGAAGAAGAAAATAACAGCGCTCTTCTATAGCTGTCTGTGAGAGCCCAGTCTGACAATTTAGCACAGGCAGGTAGACCTGATTATCTTGCTCCTAAAAGACTTCAACCAATAATACGGACTCTGGCCAGGAGATGAAAATACACAGGCTTAAATACAATTTCTGAGTCATAATACGACAAGTTAATCATGTTACAGCTTAGCAGTCTGTGTCGTCCTTGTTTTAATGGACTAATGTCAAAATATTTTCAATTATTATGCCAAAGATATTTTCATATTCATTTAGTTTCAAACTGAACTTTCATTGTTTGGAGCCTTTAAAGATGCAGAAAACTTTCTTATGCGTTGTACAGTGTTGATTTAAAATCAATTGTAGAGTAATTGATCCGCATTGCTGCTTATTCTGGACAATAATCATCCACTTAAACACAAAAAGACTGTCAGACTGACATGTAAAATGATATTGGTTTAATTTTTATTTAAATAAAAAAAACATTTGCTAATTAATGAATCAAACAAAACTCTTTGTGTCATTCAATCCAGTGATTAGTTCTTTCCCAAAAACGTATTGTGTTGAGCCTACCCTTACGAAAATTAACCATGGTTTTATTAAAGGTAAAGTTAAGTAACCTCTTTTTTTTTTTTTTTTTGGTGATTAATTACCATTTGTATATAAATTCAGTGGATTACAAAATACCATTGCTAAACTACTATTAGTGTAGCAAAACTACGGTTCATTTGTGGTCATGGTTTAACTATAGTAACCATGTTTTTTTGGTTTTATTTATAGTAAAACCATGGTTAATTTTCATAAGGGTATTACTTTTTTAAACACTACTCTGTTTCCATATGGACTGATAAAAAACCTGTATGCCTTCACTCCTGGAAGTTGTGTAAATTCAGCCAATGAGATCAAACTTGCCAGATCAAAAGTGCCTTCTGCTTTTGTGAGCAATGTGTATAAAGAAATCATTGCTATCTTAGGCTGAGACTAGTGTCGGATAGACTCATTTGTTTAAATGTAAACACAATGTCTTCTCTCTGAATTAAACCAACATTTCAAGTATAGTTTTAGCAGTGATCAGCTTATTGTGTTGTGATGTGTCCCATTCACAGCGCTTTAGTACACAGCATAAGTTGCTTTTGATATAAACGTGTGCCAAATGCAAAAAAAAAAAGTAAATTAAATCAATGTGCATATACAGACTAGGAATGTGAATTAAGAAAGTGTAAAGCATAGGATTAAAAATACCAAGGTCATGGGTTTGATTCCCAGGAAATGCATGAACTGAAAAAATATGTGTTTTGAATGCAATATAAGTTGCCTTGGATAAAAGCATGTGTCAAATGCAAAAAAATTAAGAGTTCGTATTGAATTTAACCACCAAATATTTGTTTTTAAACATAAATGTACAGAATTTTTGCAAAAAAATAATAATATAAAAAAAAACATTCTCTTAGGGAGGCAGAACAAGGACGTGTCACATAAAGATCAGAGCATTTACTTTTATATTAATTTAATATAGATTTCTTTTGTGATCCTGCTAGGCCGCTATTGACAGAATCAGACATAAAAGTGTGAGAGAAGGACATGGTATTGAATTCTGCTACCAGTTCAGCAATTTTCCTTGCAGTGATGCCTCTCCTATCTGAGGTTCCCTGTTGCTGCTGGTATATTCACCTACCTTTACACAGAAAGATAGCACAGTTATGCGTGATTACACAAAATAAAATAATGCCTGCTATAAATAGAAGCTGTCCTATTCTGCCCTTAGACATCTTCAAGAAAAATAACACCAGCCAATGCAATTCACCTCCATATAATAGGCAACCTTTTCTGTAAGTGAGAATGAATGATAATGTCTCCATTTTATTGTGTGGCTCATCCACTGTAAATGAGAAGCTAAACAGAAGACCTCTTCTTCTCTCAGTCACTATGTGTAGTAATTTGGATTTGCTTAAGTCTATTATGTCCTAAATTAGTCAGCTGCATTTAGACAGAAGTGGCCCTAACTGCACTGTAACGCTTCTTAATTGGGCCTAGTACATAGCCTTGCTGAACACCTCATAGTGTGTGCTTAACGAGTTATATTGCATTCAAAGTACACATTTGATCAGTTCATGCATTTCCTGGGAATCAAACCCAATGACCCTGGTATCTTTAATGCTATGCAGAAACACTTTCTAGTGCACATTCCTAGTCTGTGTGTGCACATTATATGTGTATGCGTACTCAAATGTCTTTCCGTGTCTGTTGACATCATCAAGTGTTTTTGTTTTGTTTTGTTTTTTAGCCCCTTCCCTTCAACCATATAGCTACCATTTTTCACCATCGAAACAATCGCTATACTTTTTAAACCTCTGGTGTTGTTCATGTTGTGGTCAAAAATGACAGATTTTAAATGAAATGTACCATATTTTAGTTGGATGTTGTTTTTATTTAATATTTTTATGTAATATTTTATTATTTAATATTTTTTATAATATTTCATGGTACTAAATTATTATTTATATTTATGGAATAGTTAAGATCCATTTAGTACCTGTTAACCACTTTTTCAGCATAGACCTGAAAATGAAATTTCCAACTTAAACTATAGTAAAGCTACCTGATTTACGACAAAGCAACAAATGCTTAACTTAACTTAAGATCTCTTTTTAAAGAAGACATTTGGCTGAAGATTATTATTGAAGTCAAATTTTTCTGTCAAGAATGAATGAACAGCACCAGAGGCTTAAAAAAAACACATTCCAGTAGTTTAGTTTGCAAAATCCTTGATGCAATTCAGGACTACCGTTTTGGCTGCCGTGTTTTCAGCTCGTCCTCTCGCCACCATCATAATGTAATTTAGTCAGACCCCTGCGTGGTGTGTTGCAGCACAAGCCTTAGTAAACAAGGTCGTTTGGAATAAAGGTACACATGCTGCCTTGGGGTCTGTACCCAACCCTTACATGAACCTGTGCGGTGCGTGGGGAACCCGTAGCGCTGCGGCCCGCCGGTGATAGATGGATAGATGAAGTCTAGTGTGCTGGTAAAGAGAGCGCTATTGAATGCATGTGGATGAGAAGACCTCGGCGTTGGTGGGTTTCAATGCAGGGAAGTAGCAGTCTAACGGCACTGTAGAGTAAACAGCTCTGACTTTTATTCCTCAGACCCTTTTCAAGCGGATACAAGCTGCCAGAGGCGTTAAGCGGCACTAAACCGGTGAGGGTCAGGCCTAGCTTCCTTCTACTCTTAATATATTGAGCCAAGCCCTCTTCAAGCGGATACAAATCAAGCAGTAAGCGGCAGGTCACAGTGAGACGGGGAGATGAGTAAGAGAGACTGGGGGCACAATCTGTTTACGTTTTTCTTCCTAACTCACAGACTGCTACAAATATATCTACCTTCTTTTAGTAAAATGAACATGTGCATTTGGTAATAAATAGACTTATGATGAGAAAGACTAGATCATTATATCAGATTTAATAGAAATCAGTGTTGGAGTAGTTGGGGGCAATAATAACACCTGACAAATAAATCATATTAGCCCCCTCCGATGAAAAAGCACACATCCAGGTTGCTTTAATATGGATTTGTTCCTTTGTTTTCTCCTTTATATCGTACTAATTCTTTTCTCTCTCAGGAATAATGCATGTTTAAAGGAAAAGTCTTAAGTGGCACCCATAATACAATTGTACAAAGCAAGTCATCAACTAGACAAAATTATTGTTGAAATAGTGTTCATTATTAGCAGTTTTAGTTCAAAAGCATCAAAACTTTAAACAGAAATGATACATTATTATATATTTTTCTTCAAACTGAATATAAGTCTCTTCTGCTCACCAAGGCTGCATTTATTTGATCAAAACTACAGTAAAAACAGTGAAATATTATTATAATTTAATCTCTGTGAATATAATGTCGAATGTAATTTATTCCTGTGATCAAAGCTGTATTTTCAGCATCATTACTCCAGTCTTCAGTGTCACTTGATCTTCAGAAATCATTCTAATATGCTGATTTGCTGGGCAAGAAACATGTCTGATTCACAGATGAATAGAAAGTTTCAAAAGAACAGCATTTATTTGTAACATTATAAATGCCATCACTGTCACTTTATGCTTAATGCATCCTAGATGAATAAAAACATTAATAATTTCTTTTAAAAAATGACCCCAGACTTTTGAACAGTAGTGTCTAATCAGTTGTTCTTAGACGGATGGAAAACTGAACCGAGCGTGTGCTGAATAAATGTCATCATTCAAGCTTGTTGAGGATTAATGAAAGTCAGTGTCATGAATGGACCCCGTGCCAACAGAGAGAAAAAGAGACATGTTGTATGTAGTGAAAGAACGATGGACGATGGAAAGAGAAGGAGAAGATGAAAGGGGTTTCAGAGATGAAAGGGTTAACAATGGTAAGGAATGATGGAGGAATCGAGAAATCGAGAGAAAGAGGCTAATCAACTCCACCTCGAATACTTCTCACAGCTTTCCAGCAGCACGCTTCCAGAAACACCAGACCTCATCAGCTGGAGGAACCAGTGACTCTCTCATCCATCCATCTCTTAGACACAGAAACGCACTGAGACTTTTGCTGACGACCTATAAATAGCCTGTTATTTTTACCTCTGCCATCTTGGCCTAATTTCCTGATTTCCCAGAGCTCCCAGTTCTTCCAGTGCTTCCTGTGGAGTTGTGATTGTGGGACGATGCAGTAGGAACCTCTGGAGTATTGATGTTTTTAGCATGCTGATTTATGACCGGGAAGAAAGAGAAAGAGGCTTGCTGACAAATCAGAACTCTATACGGTAAAAATTGCAACCCACAAAAAAATAGCTGCTTTACATCGAATCAAAAAGAGCGGAATTTATTTGGAACAGATTTTTTTTTGTAACATTATGAAAGTCTTTAACATCACGCTTGATCAGTTTAATGCATCCTCGCTGAATAAAAGTATTCATTTCTTTCACAGAAAACAATCTTACTGACCCCAAATGTTGTCTTGGTGAGCAAAGAAAGAGATGAGGCTTGTTCTCGCTATGCTGACAAACCATAATAAACCATAACCTACCTGATAAAAACTGCAAAAATGTGATAAATGCTGCTTTAAATCAAATCAAAGTTGTACTAAACCACAACCTGCAGTCACAAGTTTTACTTTATATTTATATTATATATAAATTACATTAATTAATCATGATTTATTAAATTAAAGCAGAATTATTATATTTATAATGTTTCATATATTGAAGGTTCTTTACTAATTCATGCATATATGTAAATAAATTATAAATACAGGAAAACTATCGCAGTTCCACAAAAATATGGGCCAGCACATTTATAATATTTATAATAATCAGAAATGTTTCTTGAGCAGCAGATCAGCATATTAGAATGATTTCTGAAGATCATGTGACACTGAGTAATGAAGCTGAAAATACAGCTTTGATCACAGATATAAATTACAGTTTAAACTATATTCACACAGAAAACAGCTGTTTTAAATTATAATAATATTTCCCAATATTACTGTATTTTTTAACATTTGATTGAAATTGAAATAAACAGCCTTGGCGAGCATAAGAGACTTATGGAAAAAGGGAAAAAGAGGTGAAGTTGCACTCACATTTGTTGGAGAATTCAAGTGAAAGGATTTCAAATTGAGTTATGCGCTAAATTATTAAAGATAAGCAGTTCTTCAGATGAAGTTTTAACAACCCACATGAAGTTCAGAGGCATCTATTAAATTGTAGTTTCTAGTTTCTTTGGAGAATGGCTTTGCTGCTGCAGCTGGGTCAGACTCAGAGGAGTGTGTTTCTTCAGGTAACGAGGACTTTGGTTGTCCACTCAAGATTGATACTTGCTCATTATACCATTTACTTACATTTGGCTGACACTTTTATCAAAAGCAACATGCATTGCATTGAAGGTACACAGTTTATCAGTTCATGCATTGCCTGGGAATCAGACCCCTGGCTTGGTGTTGCTGATGCTGTTCTCCAGTGTTTGAGCAACAGGAACGTAGTTTAAAGATCGATCTGCAGCCTGTTTGTGGGTGAGTCAGCAGTGTGGATGTGTAGATGAGGGAGGAGGGCTGCTCTTGTCCTTGAGAAGCGTCAGTAATCCCCACAGTCCCCTGTCTCTGCTCTGTATTCAGGATCACCACCACCGCGGCCTGTATGATGGACCTGCGGCGATACCCGCTGGACGAGCAGAACTGCACGCTGGAGATCGAGAGCTGTGAGTGCTGCACCTTCTGTCCTTCTTCACCCACAGCACCAGATCTATGCATCTGCTTTTCATGATCACCCTCACTAGAGGTCAACTGATATTGTTTTTGGACAGATATCTCTAGTACTTATTTTTATGATAACCAATAGGCAGAGTATTGCTTTTGTAAAAAAAAAAAACATAATGAACCCAAATAATTACATTTCTTAGTGATTATAAAAACAATAAAATATGTAATAATATGTGCATGATAATATAATGAGTATATTCAGCTATTAATAGTAGTAAACACTAGTAATTGATAATAGTAATTTATAGGTAGTATATAGATGAAATATGCTAATAATAACAACCAACAATAATATTATAAATTAAATTATTAAATTTTATATTATTACTGATAGCCAGTATGCAGAATAATTTTATTTTACCTTTATTTTGTGTTATTCAAATTTTATGTTATTAATTGAACATTTATAAAAAATTGGAAAACAATAAATATGTAATATAATAATAATAAGTGATATTCTCTTATAATTATTTTGTTGTTGTTTTAATTATTTATTTATTGACATATATAAACAAACAAATAGTAATAATAATAATAATAATAATTTACTATGACCCAATATGCAGAAGGGTTTTATTTAGTTGTTTTCTCATTAAAAACAATTAAAATATGTAATAATAATTAATAATGAATAATGTATATTATAATGGCATTTGTTGTTTTTATTTTTTTAATTTATGCCATAAAGAAAATAGCATTAATAATAATAATAATAATATGGTGGCAAATGTAATTTCATGTTTATGTTATTAATACATGCGATGGCGCCGCAGACGGCAGCCTCAGTGTTTGGCTCTCCAGTGTTTGTACTGTTTTTGTTAGTTTTTCCTGTTTTTTGTTTCTCAAACATGATCAGATTTACCACGGATGAACTGCTGAACATTCGGCACAACACACCACAAAATCTCCTACCGGACTTCGATTATTCGGACGTTTTGCTGAACATTGCAGTCGGCGGAGCTGCGGCGCTGATCAAGCGCTTCAGGACGCACAGACGGGGGAAGAGAGCCGGCGCGCTCGTGAAGCTCAGGAAGCGCGGATTCAGAACGCCGTTGCCGAGCATCCATATGGCGAATCTCCGCTCTCTACCCAACAAAACAGACGAACTCCTTCTGCTCTCCCGGACAAATAAGGCTTGTCACACTTCTGCTGCTCTTGTGGTTTCACGGGGAAACGGCAATGGAGCAATCCGGACAGCGGTATTTAGTCTACCGGGATTTCAGCTGTTTGGAGCAGATCGCGATGCAGAATTAATGGGTAAATCACGCGGCGGCGGGACATGTTTTACATCAACGAAAGGTGGTGTACAGATGTTACAACATTAAAGAAGATGTACTGTTCCGATCTAGAAGCGCTTTTCATTAACTGTAAGCCGTTCTATTCGCCGCGGGAGTTTCACTCGTTCATTCTCGTGAGTATTTACATCCCTCCGCAAGCACACGTGAGCTCCGCTTTACAGAAACTCGCTGATCTGATCACAGACACAGAACAACAACACCCGGACTCTGTTTTAATCATTCTCGGGGACTTTAATAAAGCAAATCTTTCCCGTGAACTGACAAAATACAGACAGCATGTTACATGTCCCACCAAAGTCATTAATATACTGGACCATTGTTACTCCACAATAAAGGATGCATATCGCTCGGTCCCCAGAGCAGCTGTAGGACTTTCTGACCACTGCCTGGTTCATCTTACACCGACTTACAGGCATAAACTTAAATCTGCTAAACCTGTAGTAAAGTCTGTAAAGAGGTGGACCAACGAAACAGAGCAGGCATTGCAAGCCTGTTTCGACTGCACTGATTGGAGTGTTTTTGAAGCAGCCACCAACGATCTGGACGAGCTCACAGAATCTGTAACATCATATATCAGTTTCTGTGAAGACATGTGCATCCCTAACAAGACTCATTTAACATTCAACTATGATAAACCATGGTTTACAGCCAAACTTCGTCATCTTCGTCAGGCCAAAGAGGACGCCTACAAAAGGGGGGACAGAGTCTTGTACAATCAGGCCAGAAACACACTGAATAAGGAGATTAGAGTGGCCAAGAGGAACTACGCTAAAAAACTAGAACACCAGTTTTCTGCGAATGAGCCTGCATCAGTGTGGAAAGGCCTGAAGGACATCACCAACTACAAGACACCATCCCCCAGCACTGAGGCCAATCAACAACTTGCTGAAGACCTGAATGAGTTTTACTGTAGATTTGAAACTCCCAGTCTAACACCCCACACCCGCTCTGAACATCTCTCCACACAACCATCAACACCTCCTGCAACCCCCCTCTCCACCCCCTCCAGAACTCCAGATCAGTGAAGATGACGTGCATCAAGTCTTCAGAAAGAACAAGAGAAGAAAAACACCAGGCCCAGACGGTGTGACACCAGCCTTTCTGAAAACCTGCGCTGACCAACTGGCCCCATCTTCTCACAGATCTTCAACAGATACTGGAGCTGTGCAAAGTCCCTGCCTGCTTCAAACACTCCACCATCATCCCAGTCCCAAAGAAACCCAAAATTACTGGAATTAATGACTACAGACCTGTAGCTCTAACATCTGTGGTCATGAAGTCATTTGAAAGACTGGTGTTGGCTTATCTGAAGGACATTACTGGACCCTTACTAGACCCCCTACAGTTTGCTTACCGAGCAAACAGGTCCGTGGATGATGCAGTCAATATGGGACTGCACTTCATCCTGCAACATCTGGGCAAAACAGGGACTTATGTGAGGATCCTGTTTGTGGACTTTAGCTCTGCTTTCAACACCATCATCCCAACAACTCCTCCAGACCAAACTAACCCAGCTCTCTGTCCCTAGCTCTATCTGTCAATGGATCACCAGCTTTCTGACAGATAGGCAACAGCTAGTGAGAATTGGTAAATTCACATCCAACAACCGCACCACCAGCACTGGCACCCCTCAGGGTTGCGTCCTCTCCCCACTGCTCTTCTCCCTCTACAACAAAGACTGCACGTCTAAAGACCCCTCTGTCAAGCTCCTGAAGTATGCAGATGACACCACACTAATCGGCCTCATTCAGGACGGTGACGAATCTGCTTACAGACAGGAGGTTAAAGAGCTGGCTGTCTGGTGCAGTCTTAACAAACTGGAGCTTAACACGCTCAAAACTGTGGAGATGATCGTGGACTTCAGGAGGAACCCCCCTGCACTCCCCCCACTCACCATCATGGATAGCACTGTAACGACAGTGGAGTCATTCAGGTTCCTGGGCACCACCATCTCTCAGGACCTGAAGTGGGACACTCACATTGACTCCACTGTAAAAAAGGCCCAGCAGAGGTTGTACTTCCTTCGCCAGCTGAGGAAATTCAACCTGCCACAGGAGCTGCTGAAACAGTTCTACTAAGCCATCATCGAGTCTGTTCTGTGCACTTCAATACTGTCTAGTTTGGTTCAGCTACAAAATCAGACATCAGAAGACTACAGAGAACGGTTCGGACTGCTGAAAGGATTATTGGTGCCCCCCTGCCTACCCTCCAAGAACTGTATACATCCAGAGTGAGGAATAGGGATCAGAAAATCACTCTGGATCCATCACATCCAAGCCATCTCCTTTTTGAACTTTTGCAATCTGGTCGGCATTACAGGAACACCGAATACCAGGACAGCCAGGCACAAGAACAGTTTCTTTCCCCAGGCAATCTACCTCATGAACAGTTAATGTTCTCCCATTGTGCAATTAAAGTACAGTATGTGCAATAACCTTATAATTATTTATCATCCTAAACCCTAGTACATCCCTACAACTTATTTTATTTTATTTTATTCTATTCCTATTCCATCTATACCACACCTGTACATACAATTTATTATTTTTTTGTGGTTTATATTTATGCATGTGTATTTTATTCACATCTCATTTTTATTATCTGTGTGTTGTTGTTGTCTCCGTGTACTGGAAGCTTGTAATAAATTAGAACAAATTCCTTGTATGTGCAAACATACTTGGCAATAAAGCTCTTTCTGATTCTGATTCTGATGTTAGACTGTAACTATGTAACATTAAGCTTGAAATGCTGTGCATTTCACATTTGAGAGTGAACGGCTGTTCAGTAACCAGTTGAATCATTTTCATAAGCAATGCATTAAGAAAGTCACTCTCCCTGAACAGTCTTGTTTCTTGTTGAACACACAGTCCTTTAATGGTGTTTTTGGGGTCTGTTCTGCAGAAACCCTCCAAATGCTGGCATTGATCTCTAAACCCAATATTACAGAACCGATTAAATAGAAAAGTACGGTAAAAACATAGGCTCAAGCGATTATGTGTTATCTGTTACCCCGACCCATCTGATGATCTGCTTTTCAGCTGTGCCGTGACAGCAGTGCTAAATGATGCATTTACAGCCATAACAACAGCTAATCATCTCCCTCTTTATCAAGATCAATGGGCTTTCTATTTTGTCATTATTGCCTGTAATTGTGTGTAACGCAATTTTTCTTGTAATAAAACTGAAAGACACAGGAGAAGAATGCGAGGTCTTCTCAGTGTTTATCTCTGTCCCTGGAGTGCTGGATTACAGCGCTGTGATGTGATGCTCCGGCGCAGGCTTCTCGTTTCATCATTAAGTTGCCAGAAGCGTTAAGCAGCACAGAAACACTGAGGGTCAGGCCTGACTTCCTTCAGCTACCAATACACTGCGCTGTTTTCTCTTGCTCCCTCGTTCTCTCGCTCCAGCCCTCCATTTCTGGCTCTTTTCCCTCTCCTTTCACTCATTCCCCCTCAGGGTTATTATAGTTAACTAAAACTAAAAACATTAAAAAAAAAAAAAGACTGAAATAAAAATGATTAAAATATATAAATAAAACGAATGAATAAATAATAAATAACAACTAATAACAAATGACAAAAAGCACAACAAAATTACTAAAACTATTTAAAATTAAAATGAAAGCAAAAAATGTAAAAATAAAAACAAATTCAAAATATTAATAAAAACAAATAGTATCTCAGTGATATTAAAATAACACTGTTCTCTTTAAAGGTGTTGCAAAATTCAGAATTTAAGAATCTTTTATTTCATAAGTATACATTTAAATTGAATGGGCAACTTCAGGGTTGCCAGGTCTGCATAACAAAAACAGCCCAATCACATTCAGGTGGAAATTGGCAAAAATCACTCCAAAATCGCATTCACATTCTATAAATACAACCCGCTTTGCCAGGGCCCCGCCCTTCGCGCGCGAGGCCACCCCGTGGCAACAGTGTTAAAGTAGCCCAATTCTGTGGGAAAACCGTGGACTTGGCAACACTGGGCTACATGCCCCACAGGATGTTGCATTGAAAGTTATGTTGAAATAACTAGTCAAAACATAAATTATTACATCAATAATTTTGACTAAATATTCATATTTATTCCTCATACAGTATGTACAGTATTTTTAGACATCACACCTAACGTTCACATAGTAAAAACAATACTGCCATCAAAAAAGATGTAAATTTTCCCATAAAGCATCACAAAATGGCTATCATTGCTAGATAATTGTATAAAAATGTTATTTGTTAATTGTTAATTCATTAATTGATAAATGTTCAATTTTTTAGACACACACACACAACACACACAAAACACACATGGACTGTATAAAAACATGGACATAGTGTCCGTGACGTCACACGTAGGTTTCCGAAGAGCGTTTTTGAAGCTCAAAAGTGGGCGGAGCCGGCCGTCGCCATCTTGGCAGCCGCGCGTCACTCCCGGATAATCGAAAATGGGCAAAGAGGCGGGAGCAGGTTGCTGAAGCCACGCCCACCTAGCTCGACGGTGGTGACAGCAGCGGCAATCCACCTGTCACTCAAGTGGCCACGCCCCCTTAATTATGCAGAACTTTAAGGCTTAATATAATTTAAACGGATGAGTTATAAAAAAAAATTCACCCCCCTCACAGTTGTAATGAAGGGCAAAATTAGCTATATAGACAAAAATAATTTTTTAAACCAGGCTGTAAACATGTTTTTTTCTGCTGTAAAGTTGGGCATTTTAACATGGGGAGTCTATGGGATTGACTCTCTTTTGCAGCCCGCCTCTAGCGGCCAGTTGATGAATTACAGTTTAAGTCACTTCCGTGTTGGCTTCAGGAGAGAGAGCGCGAGGTTGCCGCTTGACACACACACACACACACATATATATATATATAGAGAGAGAGAAAGAGAGATAAAATAAGCGGAAGAGCATTCTTCCACTAAGGAAATTAATTACATATTAATAAAAATTATATAATACGCATATATAAAAAATAAATACAGAATTTATATACATTTAATTCAAATTTCTTTAGGTATAATTTCAAATATTGATCATTATTAATACCAGCAAATGTTTCTAAAAGTGTCTCATATGTTGCTGATGAAAAATGGAATGCATTTTTTTTTTTAATTCAAATCGAATTCCAGTGGCGTTCACCTGGCAACCCTGCTTTCTGTCATTTTCTCTCCCACACTCACGTTTCTTTTCCCGTGTCTGCACACAATCGTTATGTCAATGCAGAAGTGAACGGAAGTGTTTTCACGCGGGCTAATGAGACACAAGCTTTAGCCTCCTTTTTCCTGATCAACTTGAGTCTTGATGCATTTTTAATAGCGGCAGCTCTCGGCTCGAGTCGCTCACCTCTGATGTGGATGCCTTTTCCTCTGGTTTCTCTCAGGGCCCCGAGAGAATAATGGAGCTGTAGAAGTAAATGTGATCTGTTGACAGTAATCAGCCATTCAATTGACAGAATCAGACGCGGTGGCACAGAGATAATAGATTTAATGGAAGTGAAACACCAGTCCAACAGTAGTTTTCTCTAGAGTCCTCGGCTCTCTCTCTCTTGTGCTTTCTCGCTTTCGTCTGCTCTCCGTTTAAAAGCCTTTTCAGACAGCGGGGTGAACACGACACAACCTGTGATGGTCTCCAAACGCTCCCACGCTAGGAAGACACATCTTATGATTGTCACATGGCTCAAGCTCTTGTCGTATTTACCTCACGCTGCTCTCTGGCCCATTATACCGAATGAGAAAGCCGTATTTGTTATCTTTGTATTAATGCTTTATGAGGCCTACAGCTTTGCTGGCCTTTTTAAGTCTGTACCTGGTTGCCAAGTCATGCAGAGATAACTCCCTTGAATATGAAGAAATCAGAAGCTCACCGTTAATTATTCAATACACTAAATAGGTCACTGGTTCTCATTATAAGTTGCACGCAGACAAACTGGTGCAGATGGAGAAGGAACCTCAGCGAGGACGGAGAACTAGCAAACACACAGATTCCTTCACGGATTTGTGGATGTGCGTCTGTTTCATAAACATAATTTAATGATCAGTTGTTTTGAAATCTAAATGTCACCGTCAATATTTACACTGCACTTTCCATGAATATGTGCACTTTGGGATCCTGTTGGTTTATGTAAAGTATTAAAAACACAAATCCCACGCTTTTTGTTGGATATGTTAGATAAACTGTTATATCTAGAAATATAACCTAACATGAAACAGAGCTGGTTTCAAGAGTCTGTTCCCCCTTTAATTAAAATGCTGATTTTAGTCTGTCCCACCTCAGAGGCTGAACTTCTTGAATTAAAATGTTCACACAACATCATAATTTTGACAATATACTAAATAAATTTTTCACTAATTGTGGAAAAACGCATTTTAAATGAACTAATGTTACTCCAAGGGTATAGAGTTTAGTAGAGATGCTTTGACACAGTGCTGTCAAATCGATTAATCACATCCAAAATAAACATTTTGTGTTTATAAAAAATAAATAAAAATATTTATTAATATTCATTTATGCGGGTAATTCATATATGATCATACAAATATGCACATTACACACACACATATTATGTAAACGCAAACTTTTATTTTGGACGTGATTAATCGATTTGACAGCACATGTCCCAACCAATATCCAGCGACTACTAAATTGTCTCTAGCAATAATTTTGATCAAACAATTAAATGTCCTGTTGTCCGCTGTTATTTTCCCACCAATGCCAGAATCAAACTACCCCTTCTATAGTTAACTAAAAGCTGAATCTAAATTTACAACCAAAAAAAACTATTTCATTACTTGAAATAAAATAATATTAACTGACATAAAACAAAAATGCAAAAAAAAAATCGTTTTGAAAGTTAGCTGAGTTTGTACTAATAATAACTTATAATATATATATATATATTAGATTATATATATAATATATATAACATTATATATTAATATGTTGTGTATTATAAACATATAATTAGTTATTCTTTTAACGACATATATACCACTAAAAATTTACAAACAAAATTACTAATATATTGAAAAAAAAAATCTAAAAATACAAACAGATTAAAATATAATAGAAAAAAACTGAGTAGATCTAAATGATACTACAATAACACTGCTGCATGATCAAATACATAATGTTTTATTATTATTTTTTTTTACAATACACAACCCTTATTCCATTTTTTTTTTGATTGATTGTCCATCGCAACCTTCAACCTGTTACCTAAAATACTGTAGCAGAAAAAAAAACATGAAATAAATATTTATCATTTATTTTTGGGAAATACAACAAAAACTTTTGGTCCCACCTATTGAGTGATATAATTTAGAGATGTCAACTGAGTGATATTTACAACCCTGTTACCCATGTTTGTGTCATTTTTAGTTTGTTTTGTTAATGTTTAATGGTATAAGTTTTGCCTATTTATTTCTAAAATGTTTTAAACTGTATTTAGACATGTCCCACATATTGGTTACAGGGTTGAAAACAAATCTAACCTCACATTAAATTAATAGAAAACTAATTTCTTATAATATTTAATAATATACAAACTGTAAATGGACCTCCTGAGGATGATGATCACCACTTATTTTCACAGACCAAAAAAGTGATCATTTTTTAAACCCTTTCAGGCCCTGTTTTGTTCTCTCGTTGTTGAAAGCCCTTTAAAGCTTAGTTGCAGAAGGAAGTAAAACACAAAGGTAGTTTTAATGCAGAGCTGATTTTCTGCTGCTGCTCCTCTGTTGTCGTCATATGCATGGAGATGCACTCAGATGTGAGTTTGTTGTAACGCACGTGTGTTTGGGATCCTCCAGATGGCTACACCACAGATGATATCGAGTTTTACTGGCGAGGGGGAGACGGAGCCGTCACGGGGGTGGAGAGGATCGAGCTGCCTCAGTTCTCCATCGTGGACTACAAACTCATCTCCAAGAACGTGGTTTTCTCCACAGGTTGAGTTTATTCTTCTTTGTGCGTGTTGTACAGTTGGGACCATGAGTCAGATCTGTTCAGAAGTATAGTTTGATCTCGGGGTGGGCGGTAGGACCAGAATATTATATCACCGTATGAGCCGTTTTATCACGATAACTATGATTTAAAGGTGACATATCATGAAAATCTGACTTTTCCAGGTTTTAAGTTCTATAATCAGGTCCACGGTGCATCTACCAACCAAGGAAACGTGAAAAAGATGAACCCAGTAACTTTGTTTTGGGAAGCCTTTTTCTGCAAGCGTCTGAGAAAACCAGCGCGTCTGATTCCTCTCCCTTGGTGACGTCACAAAGGGATCTCATTATAATATTACCGCCCCTTAATCTGTAAGTTTCCACCCACAGCGCAGTCATTGTGTTTTCTCAAGTGACAACGGTGTAGTAGTTCTAATGCCATGGAGAAAGTTTGAGCAAAACATGCTAACTGTTCTGTGTTTGGCTGCACAGACGAGCACAGAACACTGTTTAGAGTCCCAGCCTCAGACGAGACGACAGAGCAGTGCATTTATTGATTTATTTACTGTATATTGCTGCTGCCACACAGATCTAACATAAACATGTGATTTATTTCCTAGCTGCTTACCTTCACAGACATAACCCAGTGTGTTTTTGTAACTCGTGTGTTTTTAATGTAAACTTGTGTGTGAAAGAGAACTTAGTTTAGTGCTCGCATGCTGTGACAGCCGCTTTCTGTGCGTGTGCTTCGGATGTGTGCGCTCAGAAAACCCTATATCAGAATTTTTAATTCTAAACGCATGATTTCAGAGCGATAAACATGATAATCAGAACCAAAACAGATGTTTTTAGCAGGTCCGAGCTGTAAGCAGCTCTATTCTGGAAAGGGGGCGGGGGAGCAGCCTGCATGCATTTAAAGAGACAGGCCCAAAAAACAGCTTGTTTCTGTTTCCACTCAAAATAGGCATTTTCAGAATTATGTAATAAATGATCTGTGGGGTATTTTGACACATTCTGGGGACACCAGAGACTTATTTTACATATTGTTAAAAGGGGCATAATATGTCTCCTTTATTGAAACATTTTTTTTTTACAATGAAAAGGGTATTATAGTTTTTTTGAAACTTGAAGTACAAAAACCAAAAGATATGATTATTCAAGACTTTCGTTACAAGCAAAAACAAAACTAATATGAAATGGATGGGTCTCACCCTGAATTCTTTTATCAGTGCTTACAAAATGTAATCCGTTACTGATTCCAAATAACATGACTGAAATTGTAATTAGTAACGTAATCCATTACATTACACATTTTAGGTAGTATAATCAGATTTTTTTGTTACTTTTAGATTACTTTTGATCTAACTTGTGTATCACATTGATTTAAACAGATTAATCTTGTACCATATGAAATAAAAATACAAAGAGAAAGAAAATATATTCCATTTGTTGATATTAACAACATGAAGTGCATTAAAGGGGTTCACGAATTTAGGCTAAGAAAGGTTAATTAATGAAATCATAAAACTGTAAAATGAAAATAAATAATTTTAAAATAAAACATCATCAAATCAAAATAAAAAAAGATTAAAGGGGTCATATGATGCGTTTTTAAAGATCATTATTTTGTGTATTTGGTGTAATATGTTGACATTCTTTAATGTTCAAAAAAACACATTATTTTTCAAATACTGTACATTATTATAGGTCCTCTATGTCCCGCCTCTCTCAAACGCTTCGTTTTCTACAAAGCCCCTCCTTCCGACAAGCACAGTCTGCTCTGATTGGCCAGCTGACACAGTGCGTTGTGATTGGCCGAATACCGCAAGCACTCGTCGAAATGTAACGCCCCTTACCATAATAAAAAGCTTCATCTTTCAAAATAAATGTAAAGACAGAACCCGAAAGGAACAGTCGCGTGACAAGACACAGTGATGATGCTTGTATGTATTTGCAGTACACAAGCCGTGATTAAGAAAGTTGACTCCACTGTGATGTGACCCTCTCTCCCTCCCTCTCTCCCTCCTGTCACACACCACACACACACCCGACACCACCACCCACCACACAAAGGTCACCATGCCAAAACTAAACTCGTAGTTGAACAGTCGATAGCAAATACTTAAACGAATAACAAAACAGTAGCTGATTCAGAAGCGCTAGATTGTCATAGCAAAGTTAGAATTACCTTCTCTCCTAGGTTCACGAAATGGTCGTGCATAAAATGCATTGCTGTTCTGTTGTAAGTGATCTTAAAGATTCATAAATGCATCTACTTCTGGAAGGCCAAAAAAAGTGCTTTTGCTTTCGCCTAGAAACTCACAGCGTCTCCCTGACATGCTGCTTAAACACTACTGCTGTTCCTGAAACCCCGTCTTCTTTTTTTGTGTGCACATTTGGGCGGCATTATGCAATATTCCCACATAGTGAGGTAGATATGTGGGGGCGTGTTAAACGAGCCGTTTTAGGGGGCGTGCAGAGTCTTAACTTTGATAAGAATATCTCTTTGGTTTTGAGACTTTAGTCTTTGCAACTTCAGGGATCTTATCTATTCACAATCAACTTGTAACACTCCAAAGAGAAAGGAAAACTTGAAATCGCTTCATATGACCCCTTTAAGTATTTCATTTGTTTTCCTGCATGTCATGTGACTATTAACCAACATCAGAGAACCGCGAACATGCAAATGTGTTGGTAAAGTTATTGAAATTTCTTACCTTAAAATCTCAGGGGCACTTAAATTAATTATATTTGGTGAAAGAGGTTGAGCTGACAAAAAAGTTTGGGAATCATTGCATTACATGTAAATAAGAAATAATGTGAATTTGTGCATTTTAATGTTTAAAAGACAAAAGCCATATTAAAAGCCTTATTTTTTATTAATCAAAAATTAATGTGTTGAAAAAATTTTGAAATGTTGAGAAAACACTTCTTTAAACGGAACTGATTTCTGTAAATCCAGTGGTCAAATGCTGTGTGGCCTCTCAATTTTCTGTCCCGGACTAAAAAAAAAAAGCATGTCTAGGTGTTTAAAAAAAAACCCCCTGAAAAAAAGAAAAAAACCTTTTGTTGCACTGATTTATCTTAAAATATGCCAGTGCCACTGTTTCGTCTCAAGATGCACATCAGTAATGTTATTTTCTTAGGCACATTTGTAAAAAAATACTTCAATTGAACCTAATCCTGGTTTAAGCTTTTGCATGAATAATATGTAATCATGTAATCTATAAAAAGTAACTGTAATCTGATTACAAGTATTCTAAAATGTAATATCTAATTACAAGTACTTAATTTTTGGAATCTGATTACATATTCCAGATTACATGTTATCAGTTACTACCCAGCACTGATTTTTATGAACTACATTCAAAGCCTTCAAGTGCAACAGGGATTATACACACATCTGTGAGCACACAGAAGACCGATATACGGCGATAAGCCTGGTATGAGCCCTACACTTTATCCACAAAATCATCACAAGCTGAAATGCTGTGGTGCAGACGTTATTGCAGACATAAATAGTTACAGTGTCCTTTTGCTAAACCTTGAAGCAATGTATGCGATGAGTAAGCATGTGAGTAAGTGCACATAATTTGTGTTTTTCTCCAGTCTTATTATCATCACTGGTCTGCCTTTCAGGAACAGATAAAGTCATGAAGTCTGGCTGTCTGACTCTACCCACACTCTCAGACACGACGCTTATTATTGTGACCTGTTCTGCCACCAGATATATATTTGAGGTGGCCTGTGTGTTTACTAGAGATGGACCAATGCATTGAATGATCAAATTAAAATGATCAGCAATCTGCAATACAAGACAAAGACTGATGCTAAACAAACATTATTGATAATCAATTAGGTACACTACCGTTCAAAAGTTTGGGGTCAGTACAGTTTTTTTTATTGCATTAAATTGATTAAAGGATGCATTAAATTGATAAAAAGTGAAGACATTTATTACTTTACAAATTATTTCTATATCAAAAAATTTAGTTATTTTAAATATTCTACTTTTCAAAGAAACCTGAAAAAAATTATGTATCACAAAAATATTAAGCAACACGAATGTTTTCAATAATCAGAAATATTTCTTGAGCAGCAAATCAGCATATTAGAATGATTTCTGAAGGATCATGTGACACTGAAGACTGGATTAATGATGATAAAAATTCAGCTTTGATCACAGAAATAAATTACAGTTTAACAGATATTCACATAGAAAACAGTTATTTTGAAGTGCATAATATTTGACTCTTTTTACCATGTTTTTGATCAAATAAATGCAGCCCCGTTGAGCAAAAAATGCTTCTTTTGCCATCATTTAAAAATGTTACCGACCCCAAACTTTCTATGGTATGACTACTGCAGTTTCCAAAATGGTATAATCCCTGGATGTTACTAGAGAGCATGAATGAACCTGTCCTTCTTTGTCTTTTTTGGACCAGGTTCTTATCCACGTCTGTCTCTGAGTTTCAAACTCAAGAGGAACATCGGTTACTTCATCCTGCAGACCTACATGCCCTCAATCCTGATCACCATCCTGTCCTGGGTATCCTTCTGGATCAACTACGATGCTTCTGCTGCCCGCGTGGCTTTAGGTGGGACATCTGGTCATGTGATGTGTGTTATTGTTGGTTTGTTGGACTTATGATGAACACTTTATACTGTATCTCTGTTTTGTGTGCTCAGGGATCAGCTGAGTGATTTCCGGTACTTGTTTTACAGGCTCTTTTCTGTTTGCCTCTCTTTGCAGTTGAGTAATACATCAGTGACTGTGATTTTGCCAAGATGTGTTCCTGTATCAACATCCTTGTTGGTCATGGAACAACATTCCTATATTGTGCTGCAGTGATGGCATAATTTTGTTGGTCAACCTGGAAGTTAACGTCACCCTGGTTCCCTTGACAAAAACCCAGTAGGAATACTAATTCCTGAAGCACTCTATTAACAAACATGATTTTAGGTTCCGTTTATAGTCAGATTTGAGATATTCCTACTCAATATCTCAGATTTCCACCTGTAGATGTGTTCCTTTGCTCCACATTCCAAAGATGACGTATAGAGAAACAAGAAATCAGCACTACGATTAGCTTTGCAGGTGTTCAGAGTCTCCTGCCAACCAAATTGCAGAGAATAAGTAGTGATACACATTCATTTTGCAGGTGTAAGAGTTTCAACAGGATATAACGGGTTATATCTTATAATGCTGGCGCTTCAACTCATTGATTCATTGCATTTGCTGAAACGTGATTATATCCCTCAGGTGTCATCATGTTCATAAGACATCACAAGTTTCCAAGTTGGAAGTCCAATAGTCTCGCTTAGCCAGACTTTTAATTGAGGCCATAGGGTTTGGGATCTGTAGCCAGTTGGCCAAGGACAGCCCACTTTAGTAGGAAGAGGCGGTCTGACTGACATGTAAAGTGACCAATAACAGTTCATTTGTTCAACGTCAGCAACAACACCAAAAGAGGCTTTGTGCTGGCGCAAGCTGTTAGTAAATTCGTTCCACTGACTTCCATGCATACACATGTGAGTGTGGGAGAGCGGTTTAAGTTTGGTGAACTCTGACCCGCGAATTCGTATCAAACCACTGTTGCAGGAAGTTTGCATCCTCAAAGTCTAGTGTGACTGCGACTTAAGACTGGTTTGAGCTGGTTTAAGATGGGCATGTGCTGGTTTTTGATGGTCCTTTGCTGGTTTAAGCTGGCCATGTGCTGGTTATAAACTGGTTTAAACTGGGCATGTGCTGGTTATAAGCTGGTTTGAGCTGGTTTAAGCTGGGCATGTGCTGGTTATGAGCTGGTTTAAGCTGGACATGTGCTGGTTATAAACTGGTTTAAGCTGGGCATGTGCTGGTTATAAGCTGGTTTGAGCTGGGCATGTGCTGGTTATAAGCTGGTTTGAGCTGGGCATGTGCTGGTTATAAGCTGGTTTGAGCTGGTTTAAGCTGGGCATGTTTATAAGTTGGTTATGAGCTGGTTTAAGATGGGCATGTGCTGGTCATGAGTTGGTTTAAGCTGGGCATGTGCTGGTTATAAGATGGTTTGAGCTGGGCATGTGCTGGTTATAAACTGGGAATGTGCTGGTTATAAACTGGTTTAAGCTGGGCATGTGCTGGTTAGTTATGTTTTGACGCTGGGATGCTGGTTTATGATGGTCCTTTGCTGGTTTAAGCTGGGCATGTGCTGGTTATAAACTGGTTTAAGCTGGGCATGTGCTGGTTATAAACTGGTTTGAGCGGGTTTAAGCTGGGCATGTGCTGTTATAAGCTGGTTATGAGCTGGTTTAAGCTGGGCATGTGCTGGTTATAAATTGGTTATGAGCTGCTTTAAACTGGGCATGAGCTGGTTTAAGCTGGGCATGTGCTGGTTATGAGCTGGTTTAAGCTGGGCATGTGCTGGTCCTAAGCAACTAGCTCTTTTTCAGGACCAGCTCATAACCAGTTTATAACCAGTTCAGGGCCAGCCTAAACCAGCTCAAACCAGCTGCCATGCTTCAAAACATACCTAACCAGCATATGCTGGATTTTTCAACAGGGTCTACTGCAGTTTTCTATGTAGGATCAACAGAAGATGTTGATTCAGGAACATGTCTTGGCAAAATCAAGGTGATCTTAAAAAATCTGTTCCCCACGAAAATAATTGCTCAGGGGTTGCTCTTTCATTGCTCAAGAGATGCGGTCCATTGCTCAGATGTTTCTCCTAATATTTGTCGCAGAAGACTGTAGAGAAATGTTTGAATGCATTTGTGTGGTTGTGCTTTCCTTTGGGCAGTACCTGCATGTGTTCCAAAAGAGGAGGCTCAAATTGCAAATGAAATTGTATATGATGCTTGGACTCAAGTGGGTCTTAAATCTGCCTCACTCCAGTGAAGAGTGCTCAGCTCCAAACTCTATTAGGAGTGCTCTGTAGCCTCTGCTGATCTGCATTGATATATTACTGCTGATTAAGCTGACAAACTTTCCTCCGGTCGCTCTTTACTGATGTGTTTTATGTCCAGGGCTATGTTCCTGCCATTATGACAAAATGGCTTCTTGTGACGCTGATACTTCGGGGGGAGACGGCGGAGAATAGATCACTGATGATAGGGAGCTGGGCCTTTTGTGTTTGGGTGAACTTGTCAGAATGAATCTGTCTGCAGTGAGGGGCATGTGACAAAGAAACACATGTCTCAACCTTGCTGTATTGTTTAAACAGAAATGCAGCAGCTCTATTACAGACTTGATGTCTCGTTTTCTCTACATGGCTTCAAAATGATCGCTTGAGCTTTCTACACTGAACATGTTTGATATGCATGAGTGAATTTGACTGAACAGAGATGATGATGAACAAATTAAACATTTGGGAATATGGGAGAAATCCTGATGAATTGTTCTTTGACTAATTTGGCAGATGGTTAGAGGTGAGCGTACAGGCAAAGATCCATCAACAAACTAGACATTTTATAATATACACGCACCGTTCAAAAGATTTTTATGATGCATTTGAAAATAAATCAATACTTTTATGTACTAAGGATGCATGAAATTGAACAAAAGTGACAGTAAAATGCATTTATAATATTTCAAATTCTCTTTAAAATAAATGATTTTCTTTTGAACTTTCAAAGGAATCCTGAAAAATGTATCATTGTTTCCACAAGAATATTAAGCAGCTCAATTATTATATACTGATAATAATAAATCAACATATTGATTTCAGAAGGATCATGTGACACTGAAGACTGGAGTAACGATGCTGAAAATTCAGCAATTAATTGCATTTTAAAATATATGAAAATAGAAAGCAGTTATTTTAAATTGTAATAATATTTCACAATATTACTGATTTTACTGAAATTTTTATCAAATAAATGCAGCCTTGGTGAGCAAAAGAAGTCTCTCCTTTCACTGCTTGTTTTGTGAATATCTTCAGTCTGGTTGCTTAATAATAGCCTCAACAAGCTGTGCATTTTAAGGTACGACTCATGTGATGAGAACTTTGTGAGGCGAGTTGCGTGAGAGCGAACAAACCTAAACCTAAACTTGAGTATTAACTTCCGTCATGCAACTCATCCCACAGCGTTCCTGCTACACTACCGCTCCCCGAAATGGTGCTTTTCTCCAAATCCATAACCCTAAGTAGGATATGAATAGCACATCTCTAGGTATATCTCAATGCTAGCGCTGTAGCTCGCAGCACATCTTTTCGATTCACATTTGCATTAGTGCATTGTGTTCAAGTTGATTGTTGTCAGAGTTTCCATCCTGGTTTCGAGTTAGAAGATGACACATGAATAACCTCTGTAATTGCTTCATTGGCAGCTCCTACTCAGTGCTTGCTGGATAATTACGTCTCACTTCTCTTGTTAAATAAAGCTGCATTTGACTTGAGCTGCACTTAATTATGCCTGAACGCTTTCTTTGAACTCCAGGTATCACCACCGTGCTGACCATGACCACCATTAATACTCACTTGCGAGAGACCCTTCCCAAGATTCCCTATGTGAAAGCCATAGACATGTACCTGATGTGCTGCTTTGTCTTTGTGTTCCTGGCGCTGCTGGAGTACGCCTTCGTCAATTACATCTTCTTCGGGAGAGGCCCTCAGCGGCAGAAGAAGGCGGCGGAAAAAGCCGCCACGGCCAACAATGAGAAACTCAGGCCCGACCCCAACAAGGTACTGCCGAGATTTTCACACACACACCTCACTCGTTTGTTGACAAAGGCCTCTGCTCAGTAGGTGGTCGGTTCTCTGAGGTAATATGTTGTGTGCTTTCAGGGTCAGATTGTTAAAACACCGGATGCATAGCTGTATTTTTTCCACTGGCATAAGCTTGTTCACCAACCGCAACCTAATGGGCTTTTACCCTCAGAAACATGTGATGAAATATCCGGGAGATCGGCGCAGACTTTTGTTAGCTGTAAATAACAGACTCACGGCTGGCGGAGCCTCTAGGGCTTTCCTTCTAATCTCATTGAAAGAGTTGTGTCTCGACCTCTGTAACAGTGCTGATTTTGTATGCTTGCAGTGGTTGGTGGGAAGTGTAGTTCAGAGAGACGATGCTCTCTATGCCAGAATGAAACAGAGGGAAATTGATGGGTATGACTCGATGTGGGATCCGATCTTTGCCGAGGATGCAGCATTAGGACTAGGCGATCAAAGACTTAAGGTACTGAATATTTGACCCTAAGTCAAAAAAAATGCAATGGCTCTGCATTGATAACCAACCCAAGCTCTTTCTGTGACTTTCTTTTCTATGACTTTCTGTTGTTGTTCCTTTAGAGTAATGATGGTAGCCATCATCATTTCCACCATTATGTTGCCCTGCCCTTTTTTCATTTACCGTTTGCACCCGAGGCTTTTTCCCAGACACTCATTCCTGTTTGATCGCCGAGCGTAGCATTTTGTGCAGTGGATGCTTATTAGCTTAAAGACCCGTTCACAGCACGGATGATAACTATAACACGTTTTAATAGTCATTCTAATTCT
This sequence comes from Sinocyclocheilus anophthalmus, assembly GCA_018155175.1. Lineage (NCBI taxonomy): Eukaryota > Metazoa > Chordata > Actinopteri > Cypriniformes > Cyprinidae > Sinocyclocheilus > Sinocyclocheilus anophthalmus. The sequence goes on along the minus strand of JADLZN010004296.1, from coordinate 112,246 downwards.
ATGAGAATATAAAGGGTAGCCCACACTGCAACTATAACGATAACAACACAGAAGAAAAGTGTTTGAGGGTGATGCATTACAAGTTACGTAATCAGATTACTTTTTTCAAGTAACTAGTAAAGTAACGCATTACTTTTAAATTTACAACGAGTTACTTTTTCAAGATATATTTTCAAAATACCTGAGCACTTCAATCGACTTGAAGCTTATTAATTTCACTTTTGGTGTGAAAGGGCCCTTATAGTTGCGAAAAATATAACTTTTGGATTTTTTGTTATTAAAAAAAACTAATAATCAAGCTGACAAAAAGTAACGCAAAAGTAACCTAATGCATTACTTTCCATAAACGCAATTCGTTACTTTTTTAATGGAGTAACTCAATATTGTAATGCATTACTTTTTAAAAGTAACTTTCCCCAACACTGCAGAAGAAAGATATTGAATATAAACATTGAAAGCCAATCAGAAATGCAGATAAATGCATATGATATATTTTGAAAATTGGTCAAATTAAACTTCTGTTACCAAATATTTAGCCTACTGAATGTTCAAAACAGATCTATTGACAAGGTGAACAACACGACAGGGAACTGATTAGGTATTAGTTTTGATAAAATCTCAAATTATATGAATATATATATACTGATAAATCGCTGCATCACTAGTTACAGTAGCTTTGTTAGTTACAGTAGCTTTGTTACAGTAACATGAACAGTTAGCAAACCGCATTAGCAATGTTTACATCGCAAAGGCAGCTTTTGCAGGATAATTTTGATGATTAGTGAGCAGCTTAAGATGTAATAATGCTTAAAATGAACACTTGTAAAATGTAAAAGTAAAAAAGTATAGGGTTATCGTGGAAAGTGAAAGCGGCCTTTCCTTACCTCCATCTCTGCAACCTGACTCCTCACTGTTGATCTAGACTTTTGCCTTCGTATTTTTATTTGCATTTATTTGACTGATTTATATGCAGACAGAATTTTAACCATACCATGGTTGAAATTCGGACATAATCCTGGATATTATTGCCTGCTGAAAAGCTTTACTCCACAGCTTACCATGAGTGCAGTGTAACTATAGCTGACAATTCATTTACTATGGTTGTACTGCATTCATCGTGGTTTTAAAGGGACAGGCCACTTCTTTTCAACATCTAGTTCATGAAATCCATCATTGTGCATCATTTCAACATATGCAAAAACAGCATTACCCTGCGGTCTGTGATTCAAAGAGAAGATGTTCAGTAAGAAAAGGGCGGCTTCCAGTTACATCCAAAAAGAGTTTTGAAAATATCTTACCCACAGATCTCAGAAAAAATGCTGGTTTTGCAAATATAATGTATAGAGGGCTCTTCAATAATGCACCATTTGATGACGGTGATTCTTAACTAGACCTGATTCCACAATGTTACTTCTCTCTCCAGATGACCCCCGATGATATCCGGCTGACCACGGTTGAGATGAAGAATGAAATGGGTCCGTCTGATCTTTCCCGGGGTCTGGGTGACCCGCGTAGCACCATGCTAGCCTACGACAGCTCCACCCTTCAGTACCGTCGAGCGGCCATGGCTCGGCAAAACTACGGCCACAGCGCGCTGGAGCGCCACGCCACCCAGAAGAAAAGCCGGCTCAGGAGACGGGCTTCCCAGCTCAAGGTCAACATCCCGGACCTGTCTGACGTCAACTCCATCGACAAGTGGTCAAGGATGATCTTCCCCACCGTGTTTTCCTTCTTCAACATAGTTTACTGGCTTTACTACGTGCATTAAAAGCATCCGCAGAGCAGAACGGACCAAAAAAGAAAACAAAGAAGAGTAAAAAAGAGAATAAAACAATACACCTTTTGCTGATTTATTTCAAATATATAGCGTAAAGACTGAGGAAAGACAGTCAAAGTTAAAAAAAATCAGGATGGACTCTTTTGTTTTTCGTTCTAAAGACATTGAGGAAACACATCGGCGGCGGAACCGGAGAAAAAACACGCAGTACAGGGCTTGCTCCAGAGTTTCAGTATACCACTTATATTTGTCATATGTAGATTACTCTGTGGATCAAATATTTATGCTTGTCTTTGCATATATTTTAAGGATTTGTTTTTTGGGTTAGTCGTAGCCAACTGCATCCGAGAAAGCTTTACAAAAGGAGTCGGTCTTGAAAGTCTATTTTCCTAGAGTTAAGCTGTATATCAGATATCTTTTAAAAGCATGCTTTGGTTTGTTTTCTTTATCTCATGCAGAGAGCCGGAGCACAATGCATTTTCAGTTGACACTTTAAAGGTTCTTCTGTTCTTTCAAATGAGTTTGCAGGATGCAATGCAAAGACGCTGTCAGGAAGCCATACAGGGTATTTTCACAACAGGTCCTTTTACTATTGCTTTTGGTTTTTTGATGTTGGGCCAACAAGCAAACTCAGCCCTATTAAAACAACAGTTTTATCTGATGCAGGGGAAATACGAACAGGCTGGGCCACGACGAAGGACACATGGACCATTACCCTGGTGGTTGGACTGTGTCAGCAGTACCTAGGCCGTGTAAATGCTAGACAGTCCTCATCTCTACACTGTATGAACTTTGTGTGGTGAGCCGCTGAGGGAGAAACGGCTGTTTAACATCTCTCAAGTGTCTCTCGACACGCAGGGGTATTGGATGAGGCCAGTTAGCCTCAACGGAGAAAGACGCAATATATCTGTAAACCATTAACACTATCGATAGATATAAGTTGAAAACTAGTAGCTGATATTACATCATGGTTAAAAAAAAAAAGAAACTTTGATTCAATAGTTATAATATCAGATGTTAATGTTATGGTTCATTATTTAAACGTATTTTTTGGTGTATTAGATTTCTTAATGTCGAAGACTTTGGTTGATGAAAAAAATCTTGCTTCTTAAAAATTGGGGCGAAGGATCTGAATCTTTTTCAAAGGCCTCAAAGCGCACCAGTTGAACTTAAGCAAGAAACCGATCATTGCTACTCTGAAATTTATGGTAACTATCACTTCAGTTTACTAACAAGGATCTGGATCATACAATCAAGGCATCTGTCAGGCAATTTTGTATAAAATCCTGTAAATTATAATGATATTTCATAATGACCTGTACATATATATATTGTGTAATGATTGTCAACAATAATGAAAATGTATCTAAATTAAATTATTAAAGTTTAATGAAGCTTATATCTCTTAAACCATTACCTTACAGATTTTTCCTTACAGTTTTACGGTGGCTTCAGTCAGAAAGGATTGAGTTGAAATAGTTTACTCAGGCCCGTAACCATAGACATTGAGGGGACAATCGATACCAATAATTAGAAATGGCCAAATCGATCCCCCAATGTTGTAAATTCTTGCATTGATCTGCTGCCACGCCATTACGCTGCACTTTGTTTGTTATTATAATGACTAACAGGTTTAAAAGTTCAATTTTAGCCTGGTCTGACAGCGCTCGTCACTGATAGAGATGGCAAGGGTTGCCAGGTTTTCACAACAAAACCCGCCCAATTGGGGGGTTAAAATACACCCTGATAGCTCCCGTACATCTGCAAGACGTATTTTTGAGAGTGTTTGCTCATCTGCAATACGTCTATAGGACGTTTCCTATCAGATGTCAAATAGACGTTTAGAAGATGTCTTTAAGATGTTTATGATTTAGGATGAATGTAAAACTGACATCTTAAAGACGTCTATCAGATGTTTGTGCACAGCAGATGCTTTCCAAATGATGAGATCTTAAACAGACATCTTGCAGACGTACGTGTGCAATCTGAGTCATTTTTTTGGCGGGGTTCCCCTGGTAAAATTCGCATTCCAGGGCCTAAATATCATGTTAGTGGGGTCGCTTCCACCCAAGAAGTTGAAAAACAACCCGTGGCAACAGTGTTGAAGTAGCCCAATTCCACGGACCTGGCAACACTGGAGATGGCCAATCAAATCAATGTAGGCGGGATTTACTGTTTACAGAAGTAGAGCGCGAATTTCAGAGCAGTGTTGCCAAGTCCGCTGTTTTCCCGAGGAATTGGGCTACTTTAACACTGTTGCCACGGGTTGTTTTTTAAAGGGTTATTGAGCTGCTTAAACAAAATTTAAAAAAGAACATTTATTTTGTGTATTTGGTTTAATGAAATTTGTTTATGCGGTTTAAGGTTTAAAAAATACATTATTTTCCAAATACTGTACATTATGGTCCTCTATGCCCGCCTTTCTGAAACGCGTAGATTTTTCCAAAGCTCATCGGTCTGAAAAAGCGAGGGGTGCTGTGATTGGCCAGCTATCCAGTGCGTTGTGATTGGCGAACACCTCAAGCCTGAGATGGAAATGTTACGCCCCTCACCATACTGTAACGCCCTGTCCGGCCGGAGCGACGAGAAAAAAACATTAAAACCCATTATAAACGAGTCATTTGTTGCATCCAGTGGGGACAAAAATGATGGATTATAATGACTTATACTGTCTTTACGCGTTGCGTTGCATCGCGCCACGTAAACATAAACCATGTTTGCAAACTTACAAGCCCTACCCTACAATGCTCAAAAAACTCGCTTTAAATATATAATATAAAAAAACTCTTTAAATATAAAAAAAACATACTTACAGTCTGTGAGTCAGAACAGACGGCAATGTAGTCTACTCTGCCAGAAAACAGTCCTCCATAAAATGCGCCGCACACATCTGAATATTTGGGTTGAAGTGTTCGGGAACAGTGTTGTAAATACAACTTTAACCATTGATTTCTAGTCGTGTCCATATTTGGAAGACCAAACAAAGTAGTTTCGCTTTCACAACCAATCACACAGCGCATTCACGACATGGCGACAGCAACAATACTACAGCGAGAATAAAAGTTACGCCTTCTTTCTTTGTGTGAACACTTGGGCGGCGTTATGCAAATATTCCCACATAGTGATGTAGACATGTGGGGGCGTGTTAGAACGAGCCGTTTTAGGTGGGCGTGGCTGACTCTTAACTTTTATAAAGAATATCTCTTTGGATTTGAAACTTTAGTCTTTGCAACTTTACAGAATTTCTTTTGCAACAATAGCTTGTGACACTCCAAAGAGAAAGGAACAATTGAAATCGCATCATATGTCCCCTTTAAGTCCGTGGGTTGTAGCGAACCATCTCGCCTCGTCAGAACGCGACTTTGACTGAGGAGGACCCCCGGAACGCGATTATGGAGCCATTTAAATAGCCAATTTCCCCTGGAACGCGATTGGGCTAATTTAGGCCGTGATTAGGCAAGTTTTGAGACCTGGCAACCCTGCGTCAGTTTTCACGTTGAAAGAGAGCGAGGTAAGGTGGAAGTAGCGAAACATGCAATATTCGACAACTGTTTTACTATAAAAATTGTTAAACGACCGATAGTAATATCCAGGGATGCAAAATACTCGACTTTTTTGCCTCAAATACGGCCATTTTGAATTGAAAGTGTGGTATTATTTACGTGACTCGTGTGATTCTTGAATGTGACGACACATGCAAGGTTCTGCGTTTTCGTCATATTATTTGGAAATGTTCAAGACATGGTTATGGTCTAGTGTTTACTGCTAACTAGTTTACTAATACTGCACAGTAAATACTGTATACTGCCTACTACTTTTCAAAACAATGCAACGTTAAACATTTCAAAGCAGTACTATGCTTTATTGTTGTCACATGACCTCTTCACATTGGTGTTAACATTAGGTGTTTTTCTTTCTTATTTAAAAAAAATATATTTTTACCATACCATTTTTTTGGCCATATTCCAAGTCTTCTGAAGTCACACAGAATAGCCTTGCTCTCCTTGGCGAGATGCTAGGATCACAATTGTAATTATTTCTGGTTCATTTATCGCACTTGTAATGGAAAGTCAAGCTTTGCATTATGGGATACATTATTCTGTGCATCGTGCTCTGTTGTACACATTTTGGCTGATGTAGGAGGTCATGGTCATTCTATGCATCCCAGAACGTGTTGTGCACATTATGCATGCTATATAAATCAGAAATATTATGGTAGCGCCCTATTCTGAACATATCCACCGGCTCATTAGATTAACCAGAAGAACAATATTGAATTTGTTCTCTGTCATGTTGTGCGTTTAATCCCATTGTAGGCCAGTTGGGACGTGTACATGATTATGATGCTCACAGTTCATTATCTCTTGTTTGTTTGAAATATGGATTCTGCTAACACAGCACAAGGCTAATATCTTTAAGGTTCCCTGGAAAATGATGAGCACTTTAATAAGTTTGGAAGATTTTCAATAGCCCTTCAACGTGCGTTGACGTATTACGCTTAAATTACCATAAATCCACGTGAGCTTCATGCAGTGGAGAGAAGATTAAGACGTGTTATTGTCGCAGGTGATTGAGAGACAGGGTGAGATGGGTGTGTGGGCTTGAGGAGCGATTGGAGCGGGGTGTTGTACCCGCTTTATGACTGACTGGGTGCCAGAATGCATAATGGACGAAAAGGCAACACTTCCGCTCCTCTGATAGACAGAGAGGGAAAAAATGCAGTTCTCATGGGCAATGGAGGCTGCCACAGGGGACATTAAAGCAGAAAGGCATGAACGTTCCAGTACACTATGGACTCTGAATGGCCCTGTAGGCCAAAGGAGCTGCAAAATGAAAGCTAGACCGAAATAGAGATCAGAAATAAAGATTTTCACCATAACAGAACCCTTACTGACTCACAAACACGCATTCATTTTTAAAATTGTGTTTTTCAGGCAAGGAAAAGTCATGGGAATGCCTGTTGTGAATACAAATTTTATGCTTATAATAATAAATAATTAAATAATTTATGCATTTAGCAGACGCTCTTATCCAAAGCGACTTACAGTGCATTCAGGGTATAATTTTTTTTTACCAGTATATCTAAATATAAAGAGAAAGTTCCTTCGGCTGAGGATGTTGAAGAGGATGGCGTTTGACTGTCCGATACCGTCGCATTCGCAATCCATGTTCTCACCAAACACGTGCTATCTTAGAACTCAAACCTCATGTACACTGAAGCTGTGAGAGACTCGCTTCTGTCACTAAGACGGCTCCTATTTATAACAAGCACTCCTGAACCTTGACCTGTCAATCTACATCTGCTGTGAACAAAACAACTGTTTAGCTCTAAAAAAAAGCTTATATACACTCTTAAAAATAAAGGTGCTTCACGATGCCATAGAAGAACCTTTTTATCTAAATGGTTCCATATAACATTTGAAGAACCTTTCTGTTTCACAAAAGCTTCTTTGTGGCGAAAGAAGGTTCTTCAGATTATAAAAAGGTAAGAAAGAGATGGTTCTTTAAAGAACCTTTGACTGAATGGTTCTTTGTATAACCAAAAATGGTTCTTCTATGGCATCGCTTGAAGAACCCTTTGAAGCACCTTTATTTTTAAGAGCGGTAGCTTCTAAAAATTTCAATGGCTAGAAATAATTTTTTTTTATATTTAATGATCACAAATGTTGAACCCAAATCGATTGCGTTACGAGAAGTATGAACCTAAAATGCTGGGTCAAATATGGACTAACCCAACTTTGGGTCAAATATGGACTAACCCAACTTTTGAGTTAAAAATGTAATTAAAAATTTAACCCAACGGTTGGGTTAGTCCATATTGGACCCAAAGTTGGGTTGAAACAACCCAGAATCTTTTAGAGCGTACTAATGCAATGGCATCACTGTTTATGTGTTTTATTATTAATTTATTCTCACAATGGCTTGCAAAGTGGAAAATTCAGTTGTTTTGTGGCTATGAATATGCACTGGGAAAAAAAATTGGTGTAGAGACAATTTCCACAAATTTCACAAACAATTACAAAGAAGCAACACTTTGAATTACACGTGAGATTTTGAAGTAGAAAAACTGAAGTAGTATTTTTTTGTAAAATGTTCTCCCATAACCTTTGTTTTTTACTACTTTGAAAAATATATATTTTTTTACAGTGTGCTCATTGTACAATGTTAATAGCCCTTGCAAATTATTATTAATATTAATAATAATAAAATAGTTGTATTTTGCAAGCTTTAATAAAATGTGAATAACCCTTGCAAATTAATAATAATAATAATAATAATAAATGTTATTAGTATCTGCTTTGTGAGGTGAGAATGTACACTGAAAACAATTTGAAACTTTTCTCTCAGAAACTGTATTTGTAAAAGTATTTTTAATTAATTAAAACGAACTCAAGTACTTTAATAAAGTAATTCATTTCACAAGTAGCGCATTACGTTTGAATGCAAAGGATTGGGATAGTATTTTCTTCTCAAGCTTAATGCAATAATCTTTGTTGACCTTTGATACATCATTGTATTTCTGTATTCAGAAGCAATGGTTTTACCCCCAAGGACTATATTCCTCTCTTTCTTAATGGCCCTGAAGCTAACGATGTTAAAGAACTCCACCTGCACAAAGAAAGCCACACAGCTATACTCAATGTCAAGAGTGGTTGTCATGGAGATCTCTCTGCCATGAAGTGAGAGAACATGTTGGCTGTCTTAAAGACAGGGTTGCACGTTCACCGCTGGAGTTGGCAGTCAGTGTGAAGGGAGCTGCGGTAATTAAATAGTAAAAGTCTGCACAGCGGCCAGCGAGAGGCAAGACTGAAGCGCTGCCATAGAGGGACCATTACAGCCTGCCTTCAGACGACAGTCTGCCCAAAACACAGTCGCTCGACTGACTCCTGTGACTTTCTCTTTCATATCTCAATCGTGTCTCTCAGAAAGTGTAACGAGTCTCACGCTTCTCATATTTTTCGCCTGAGAAAAGATCCCATTAATCTCCCACTAGTCTAGTCATATAGGCTATATTTCATAAAGTGTCCAGAGAGACCCAGGTTCAAACCCTGAACTAATCTATATTATTTTTAATAACTTGCCTGCCAGCATTATCATCTAAAATGGTATATATAGCATTTTGTCCTGTTTGTTTCCTATTGCAAATAATCCACCCTAATAATATCACACTACTGTTCAAAAAATCTGGGGGCAGTAATTTATGTATTTATTTTGGAGAAATTAGTACTGTAAGGATGCTGATTAAAAGTGACAGTAAAGACATTTGTAATGTTACAAAATATTTCTATTTCAAATTATTTTGAACATGTTTTAAACTGTGTTCAACATTGATAATAATCAGAAATGTTTCTTGAGCAGCAGATCAGCATATTAGAATGATTTCTGAAGATCATGTGACACTGAAGACTGGAGGAATGATGATAAATTCAGCTTTGATCACATGAATAAATTACAGTTTAACAGATATTCACACAGAAACTGTATTTTTAACCCTTTCCCTCCCCGCTTTCGGTGTTTGCAAACAGTGGTGGCAGAAAATGACAGTTTTTAACTAGCAGTCTATGGAAGCCATGGAATAAAAGAATAAAAAAGGTAATTTTGAGTTTATATTTAAAAATTCTGACTTTTTTCTCGCAATTCCGAGGAGTATATATCACAATTCTGATTAGAAAATCAAAGGTCATTCTCTGTTTTCCCCTCGGCTCGGAATCATGAGTGATAATCCCGCACTTCTGCCTTTTTATTCCTCAGAATTGACAAACTCGCAATTTGAGTTAAATTGAGTTATAAAGTCCAAACTAGGAGATATAAAATTGCATTTGCGAGAAAAAAATTCAGAATTGTGAGATAAAATGGGTAAATGTTATAGGTTTAAATAGTAGGCTATTTCATGCTGTAACTGTAGGGCTAATACAATAGCCCCCTATGACTGCATATGTGATATCATGCATACCTTTGTTTAAATCAAAATTTATGTTTTCAAAGTGCGCGTAACTCACAGAGGCGGACTACCCATTAGGCACAAAGGTAGGCAACCGCCTTGGGCCCCCAAAAGCCAAGGGCCCCCTAAAACGAGATGCGCATTAAGCGCGGAAACGCGAACGGTTGCTTTTTACGGCATTTATCACCACGACAACCGTCTGCGTGTCCGAGTTGAACACACTTCTCGTGCATCCTGCTTGTAGCAAATGAAAATATCATGTATCTGAAGCTGTAATTAAATATTGAGAACAGTTGTATTGTTTTAAATGCTGACTTATATCATAAGGAACCAATTAGAGGACACATACGCAGTTACTTTTTTTGTTGATATAATCCTTAGGTGTGTAAATGCGTGTATAATTTCCTTTTCATTTTTTTTTTCATTTTCATTTAAATTTGTAGTTGAAATAACTAAAATAAGTGTATTTTAAAGTTTATAATTAGCCTTTGCATGAGCGCAGGCACACGGGCTTACGCTGGTAACTCATCAGTGGACCTTCCTTGTCAATATAGGCTACATTTTTTCACACTTTTCTCATTCTCACCAATTCAAGTTTTTATATGAATGAATGAAGGGAACCGACTGTCTTCAGAAAACTTTTCATGGAATTTTCATTTTATCTGATAAAGTAGAGTTCATGACGCAGCGGCGGCTTTTTTTTTTACAGGCGTTACCGTAGGAAACCACTGTATTTGAACTTCTACTAGAGTTCCGTGTCTGGCCAAGAGACTCAATGTGCATTCAATAATGCCCGGTCGCAGTTTTGTTCAGACTAAAATGTGAAAATCCCCCAGAAGTGGTGTTTTAAATATGGTTATCATAATTTCTACTTGACTCATCTCTTTTCTTAAAAAAATGTTTAAAGGCTCAATTGTGAGGTTAATCGTTTTATAATTTATTTTGTTTTTGTGAAAACTGTAAATCAGTTGCTATTTCGCGGACTACAACGTGACAGAAAGCCATTATAACATGTACATGAAAAATGTAGAAACATTGGACACAACTGTGGGGCACCATTGTGCAGCAGCAAGCAATCCACACAACAAAAAAAGGAAACATCAAGGCTAAATTTGTAAATGTGTGCAAAGACATAGGGCCCCATTCATAAATTTTGCCTGGACCCCCCAAATCACTAAATCCGCCCCTGGTAATCATTGCAGGTTTCATCAATAGTCTGTCCGTTAAAATCTGCATTTAGCTTCAAATGGCGTCTTTGATGACAGTATTCTATAAAAATTCTGACATCCAAAGGCACAACAATACATTTTTTGTCAGTTCGCCGGACAATTTGCGTTTGCACCCCTTAAGGACGGCCCTGTAGATACATAAGTAGTAAGTAATACTAAAGTAGCATCACCGCCCAAAAAAGGATGTTTTGCCCATGCCAAACAGATAGCCCCGCCTCCAAGCTCACACTATTGGCTGTGTATTACTGTGTCAGGATGCTCAAACAAAGCAATGTTTTGTGCCAGAGAGTCACAGTATTTACGCTCCTCAAGGAAATAACTGCTTCTCTGCATATTAAACTGGAAAGTATTAAAAAAGATTGCACACTTCACCTTTAAATGGCACATAACCGAGCTGTCTCCTGGGTTTGGAAAGAGCAAGCTCTGAGCTACAACATTTTCCTCAGGGAAGATGGAAATGCTCGAGACCTAATAAAAAAATTTTAAAAACGTGGAAACGCAAGAGAACCTTCGACATATATTTAGCATTTAAAGCAAGACCTCTTTCCCTCTCGTCTCGTTCTCTTTCTCTTTTCCTCTCTGAAAGGGCCCGAGTGTTGTCGAGATGTGAGAGGAGCAGAATAACCAGATGCTTTCCGCTCTTCAATGCTTCTGTGCCACTGGAGGAATTAGGGATTCACAGATCTTTGTCCTATTTGTCAGGAAGTGGAGGGGAAGGAAAGCGACGGAGGGAGAGGAGCGATGCTGTACTATAACAGCTGCGCCACCGCGCCGCATGAAACAAGAGGGCCAGCCATCCTGGGACGAGGCAGCCGTGCGCTCCACTACTGAACCTCTGCTTTCATCAGACTTACACAACACATGGTGCGCTGCAGGGCCATGTCAGCTAGTGACAGCTGCAGAACGGGCTCTGTGTGTGTGTGTGTGTGTGTGTGTGTGTGTGTGTGTTGTGGGTGTGTGTGTGTGTGTGTGCACGCTTGTACTGCTTGGGCAGAATGCACTGAGACCGATATATGAGCTCACTGCTTTTAATCACAGTATGGTATTTATATATTAGTCATTTTGCATGCAAATGCAGTAGCTGGAGGTGCAGTGATTATATAGGAGAAGTTACATAGCCAATTTTCAACGCTTGGCTTCATAGGCATGATTCCACACTGAAAAAAATGATACTACATTTTTTATAAGGTAAGTGGTTGCAAACAATTAATTTTAGCTACATTTAAATAAAAAACATGTTGAAAATTAGTAAACTAAATTTATTTAAATGTAAATTAACAACTTACCTTAAAAAAAATTCGTAAATTCAGTTAATAATTTTTTTTCAGTGCACATAGAGCAAATGTATGATCTCATTGACCATTGCTCTGCGAATTAGTTAAAATAAAAACTGCAAACACTGTAAATTATGTGCTTTAGGTATGGAAATGACATACAGTGGGGCAAAAAATTATTTAGTCAGCCACCAATTGTGCAAGTTCTCCCACTTAAAGATGAGAGAGGCCTGTAATTTTCATCATAGGGATACCTCAACTATGAGAGGACAAAATGAGAAAAAAATCCAGAAAATCACATTATAGGACTTTTAAAGAATTAATTAGTAAATTCCTCTGTAAAATAAGTATTTGGTCAATAACAAAAATTTCATCTCAATACTTTGTTATAAACACTTTGTTGGCAATGACAGAGGTCAAAACGTTTTCTGTAAGTCTTCACAAGGTTTTCACACACTGTTGCTGGTATTTGGCCCATTCCTCCATGCAGATCTCCTCTAGAGCAGTAAGGTTTGGGGGCTGTCGCTGGGCAACACGGATTTTCAACCCCTCCAAAGATTTTCTATGGGGTTGAGATCTGGAGACTGGCTAGGCCACTCCAGGACCTTGAAATGCTTCTACGAAGCCACTCCTTCGTTGCCCGGACGGTGTGTTTGGGATCATTGTCATGCTGAAAGACCCAGCCACGTTTCATCTTCAATTCCCTTGCTGATGGAAGGAGGTTTTCAATCAAAATCTCACGATACATGTCCCCATTCATTCTTTCATTTACACGGATCAATCGTCCTGGTCCCTTTGCAGAAAAACAACCCCAAAGCATGATGTTTCCACCCCATGCTTCACGGTTGGGATGGTGTTCTTTGGATGGCAACTCAGCATTCTTTCTCCGACAACATGAAAGTTGAGTTTTTACCCCCCCCCCCCCCAAAAAAGTTCTATTTTTGGTTTCATGACCAGATGACATTATCCCCAATCCTCTCCTGGATCATCCAAATGCTCTCTAGCAAACTTCAGAAGGGCCTGGACATGTACTGGCTTAAGCAGGGGGACACTTCTGGCACTGCAGGATTTGAGTCCCTGATGGCGTAGTGTGTTACTGATGGTAGCCTTTGTACTTTGGTCCCAGCTCTCTGCAGGTAATTCACTAGGTCCCCACGTGTGGTTCTGGGATTTTTGCTCACAGTTCTTGTGATCATTTTGGCCCCACAGGGTGAGATCTTGCGTGGAGCCCCTAATCGAGGGAGATTATCAGTGGTCTTGTAGGTCTTCCATTTTCTAATAATTGCTCCAACAATTGTTGCCTTCTCACCAAGCTATTTTCCTGTAGCCCATCCCAGCCTTGTGCAGGTCTACATTTTGTTGCTGGTGCTTTGACAGCTCTTTGTTCTTGGCCATGGTGGAGTTTGGAGTGGGACTGTTTGAGGTTGTGGACGGGTGTCTTTTATACTGATAACGAGTTCATACAGATGCCATTAATACAGGTAACGATTGGAGGACAGAGGAGCCTCTTAAAGAATTTGTTTCAGGTCTGTGAGAGCCAGAAATCTTGTTTGTTTGTTTGTAGGTGACCAAATACTTATGTTACCGAGGAATTTACCAATTAATCTTTAAAAATCCTACAATGTGATTTCTGGATTTTTTTTCTCATTTTGTCTCTCATAGTTGAGGTTATACCTATGATGAAAATTACAGGCCTCTCTCATCTTTTTAAGTGGGAGAACTTGCACAATTGGTGGCTGACTAAATAATTTTTTTCCCCACTGTATTTTGAGTTTTGATATTTGGGTTATGGTTACTGCGGTACTTTGGGCTGTGTTTGATGGCCATTTGGCTAGTTTTGTAACGCAGATCTGGCAACCCTGGCTGTACGGAGCAGAGCAGATGCTTTCAGATTAGGATTGTAGACCAACACTGACTACCACCTAGTGTTTATGTAACTCCATGATTTTTGTATTGTGCCAAATCCGCACTATATTTCTTTTGACTGGCCACTCCCAAAGGTAAAAGCGCCTGCGAGCTCTGCACACAGAATTGGCAGACAAAACGCATGCAAATGATGGACTTTCACTCTATGGTGGTTAAATGTAACAATTAATCTGCGAATCACATGCGTGCCCAACCGTGGGGCTTGGTCGGTGCAGATAATGTTGTAAATAATTTTCAGTTTCTTGCACAGACTGATTGTTTTGCTTCATAAGACCTCAATATATCGTCAGGAGCCTCGGGTGTTAATCAATTTTGTGTTCCTTGATATGCTTTTTATTTTTATTCTCAAAAATGGGCAGCCACTGACTTGCATTTTATGAATCATCAACAAGCACTGTTTCTGCTAAAAATCTTTACTGAAGAAAACAAGTCACCTGTATCTTGGCTGGCCTGATGGTGAGTGAATTAACAGCACATTTTCATTTTTGGGTGAACTGTCCCTTTAAGTGGTTCTCGCTATAAGGCAACATCTCTCTTGCTCCTAACTATTAACATACATCAAGATGTCCCATTCATTTGTGCCACAGACTGATACTTTAAATTGGTGTGCTATTATTTTTACAATAAGAACCCATTAGTTATTGTTAATAATGCATTAATAAACAATGATAAATACATGTGTTACTTTTTTGTGTTTTATTGTTTATTACATTGTTTTATTATTATTTGTTATTTATTAATCTCTGGTAATGTTAGTTGACAAAATATTGCTATTCATTGTTAGTTCATGTTAGCTCAAGTCCATTAAATAAGTTTTGATTGATTTTAATAATGTGTTAGCAAATGGTGAAACATTAAGATTAAAAATGCTCATTTTTAATTGATACTTCATGTTAACTAATGCAGTTAAATGGAAACGTATTGTAAAGTGTGGCCACTTTTCCTTTCCACGTTTTGACTTTTAGTTTTAAAATAAATAAATCCAAAAAATGCAGTAGACTTACATTGAATTGACCAGAATATCTCCTTTGATTTGGGTCACCAACCAAGACTTGACAAACCTTATCAATTTTGCACTTGTAATATATTTAGCACGGGCTGAGTGGAGGTAATAGACAGGATTGTAATTGTTGTACTCGTGTCAGGTAAAATGACACATTAATCTCTATGATACTGCTGGAAATGGTAACGTCAGCCTGCAGACAAGTTTGTCTGCATTACATGAGCACATGCACATTCCTGCCACCTGAGAGCATCTCCAATCCTGATTATTGTGTTTGTTCCTTCATGAACTTTTGAATGCTATCATATAATCCTATAGATATATATATATATATATACTATATATATGTGTGTGTGTGTGTCAAAACAATTAATCACATTCAAAATAAAAGTTTATGTTTACATAATATATGGGTGTGTGCTGTGTATATTTATTATGAATATATAAACACACACACACATGCATGTATATATTTAAGAAAAATGCTTTACATGTACTTGCATGTATATATTTATAAATTATATATTAATATATTAAATATATTTAAATATAAAACGTAAACATATTTCTTAAATATATACTGCATGTGTGTGTGTTTTGGATGCCGAATTAATATGAGTTAGATTGTTTGACAGCACTAATATACATGTATATATACTGGTGTTCAAAGTTTTGGGATCAGTAAGATTTGTAACGTTTTTAAAGAAGTCTCTTATACTTATCAAAGCTGCATCAATTTGATCAAAAATACAGAAAAAAATAGTAATATTGTTAAATATTATTACAGTTTAAAATAACTGCTTTCTATTTGTATATATTTTTAAAATGTAATGTATTTCTGTGATGCGGAGCTGTATTTTCAGCATCATTACTCCTGTCTTTAGTGTCACATGATCCTTTAAAAATCATTTTAATATGTTGATTTATTATCAATGTTGGAAACATTTTTTGCTGCATAATATTTTTTTGGAACCTGTGACACTTTTTTCAAGATTCTTTGATGAGGTAGAAAGTTCAAAAGAAGAGCATTTATTCAAAATAGAAGTCTTTTCTAACAATCTAAGACTGTTCATTATCACTTTAATGACATTTAAAGTATATTAAAATAGAAAACAGTTATTTTAAAATTGCAATATTTTACATTTTTTTCTGTATTTTGATCAAATAAATGAAGCCCTGGTGAGCATAAAATACTTATTTCAAAAACATAAAAAAATCTTACTGATCCCAAACTTTATAATGTTTTGATATATGTGAGCCTGCAGCACAGAAGCAGTGTTAAGTCGCTGGGGGACATTTGTAGCAATAGCCAAAAATACATTGTATGGGTCATAATTATTGATTTTTCTTTTATGCCAAAAATCAATTAGGATATTAAGTAAAGATCATGTTCCATGAAGATATTTTGTAAATTTCCTACTGTAAATATATCAAAACTTAATTTTTGATTAGTAATATGCATTGCTAAGAACTTCATTTGAACAACTTTAAAGATGATTTTATCAATATTGTGATTTTTTTGCACGCTCAGATTCCAGATTTTCAAATAGTTGTATCTCGGCCAAATATTGTCTTATCATAACAAACCATACATCAATGGGAAGCTTATTTATTCAGCTTTCAGATGATACACACAGCTCAATTTTGAAAAATTGACCCTTATAACTGGTTTTGTGGTCCAGGGTCACATATATATATATATTTCTTATAGATTCCAGATCTGCACACTTATTTTCTCAACCAGCATAATGAGATGCTAACAAAATGTTTTAAGTAATGAAAGCACATTCAGTCAAGTGTGCCCAGGCTTTTGACTGCGAGCGATGTGTCTGTAGTCAACATAAAAGGATACACAGTTATTTCTGCGCACGGCTGCATTGAGCTTGAGTATATCCTGCTCAGGGCTCTGATTAATGTAATTGGGTCGCTGTGGTGTTGTTGTGTCTTTGAATCTTGGATTCAGATGCTGGATCTGTGGCATGCAGTGCTCTAACAGCATACCTTCACCTCAGACAGGTGTTGTTCCACCGACGCACGCGGTCAGGGGAGGTTAACAGGTGTAGCGAACTAAACCATTCTTTATCTACCTCTCTCTCTCTCTCTGTACTTCTGTTTTAGTCTCACTCTTACAGGTGATGTGAGAAGCGTGCAGGGCTTCTTATGAATTTCGGTTTAGAGGGTTTAGAGGACCCTCAGGATTTATATTAAAGCTCTAAGTGTCATGCAGAGGAGGGTTGTTTTAGCTAAGACGTCATGACCTGGACAAACCCCCTGACCCTTCTCCGGCACGGCTGGACGAGGCACTGGAACCCAGACAGACCCGTCAGGACGGTGGTCTCCAACTTACCCTTCGAAGATCTGAAGAAACGTGAGCAGCCGAACCGCCGGTATGAGGCCAACGCCATCAAAACCAACAAATACAGACTGTGGTCTTTCATCCCCATGAACTTATTCGAGCAGTTCCACCGTATGGCCAACATTTACTTTGTGGGCCTGGCCATCTTGAATTTCGTCCCGGTGGTGAACGCGTTCCAGCCGGAGGTGGCTCTCATTCCCATATGTGTCATCCTGGCACTGACCGCTGTTAAAGACGGTTGGGAGGACTTCCGGAGATATCAGACTGACCAACAGCTCAACAACACACCCTGCTTCATATTCAGCAGGTAAACAGATCACAACTGGAAGACTAACATAAATGATTCATTCTATTAAAATAATCGTTATAAATCTAAAATATATTGTCGGTTTCATATGTTGGTTTAGTGCAGTGGTTCTCAACCTTTATGACTTGAAGGCACCCAGATGTCCCCCAAACACAATATTTGAAGCCCCTGCCTATATAAGTTAATTTCCAATATTTCTGCTGTAATTATGATAAATCTGCTTGTTTTCAAACTGTTTTTTTTTTATTAATTTGGTCAATTAATATGGAAATTATGTTCTGTATTGTATTCCAGAACTGTACTGTTCTTCAGTAAGAGCAATAGTTATTCAGGGAAAATAAAAGAAATATGTCTGTATATATATCTTGATTTTATGCATTTCTTAGAATTTTAATTTAGATGTTTTAATTTAATTTAGACTGTATTTTTTAATTTGGCAATTTTATATCTTACTAATACTCTAATAATTAACCAACTACCCCCCCCCCCCCCCAATACCCCATGTAATTAATCTTCTCAATTCTAAGGGGCATTTATTTACAATAATTTAAAAACCCCTTCTCATGGAGAGACACTGGTGCAGCGTGTTGATTAATTAAAAATCATCTGGGATTAATAATGAATAATAATTTTAAGTACATTTAATTTAATTTTAATAATAAATACATTAAACAGTTATTTATATTTTAAAAAAGAAAATACAACCAAATGTTTAACATTTTGAAATTATTAATAGAAAAAATAAATGGGTTTTTCTTTAGTGTGAGTAATAAAAATTAATGTATTGATTATAAGTAATTTATTTAAATGTAGATTTTTCGATATCTCTCTCATATCTCTCGCTCTCTCTCTCTATGTTTTTATCTATCTTCTCTCTCTGGTGTATGTCTCTCTCTCTCTCTCTCTCTCTATGTCGTGATCTCTCCTACTCTCTCTCTCTCTCTCTCTCGTCTCTCTCTCTCACTCTCTCTAATATCTCGTTATGGGAGCTGATGGCGTTGCTCAGGCTCGCTTGAATTTGTGTTCTCACTTATCTGTGTTTCAAAACCCCAAGTGGGAATTTTGACCTAGAAATAAATTTGGGGAAGAGATTTTTTTTTTCCTTTGAAGAGCTGCACAATGTCTTGCATCCGACGCATTGAGTGCATTTTGACGAGTCCTCATCATCGTGTTGCATAGTGGCGAAGAAGAGAAAAGGCACTCGTTAGTCCTATTTTAAAAATTCTGAATAGTGGTAGGGAAGAAAAAACGGTGGGTATTCAACAATGCGAGGTGGAAGGTGAGAGATGTCGGCCGATAGAGAGAGAGAGAGGGAGAGAGACGATTTCGGCACGCCAGTCCAGGACACCCTGAGATATCTTTTGTACTTCCAAAAGAGATGCCAAATCCATCACTTATTGCCATGGTTACTTAGTCTCTTTCATTTTATTTTGAGCTAAGCTGCTGCTCCATTTTGTGATTCCCGGAGTGTTTCCATACGGGCAGCCCAGGTGGCACAGGGTCAGTCCGAAACTCAAACCCGCTGCTGTTCTGACATGCCTGTCGTGCCCAGAGGGGCTGTTAGAAAAGCTACCTCTTTTGCACATTTCTATTATTCACAGTGTGTGTTTGCTGTTGTTTTAAGCATGTCTCAGTTTTGGACAGCTGGGTTATATTTATTCAGACGTGACAGGCATAATGTCAACATGAAATGTGAATGAATGCATTTAATTATTGACCTTATTTATTAGCTTTCTTTATACTTGTTTCTGGTCTTATTGTATTATTTAATGCAGGTTATTCCAAAGAAAAGACATGTTTTGTCTTCATAATCTTTTATTAAAATGTAATGCCTTGTGGAGTTACGGGGTCTGCCGCGACGTGGACGTGTGGATCCATCTGCAAGCATTATTCAAAGAGACGTTGGTCCTAACAGGCAGGCCCCCCCCCCCCCGTAACAATGGCAAAGGTATATGGGCGCAGCGACACAAAAAACACAAGAATAGTCCTAGGGCTAGCGTTGGTCACTGATCGGCAGACAGAATCACAGGGGCGGGACGAGAGGGAGAAATCCAGGAAAACAGGCAAAGATCAAAAAACGCAAAAACAGGCAAGGCAAAACAAGGAAAACACGGAGACTCGGAAAGGGGTACAGGCTAAACAATACTCAGAGAAAGGTGGTTAGAGTGGGTGTTTTATAGTGAATCAGCTGTGTGCAATGAGTGCAATCAGGGCAGTGTGCACTAATTGGAAAAGAAAGAACTGATTGGATTGTGTCTCGGGGTTGCTATGCACCACGTTTGTGTAGTGTGGAAAGTCACACCGTCATGGAAAGGGTGACATTGGTGGTGAATAAACGCGAACAGTCCATGGACCGATTCGTTGACGAGCCCCCCCACCGAGCCCCAGCCTCCAAAACACTAACGATCAGGTGGGCGCCGCCCCTCGCCCGGGCCAGCGGCGGCCGCGCCAACACGGGGGAGGGACGGAGGGGCCGGCGATCCCAGGATAGGAGAGACCAGGGATGAGCAGATCCGGCGGCGCGCAGGACCAAACAGCAGAGCAGAGAAGACCACCACGGTGGAGCAGAAGACAACCAGAGCCAGACAGCAGACCACCACGGCGGGACAGAAGACCACCACAGCAGAGCAGAGGACCACCACGGAGGAGCAGAGGACCACCACGGCGGAGCAGACGACCACCACGGCGGAGCAGAGGACCACCACAACCAGACAGTAGACCCCCACGGCGGGGCAAAGGACCACCAGAACCAGACAGTAGACCAACACGGCGGAGCAGAGGACCACCAGAAACAGACAGTAGACCACCACGGCGGAGCAGAGGGAACAGGAAACCCTCTTGGTGAACCACACTGATCAGGAGACCATGGCGGAGACCGTAACAACGAGAGAGCAGAGACAGACAACACAGACAGAACATTGGGGTTGATAGCCAAGAATGAGCGTTCAGGGGCAGCCTCCCTGGCTGGGTCAGGACAAAGCAAAAGTTCACAAACGGCCTCCATAAACGTGACAGGACAGGATGAGGATTACCCGACGGCCTCCATAGCCATGACAGAACAAGCAGGGAGTTCGCAAACGACCTCTATAGCCGTGACAGGACAGACAAAGAGTTCCCAGACGACCTCCTTGGCCGGAACAGAACAGGCAGAGAGTTCATAGACGGCCTCCTTGGCCGGAACAGAACAGACAGAGAGTTCATAGGTGGCCTCCTTGGCCGGAACAGGACAAGCAGGGAGTTCATAGACGGCCTTCTTGGCCGGGACAGAACAGACAGAGAGTTTATAGGCGGCCACTTTGGCTGGAACAGGACAGGCAGAGAGTTCATTGGCGGCCTCATTGGCCGGAACAGAACAGGCAGGAAGTGCGTTGC
The DNA here is from genome assembly GCA_018155175.1 of Sinocyclocheilus anophthalmus. NCBI lineage: Eukaryota > Metazoa > Chordata > Actinopteri > Cypriniformes > Cyprinidae > Sinocyclocheilus > Sinocyclocheilus anophthalmus. The sequence continues at coordinate 91,060 of JADLZN010004296.1, read as the reverse complement.
TGTGCGCCACCACCACGCAAGGAACTGAGGCAAGTGTCGCCATCTCGGGAGGTTCTGCAGCCTGTGCCGCCACCTCCGAAGAGACTACAGTGGACACCATGGCTTCTGGGAGCACAGCAGTGGATACCGCTACCTCGGGAGGTTCTGCAGCGTAAGCCGCCACCTCTGGAGATGTTGTAGCCAGTGCAGCTGCCTCTAGCAAATCGGCGGTGGATTACGCGGCCCAGATACACCATAAAGCAACCCCCCATATGGGAAGTGCTGCAGACAGGGGAATGAGTTCATGAATAGAAGGGTTAAAGTAAGTGGGTTTGGGCATACCAGCGGTGCGCGCAGACACCAGCGGTGCATCCCTCACACTGGATACCAGACTGGGATACCGAAGGACAGACTTTGATAATCTGGGTGCAACAGACAGGAAGTGACATGACTCTGGATGATCAGCTGTGATGCAACGAGATTCTGGATGAATAACTGAGGCGTGACGTGACGACTGGACAAAACAGTTGCGACGGTGACGAGACTCTGGGACGAAGCAGGTGAAGAATGGCGAGAAATCTAGAAGATCAGCGTGACGTATGAGTCTCTGGAAGTCCCAGCGGAGACTTGACTGGATCATGCGATCAACTGCGACTTGAATTGACTCATGAAGATCACCTGTGAAATTGACTTGACTGGACTCATGAAAGATCAGCTGTGACTTGACTCTGAGATAAGCATGTGACTAAGATGACTCATGAATAGTCAGCTGTGACTGGGACTTGACTGGTGACGATCAACTGTGACTTGACTTGACTCATGAAGATCAGTTGTGACTGGACGTTGACCTAAGGAGATTAGATGTGACTTGTACTTGATCAATGATAATGAACTGTAAATATGACTCATGACGATCACGGTGACTAGACTCGACTACTTGATAATCAGCTGTGTACTGACTAGACTCATAAAGACTCAGCAGAGATGACAGACTCCCCAGGGAAATAATAAACTGTGACTCGATTGACTAATGACGATCAACTGGACTAGACTAGACTCACGGAAGATCAACTGGTGTGTCTAGAACTTGCTCGGGGAAGAGTAGGGTGGCTGGACTGAACTCAGGGGCAAGATCAGTTGTGACTTGACTCATGATAATGACTTGTAACTTGACTTGACTCAGGACTATCAGCTGTGACTTGACCAGACTCATGATAATAAACCGTGACTCGATTTGACTCATGACGATCAACCGTGACTTGACTAGATGCTGTTCCTAGGCCGCCATCTTGTGAGTGTGCTCTGCTGTCGCTGCCATCTTGTGAGCGTGCTCTGGTACAGCCACCATTTCAGTCACAGACATTGTGTCGCGTTTTTCCTCCGCGACACCCACAGTAAATAAAGATCTGACAGTCAACAAAGCATAATCCATGAACTGAGCAAGTGATGAACGTGGACCCTCGCATCTAAGCTAGCCCTCAGAGAGGTGATTTATGCCATCGCAGAAAAAAAAAAAAACTTATTAATCAACATATGGAACTCAGGAATGTGATCGATACTATAAAAAACTCTCGGTAGGTTCTTCAAATGAGCGTGGACCTGCTTTAAGGGCTAGACAATCCTTGCTTGTCATACTGGACATGTTCCTCAGAAAAGCTGCTGGGTCCTTGTAGGGCTGAGTATTCTGTAATGGGGCTGACGAGACGTGAGACGTGGATCCATCTGCAAGCTTTAATTAAAAAGACGTGGTATAACAGGCAGGGTCGAACAATGGCAAACAGGTATATGGAGGGCAAAACACAAGAATAGTCCTAGGGGTAGCATAGGTCACCGATCGGCAGACAGAATCACAGGGGAGAGACGAGAGGGAAAAATCCAGTGAAAACAAGCAAGACAGATACCGCAAAAAGAGGCAAGGCAAAACAAGGAAAACACGAAGACTCGGAAAGGGGTACAGGCTAAACAATACTCAGCAGAGAAAGGTGGTTAGAGTGGGTGTTATATAGTGAATGAGGTGATTAGAAACAGCTGTGTGCAAATTGTGCAATCAGGGCAGTGGAAATTGTGCAAAGAATGTATGGGATAGTGTCCAGGGTGGCTAGCAACAGTTTGTGTTAGTATAGAGAGGTAAATGTAATGGAAAGGGTGACCTCTGGTGGTGAATAAACGGAAGTCCATGGACTGAATTCGTGACATGGAGTGGCATTATAGTGGATGTACAGGAGCACTTTGTGGCTTAAATATAGGTTGTGTCGAAGATGCAGGTGAACTCTTAAAAATAAAGGTTCCTTATTGGCTTTGATGGTTCAATGAAGAACCTTTAAAATCAATGAAATCTTTCCATTGTCTAGTTGTTGTTGTTTTTTTTTTATTTAGAACCCAAAATTCCAATTTAGAAAAATAAATGTCCAATTTGGAAAAACTGCGAAACCAGTTAGATATTGCCATTTTTAGGTTACGATTTCAATGCACATTTATGTAATATATTTTGTGTGCACTAAAGGAATAGTTCCCCAAAAATGGAAATTTGCTGAAAAATCACTCACCCTTGAAATATCCAAGATGTAAATGAGTTTGTTTCTTCATCAGACAGATTTTGAAAAATGTTGCATTACGTATGAATCCTTTGCAGTGAATGGGTGCCGTCAGAATGAGAGTCCAGAGAGCTGATAAAAACATAACACTAATCCACAAGTAATCCACAGCACTCCAGTCCATCAGTTAACATCTGGAGAAGACAAAAGATGTGCGTTTGTAAGAAGTAAATCCATCATTAGGGCATTTTAACTTTAATCCATCACTTCTGGCTAAAACGCTTTCACTGGAGAAAGCAATATCATAGACAGAGGGCTTATATTTTAGCTGGAAACAACAATTTGAAGTTGAACACGTCTTAATGATAGATTTGTTTCTTACAAACATGCAAGCTTTTGTCTTCTCCAGATGTTAATTGATGGACTGGAGTGCTGTGGATTATTGTGATGTTTTTATCAGCTGTTTGGACTCTCATTCTGACGGCACCCATTCAATGCAGAGTAACCTTTTTTAGGTTACTATTTCAGCGCACATTTCTGGACAAATTATGAAATAACATTATCTAACATCACTGAATCAACCTAAATGCATTATTTATATCAAACAAAACTAGTTTTATAGTTTAAATGAAGTATAAGTAGTTCTTTAAAGTAACAACTGCGGTATACCACTTTTTACAGTGTGAGTGATTTTGGATATTCTTACAGTAAGTGCCATTGTTGAAGGTATTACTGTATGTAGAATCCTGAAATTTCAGGCCTTCACTGCTTGCTTTGAGAGCGTAGTCAATGCTTTTTGAGGCAGGGAGCACAATGCTCTCCTCCAACTTCCTCTGCTGATCTGTGGAGTTGCCATTCCACAGTTTGATTGAAAAAGTTAATACACTTTTAATAGAACTGAAGCCTTTCGTTCTTTGATACCGCAAAACTTTTTGAGCTGTCATAGGAAGAAGAGCCTTTGGTGAGCTTTTTTGATGATGTAAGTTCTTTCGTTTCAGCACAAGGTTGTTAGCGCAGCACTATTGCGTTAGAGTCTATCTGTGATCAGATCAACCAGTGAAGTGTTTAGTTGGCATGATTGTGTTAAATAGCATATGAGGTACAGAGAACAGCTGCATAGGTAGCAGTTTCTTCCAGCTGTTGAATATTCTGTTTCATTTGAAATTACTTCCCTTATTTTTCAATGTTGAAGTAAGCCATTTCATGTGAACATGCAATATATTTAATTCATTAGGCACTATAGGTAGTGATGGGCGCCTTCGGAGTACCGTTCGTTAAGCTTCGACACCTTTGCAATTCTTTTGTTTTGTAGTAGTTCAGATTGTGTATTCAACTGCTAATTTCACATGATTTCAGTACACAAAGCTTAGTTACTGCATTTTCAGAATTTCAATGGTTCATAGCTAGGGGACAGTTAACCCTTAAACCTGTGTCTAAATGTTTTTTACATTATCTTGGATCAGTTTTGTAATGTAGACGTTTCAATAGCATGTTTGTTTAGTAAAGGAAGAGCAGTAGTAAATTGTCTCTTATTGGTCGGACTAGCCAAGCCCTCTATAAAACACACAAAACAAGGACTACAGATTATTAAAGAACACGTATTATACAGACACCTCATATTTAATGGTATTTGATGATTTGTAGATTACATTTAATAGATGAAACATTTGAGAAAACATTTGTAGTTGGTTTGTAAAAGATGTGCGCAACATTTAGGTCTTCATTGCATTTACACCAGTTTGACTAGCAGTTTTTTGACAGCATGTGGTGTTTCGACCACTTCAAATCCTTTTGCGAAGCAATTAATTAGTAAATCTCTGTTTCTCCCATAATTAGCTATAGGTTATTATAGTTAAGTTATTATAGCTATATAACTAGAAGAATAAGTGCAGTAAACTGTAAAACTTTTTGTACAACAAACCAGTGTGTTTATGATTATGATAATAAATGTAAATAATTATAAGTCTTTATGGGTGAGGCACTGAATCTTTCATTTAACCCATTCTTTCAAAAACTCGGATTCATACGAGTGAGTCACTGAATAATTGACGTAACCAGTTTGCTGATTCATTCATGACCAAAACACCACTACTGTGTGTTGATTTTGCTATGGCTTTGTTTCAAATTATTTTCATTTGTCAGGCAAAAGCAGATAATTTGGTAATGGTAAAACGTAAACAGTTCAATATTAACTTGCACTGTACTTTGTGCAGTCATGTGCAGTCAAGTGCAGTCATGTGATATTCCTTAAATACGCCACATTTCTTGAGTAAAATGTGCTTTTAGTCTAGCAAGAGAATATTCAAGAGAATAAATGTACAGGCAACATCTGTTGTGCTTATGCACCATGACAACTAGTAGCGATGTTTTCATTCAGTTGCTTTGCAAGGGCTGTTTTCTCTTTATGACATTGCTTTATCATGCTGGATTTTCATAGCCGTAAATAAACAATTCAATTTCAAACGGTTCCCAGCCGTCAGACAATCCCTCTTTCCACTGGCTCCACAAGGGGACCTTCTGTCTGAAAGCAACAAAATCATTACGCTAATCTAATACTTCACACGGTACAGTGTTGCTAATGCTTGTATCCCTCACATTTTGGACATGAACTGTGGTGCTTTCCTCCAGCGGTTATGATTGATTAGTTCTTATTCTACCCCAAAGGGAGAGAGTTTTATAATGTTGTTCACACACATAGTCAAACCCCCTTTCATTTAAAACAGCTCAGGGCAGACAAAGTGATGCTTTTTCTGTCTTGGCTGTTTAATTCACTCTTGCTGATAATTTTTACTGCTGTGAAATATTCAAGAAAATAAGTAGTCCTCGTGTTCATTTAGTAAACAGGACTTCTACACTTTCTGAAGAGTTGTGCTCACCCACGCACAACTCACTGCCATGCTAGGGTGTTCTGGGTGGTTGCTTGGACGTTGCTGGGTGTCTAGATATCAGATGTGTTATTCAATGAAGTGTAATGCTAAGATTTAGTGGTTTGTTCAGATCCCTAATACTAAGTATGAGAAACAACAACCTAGTTTTTCTTTTGAGGGGTCAATAGTGACAATTCTGGCACTTTTTCCTAAGACTGTGAGTCATGATTATGTCATTTTGTGGAATGCATAGGGACTGGCTTTGAAGGCTGATGTCAAATACATTTTGAGAATTGATTAATCCAAGTAAAATCGAACAGAACTCGACTTTGAATGATCGCCTTGCATTTTTTATTTTTTTATTTGATTTATGGGGCAAACCCAACCCCAAATAAAAATAAATATTGTTATTTATTATAAAACTTTACTTAAACTTTCACCATACTAATAACTGAAGAGTTGTCAGACCCAGATATATACTTTTGAATTATTAACCAAAGCAATAAAATACAGAGCAACACCTGAGACACAGATTACCTAGTGTGTGCTGAGAAAAAATCTGATTAAAAAAACTGATATACAGTATAATACATATCTCTTAGATTGTGTTTTAGAACAGTTTTGGAGAATTGTAGCGTTGGATTACTGTCTCAGCAATGGATGCTCTGCAGTGAATGGGTGCCGTCAGAATGAGAGTCCAAACAGCTGATAAAAACATCACAATAATCCACAAGTAATCCACAGCTCTCCAGTCCATCAGTTAATGTCTTGAGAAGCCAAAAGATGCTTGTTTGCAAGAAACTAATTCATCATTAAGATGTTTTTAACTTTAAATCGTAGCGAATACCATTGCATAAATACAAGTCCTATATCTGTAATATTGCTTTCTCCAGTGAAAAAGTCGTCTCGTCTGATTTAGGAGAGAAATCTGCACAGATCAAGCTCCGTTTACAAGCCAAAACAGTTCTGAACAAATATATGGGTGGATTTTGATGTGAGAGAGACTTTTTCACTGGAGGAAGCATTATTATGGATTATTTTGTCCAGAAACGACGGGTAAAAGTTAAAAACGTCTTAATAATAGATTTGTTTCTTACAAAACATGAGCTTTGTCTTCGCCAGAATGTTAATGATGGAATGGAGTGCTGTGGATTATTGTGATTTTTTTATCAGCTGTTTGGACTCTCATTCTGACGGCACCCATTCACTGCAGAGCATCCATTGCTGAGACACTGATGCAATGCTACTTTTCTCCAAATCTGATGCAGAAACAAACCCATCTACATCTCAGATGACCCGAGGATGAGTATTTTCAGCCAATTTAAAATTTTGAGTGAACTAATCTGTAATTATCAAATGTAAAAATATTTTCAGTCTTTTTGGAAGTTGCATTTAAAAAGATCTAAAAGGGCACTTGCTTCCTCAGTTTGAATGGGCATGACACCCCTGGCAATAATAACAGTGATGCATGCTTTAGCAAACACCTCTAATAAAAGGCAGGTTTTGGCTTGCAATCTATAATCAGACTCCTGGACATATGTATGGAGAGAAGAGGGGCAGTTGGTGTGGAGGAGGGATGCAGGAAGAATTGTCAGGAGTGTGGCAGGTAGTTATTTTTAGATCCCTTTTCTTGCGATAGAACATACTGCCTCCAAACTATCATTAAGAGATACATTTGCCACAAACTATGGCAAACTTAAACAGATAGTTGTCAGGTTGGCTGACTCAGACTAGCATGCATGAGCTTTAAGGTTTGACATGGCATGCATTTGTAGCACAAAAATGTGAGTAGGATGCAGTGTAACTAATGCCTTCTTTCCTGTTGAGTCACACCAACCTTTTGCAAATGGTTACGCTTCAGTACATGCATGCACCTTTCCCACATACCGTATGATTTGTCACACTTTTAGAGCAAACGTGTCCTAATGTGTTGTATGCAGTGACGCCAGTCATGTGAACTTGAAAGAATTTAGTTACAGTATATCCCCTGCCATTTAACTGAAATGAATGCAGATATATTGGTGGATTAGATTGAAAAAGCATGCTTTGAAATGCTCACAAAAGCATTTGGATGCACCTGCTCGCTCATAGTATAATACACTGTGAATATAAACCAGAAACACTTGAATTCAAAACATATATCCTAGACAGTGGCAGTGATAGGATGAGGACTTACAGTTAGAGAGCAGAACCACTGATTATGATTGATTATTGTAAACTGCATGCTGTGAATGATCGTATTTTAACTCTAGCCACTGTAGTTTTTAACTTTAAAGATGCCATGTGGACGCAATGAATTAAAATTGCAGTGAAATGCTGTGAAATGGTATGAGGCATCGTCTCTTGTTTAAAGATAGAGTATTCGAGAGCAGGTGTTTGTCTCGCACATCATTTTTTGGCACGCACACATTTTGACTGACAGTTAAATGCCAGAAATAGACGTCTCGCTAATCACAGACTGCAAACAGTGAGTGCTTCTGGAGGAGTGCAAGATTTATCTCGCACCACTATCAGAAACCGTAATCAGCCACTTCATTCAGAGAAATGCTTGCTTGGCACAAAACAGCTTTAGTCTTGTCTGATTTGGGGAGCTAATCTTCTTTTGTCAGCCATTTTATTAGTAAAAACATCACAATTAATGAATTGTCTTCACTTTGTGGTATAAATGAAATGGGTTTAAGTTTGCATAAAGCAAAAGGGGGTATTTAGTGGGAATTATTTGCCTGGCAGTGGGGACTGAATAGTACATTTCACCATAATTTGACAACAGCAGGTTGTCATATTGTACCTCAACATCAAAAGAAAAAAACTGAAATTTTCATTAGAAAAATGTATTGTGACATTTGCAAGACAAATAAGTAAATTTTCCCAGCCAATGCTTATTATTGTAATGCAAAACAAAACAAAAAAAATCATTTTCTTCAAGATCAAGATTTTTTTCAAAAGATTTTTTTCAAGATTTTTTTTCAAAAAATATTGCATTAATAGGAATCTAATGTTGTTAATTGTGCATAATTGCTATTAAAATAATTTCCCAAATAAAAAAATCTCATTACTGTAATGTGAAAAAAAAATATTATTTTTTGATAGATAGATATATATTATATGAATATTATATATATGTACTTAATTCATAACACTTTAAAATACGGTTCCATTAGTTAAACATGTACATAATAAGATTAACTAACATTAACTGATAATGAAGCATTACTTTGTTACCAGTTATTTAAATCTTTGTCGAGTTATTAAAATACAGAGGTTTATGTTAATTCATATCAGTCATGTCCAGTAAATAATATTTAACAGATACAACTTTTGATTTTAAAATGTATTAAGTAAATGTTGGAATTACCATTAATTAAGATTACTAATATTTTAGACGATTTTTGTTGTGTTCGATATTGTTAACTAATGTAGTTAACTAATTTTAACAAATGGAACCTTATTGTAAAGGGTTACCCTTAATGGTTATATTAAAAAATAATAATAATAAGTCACAATTCAGAAACTCATTGAACATGACCTGTGCCTATTTTTGTTGCAATTCACCCCTCTGAACTTCCTCTGATTGCCAAAACATTACATCCAACTTCAGGTCATTCACAGCTATTTTATGAGGAACATGGAAGCTACACCTGAGTATGTTTTTAATTGCCCTATGTTGTGCGTCGGATTGCTGTGTGAGGTGGGACCGTGCTGCTGAAGAGCCGTCAGAATAAAGAGCACCCGACCCGTTGTGCGTGTAGAGCAGCATACCGACGCTCACATTGTGACTGCGGATTCTTCAGCTGCTGTCTTCCACTGGACAGCTGCGTCGAGACATGCCAGAAGATACAAATCATCTAGTTTTATTTATAAGCATGACACAAAATGACCCATTTTAAGCAGGGGAGGTTGCATAGTTAAAAAACTGGAGTCAGGTTTATAGATATATATATAGGTGGTGTGTGATTTTATTTTTTCCATAGCTGTATATATATATATATATATATATGGGTATATATATGCAAAACATTTTTTTTTGAATATATATAAAATTGTGAGTTTTTATTGCAATTTACAGCTATGTGTTTGGAGGTAAACCGTAATTTTCGGTGTATTCTGTAACGACTGGATGAAATGTCTTCCAAATTTTAAATGAAAATGTTTAGTCATTTAGAGCATGAAATGACAATTGGTCAAAATAACAAAAAAGATGCCATGTTTGTATGCCTTTACACCTACAATGTTTTATAAAGAAGAGTCAAGGAAACAAGAGTGGTGGATAGTAGCCGGATTTTCAATCACAACAAGTGAAAAACATTTGTTATTTTCACAATGTCACACCACACACAAACACCAACACAACATATACAACACACATTATACACACACACACACCCACACACACCACATATACACACACACACACACACACACACACACACAACACACACAAACACACACACACACAACACACCAACACACACACACACTATAATGCACATATATAATACACATATACTGTATAATACACATATATATGCTCAAATAGGTGTGTGTCCTGGATTTCTTTTTGTTTTACCAAGTAATCAGTGCTGGGCAGTAACGGATTACATAATCTGGATTACGTAATCAGATTCCAAAAATTAAGACTGCAATTAGATTACATTACATTTGAAAATACTTGTAATCAGACTGCAGATACTTTTAAAAAATTGATTACATGATTGCATATTATTCACACAATACAAATAAATTATCCATAATTTACTAATTCTCCCTAATTCTTTTTCATCTTTTAAATTTTCATTTCTGATATAGCCTAACGCTTATGTACGTTCAGAAAGTCTTCCAGTTTTGTTGACATTCACACAATAAGTTTTCATTTTGATTGTTGTTATTAAAATAGATCATTTTAGAATCTTACATGTCTATGATTTAATTATTAGCGTTTCATTCAATTCACGAACCCCCTGCAGTTCCTTCACAAACCCCAGTTTGGGAAACCTTGACGTAATGTAATGTTTAAAGCACTTCATGTTGTTACTTTCTGTTTTTATATCAATTTGGTACAAGATTGTCGTATTTAAATCAATGTCATAAATGAGTTAGGTCAAAAGTAATCTGAAAATAATCAAAAAGTAGTCTAATTACATTACCTAAAATGTAATGTAATGGATTACGTTACAAGTTACACTTTTTGTCATGTAATTAGGAATCAGTAACGGACTACAATTTGTAAGTAATTTACCCAGCTCTGCCAGTAATCATTCAAAAGTGTGTCTGTGCATTTATATGTACACCGAAACCCCACAATGCATCAAAAGAGGACCGCATGAGGCATTAATTCTGGTCTCCTCACAGGAAGCAGATGTGTTTCATGGAGAGGAGATGGAAAGATGTCCGCGTGGGGGATTTTGTGAGAGTGCTCTCTAACGAGATCATCCCAGCTGACATCCTGCTCCTGCACACATCCGACCCTGATGGAGTGTGTCACATGGAAACAGCCAATCTGGACGGAGAGACCAGCCTCAAACAGAGGAAGGTGGTGCCAGGCTTTTCTGCTCTGGTAAGAGCGCAGTCTATCACACAATACCTGCGCTAAAGTCTAATCTTACACTGGACACGTGAGGACACACACTGATATATTCATGAATGTCATTGATAAAGTATTAAATCGAGTGAAATATGCATACCATTATGATATAATATTCACAGAACTATATAATGTTAACAAAAACTGTGAGTGCACTGGGAGTGTCGGATATAGCTAAAAGAAGTTTCAAGAATCAGATAATATTAATAAAAACAGTAGTTATTGAGGGAGAAAAACATCTAATGTTATGTATTTTCTAAGAATTTTAATTTGAGTTAAATTATTTAGAAATAGTTCATTTGCAAATTAAAAACGTGTTGTTAATATTCAAAATGAAGAGAAAAAGTATTGTGGAGAAAAACCACGAATGTGACTCTGGACCACAAAACCAGTCATAAGGGTCAATTTTTTGAAATTTCTGATTTGCATCTGAAAGCTGAATAAATAAGCTTTCCACTGATGTATGGTTTGTTAGGATAGAACAATATTTGGTTGAGACACAACTATTTGAAAATCTGGAATCTGAGGGTGCAAAAAAATCTAAATATTGAGAAAATCATCTTTAAAGTTGTCCAAATGAAGTTCTTAGCAATGCGTATTACTAATCAAAAATTAAGTTTTGATATATTTACAGTTGGAAATTTACAAAATATCTTCATGGAACATGATCTTTACTTAATATCCTAATGATTTTTGGCATAAAAGAAAAATCAATAATTTTGACCCATACAATGTATTGTTGGCTATTGATACAAATATCCCCCAGCGACTTAACACTGCTTTTGTGCTGCAGGCTCACATATAAGATCTTCTCAAATGTTTCTTCTCAAAATGATCCCAATAATCTAAAAAATATCTCACGTTGTGCTACGGATATCAAATATTTGCCAAGATTAAAGTAATCAATCAAAAATCATTTTTAAGAGAAGTGTTTGTGTGGAAATCAAAAGAAATTTCAATACGAACTTGATTTCGGTTGAATTTTCCAAAGACCAAATTCTCAGTTATATATCAACATTAATTATATGTGTAATCTTACAGTATGTCAAAACATGAAGTCTCTTGAGCTATGAATGAGTATCTTCTGAGCAATAATGTTTTTCTTCTATCAATGCTGGAACATTAAATTATGAAAAATTGTTTATGTATAGTTTAAGTTTACTGTGTGTGACATATCTGCCTCTGTCAAAAAATAATATATTGAATAATTTGTTTAATATGCACTACCAAATGTTTAGGGTCAGTGCGATTTTTATTTAATTTTTTTATATTTTTGAAAGCCTCTTATGTTCACCGAGGCTGCATTAATTTGATCAAAAATACAGTAAAAACACTCATTCAGAAACATTTCTGATTATTATCAATGTTGAGAACAGTTGTGCTGTTTGATATTTTTGGCCAAAACCGTGATTTTTCATAATTCTTTGACGCAAGAAAGTTCAAAAGAACAGCGTTTATTTGAAATAGAACTATTTTGTAACATTATAAATGTATTTACTGACACTTACGATCAGTTGAATGAATCCTGTATAGAGTAACGTTGAAAAAAGATATTAATAAAAATAATTACTGAGCAGTATAGTGTATATAATTTGTTTTTATGTATTTATTTTTTAAATCACCACCTTTTAATGTTGTCATACCTTCGTTTTTGACAGATGTTTGTTTATACAGCTCTACTGATTCACAGAGTTCGTAAAGCATAACTCTTTGATTGTGTAATAGATACCTAACAACTCCCAAACAATTGCATACCTCTCATACAATTCTGAGTGACACACAAAGCATGTACAGGACAGACTTGTTGATGTTTTTGCTGCGCGGCGACTGCTCAGTTTGCCACGTGTAGTTTCACTGTCAGCAGCAGTACTTGCTAGACAATGCTCCTTAGTCCATTCAAATTACCATAGAACTTGAAAAATGAGGATACAGAAGGAGGAAAAAACATCCTCTCATGTTTTTCTCTTTCAGGGTGAACCACTTCAACCTCAAACATTTGACAGTTCTGTAGTGTGTGAAAACCCCAACAACAACCTCAACCTGTTCAAAGGTTATGTGTGAGTATCTAAAATCAATTTCACTCAAATCATTCAATTTCATGCACAATTAACTGCATCACGACTCCATCATCATGACTGCCTCTTTTGTCAGATCCGCACCAATGAACAGCATTTGTTTGGCCTTCACATTTTGTCATTCGCTAACCAGGGAAACTGCTTAAACCCTCTGTTGCGTCGCAAAGGAAAACATGTTAATGCTTCTTCTTTACTTAAAAACTAGTATATAACTATTACCAGTTTTCTCGTGAGAGGAACAATCTGTCCACTGCAACAGAAAGTAATGGTAAATATTTCAGAGGTTGATGCATGAGCACTTTCAACAGCCATGTTGAGTTTATATTGTTATAAATAATACAAAAACACATATAAAGAGGACATTCATCTGATATAATGGGTAAGGCTCAAAGGTCATGGATGTAACATCTTCCTGAATGGTACAAATGGGTTTGAGTAGAGGACCAGCATCAGGGTTAAAGGAAATAGTTCACCAAAAAAAAAATGAAAATCTGCTGATAATGTATACTCTGCAGTGAATGGGTGCCGTCAGAATGAGAGTCCAAACAGCTGATAAAAACATCACAATAATCCACACCACTCCAGTCCATCAGTTTACATCAATTAAGCAAAAATGTTTGTATTCGTTTACTCATGTGTTCCATTACCTTATGAGTATTTTTCTTCTGTTTGAACCACACACACACACACACACACACACACACACACACACAACACACCCCACACACACACACACACACACACACACACACACACCACACAGGTTAGTTTTTATGGTTTATTGGGGGGAATCTAAATAGAGTAATGGTTTTATACTGTACAAACCGTATATTCTATATTCTATTCTACCCTACCCCTAAACCTACCCCTCACATGAAACTTTCTGCATTTTTAGATTTTTCAAAAAAACTCATTCTGAATTATTTAAGCCTTTTGAATTACGGGGACACTGAAAATGTCCTCATAAATCACCTTCTCGTTGTAATACCTGTCATACCCATGTTATTATACAAATTTGTGTCCTCATAAACCACATAAACATGCACACACACACACACCAAAATATATATTTTAAAGAATGTTGGTAACTAAATAGCTGATGGTACCCATTGAATTAATATGGAAAAAAATACTGTGGAAGTCAATGGCTACCATCAACTCTTTGGTTACAAACATTCTTCAAAACATTTTCTTTTGTGCTCAACAGAAGAAAGAAAATCAAACAGGTTTGGGAAAAACTTAAATGATGACAGCATTTCCATTTTGGTGAATACCGTTTAACTTAAAACCTTACTAAAATATGAGTCCATTAACCTAATAAAACTTGCATTCGTGGAAAGGTGGGTCTGTCTGAATCAGGAGAGAAATATGCACAGATCAAGTACTGTTTGAAAACAGTTCTAAACAAATATGTGGCTGGATTTTGATGTGAGAGACAACAGGAGATGGACTTTTTCGCTGGAGGAAGCATTATTATGGATTATGGACACATATTTTGGCCAGAAGCAACTTTTTAAAGTTAAATACATCTTAATAATGGATGTTGTTTCAGCTTTTGTCTTCTCCAGATGTTAACTGATGGACTGGAGTGGTGTGGATTATTTGTGGATTATTGTGATGTTTTTATCAGCTGTTTGGACTCTCATTCTGAAAGCACCCATTCACTGCAGAGTATCCATTGCTGAGACACTGATGCAGTGCTACATTTCTCCAAAACTGATGAAGAAACAAACTCATCCTAACCTTGAATGGCCCGAGGATGAATTAATATTAGCCATTTTCTTTGTGGATGAACTTTTCCTTTAAATCTCCGTTACAAAGTTTCCCCACACATGCAGGGCATGAATTAGGCTGGAAAACAGATTTGGCCCCTTTTTTTGTCCCGTTGCAGCCATATTAACTGGGTTATCATGCTGAGAGATGATTCTGATGTTCCCAAGCATTATAAAGCTCTTATCCTGCTCCTCCATTCAAAGACGGGCCCGCTCCTCACGTGGCACACACAGAGGTAATTAGTCTGGGTGACTAAGGAAGATGCTGTGTTTGATGTCACAGGGAGAGGCCTGATAAGAGGAGAACGGGCTTCAGCATCGATAGCCTTCTGCTGCGTGGCTGCACGGTGAGAAATACTGATAATGCAGCTGGAATAGTGGTGTACGCAGGTACATTTCATCACCACATTAAGCATTACACTTCACAGTACTGTGTGCTCACATGGGATACACTAAAATACACTACATTTACATTTACATTTAATCATTTAGCAGACGCTTTTATCCAAAGCAACTTACAAATGAGGACAATGGAAGAAATCTAAATCAACAAAAGAGCAATAATATGCAAGTGCTGTGACAAGTCTCGGTTAGCCTAGCGCAGTTCACGTAGCAAGTACACATTATTTTTTAAACAAATAAAAAGGAGATAAAAGATATAGTGCTAGTTTTAAGAGAGTCAAGTTTTTTATTATATTATTATAATAATTAAAAAGAAAACAAGGAGATAGAATAAAAATAGAAAAGAGAGTGCTAGTGTTAGAGGGTCAAGTTCTCTTCTTTTTTTTTTACAAATAACAAGAAAGCAAAAGTAGATAGAATATAAATAGAATAGAGAGTGCTAGTGTTAGAGGGTCAAGTTTTTTAACAAATAACAAGAAAACAAAAGTAGATAGAATAGAAATAGAACAGAGAGTGCAAATGTTAGAGGGTCAAGATTTACTTTTTTTTTAAACCAAATAACAAGAAAACAAAAGTAGAAGAATAGAAATAGAATGAGAGTGCTAGTGTTGAGGTTCAAGTTTTTTTAAATAAATAAATAAATAAAAAGAAAGAAAACAGGTAGATAGAAATAGAATAGAGAGTGCTAGTCTTAGAGGGTCAAGTTTTTTTATAATAAATAAAAAAAAAAGTAGGAGAAAGAATAGAAATAGAATGAGAGTGCTAGTGTTTTGGTCACGATGCCAGGAGCCAGGAGGAAACAAGGTAAGTTCCATGTGCAGTTTATTGAAATAATAACAGGCCAAAACAGAACAAAACGTAGCAAAAAGTAATCCAAAACCTAACACCGACAACACCAACTAAGAAGACAATACAATCCAGACGCAAATGACAGACAGAGAAGGCATGATATATATAGCAGGGTTAATGATGAACAGGTGTTACCGATAAACCAGGATTAGAGAGCAGGGGACAATGGGAAATGGAGTTTAACACAAACAACGTAAAACAGAAGAGCGCCCTCAAGTGACCAGTCCAGGTCACCACAACAAACACTGTGACATTACCCCCCTATCTACGGAGCGGATACCAGACGCTCCACCAGACACACAAAAGTTCAGGAGGGAGGAGGAATAGAGGCGGGCCAGGGGGAGGGATGGCGGGCCATGGACCAGCCAACAGAAGAGGACCAGGGAACAGAGCTAGACCAAGGCATGAGCACAGAACCGGCAGGGTGAAAGGCCAAGGCGGGACCGGCAGGATGGACCAGCAAGACCCCAACCACGCAGGACTCCCAGCAGATGGCCAGGACGGAGCCGGAGGAATGAGCCAGTGAGGCTCCTGCCACACCAGAATCCAGGCGGGCAACCAGAACAGAGCCAGAATCCTGTCAGGCAACATGGGTGGGACCGAAATCCCTCTCAGCAAATCAGGAGTACCTGAAAACAAGAGCAGAGACAGTTTAGTCTCGGCGGACTCTCTGCGAGATCCGGACTGGAGAGGGAGGGGAATGGACTGGAACTCTGCGAGCTCCGGACCTGGAGCGGGGACTGGGCTGGACTCTGCGAGATCAGGGCCTGGATCTGGGCTCTGCGAGATACGGGAATTGATGGGATCTGCCGAGCTCCTGGGAATGGACTGGGATCCGGTGAGCTTCCGGATGGAGCAGGACTCGGGACTGGGCTCTGTGAGCTCCGGGCCTGGACTGGACTCTGCGAGCTCCGGGCCTGGACTGGGCTCGGCGAGCTCCGGGACAGGACCGGGCTCGGCGAGCTCCGGGACTGGACTGGGCTCCGTGAGCTCCGGGACTGGACAGGGATCCGTGAGCTCCGGGACTGGAGCGGACTCCGTGAGATCCGGGACTGGACTGGACTCCGTGAGCTCCGGGACTGGACTGGACTCCGCGAAATCCGGGACTGGACTGGACTCCGCGAGCTCCGGGACTGGACTGGACTCCGTGAAATCCGGGACTGGACTGGGCTCGGTGAGCTCGGGACTGGACTGGTTTCGGTTCGCTCCGGGACGGAGTGGGCTCTGGATGGACTCTGTGAGCTCTGGAATGGGCTCGGTGAGCTCCGGGACTGGAGCGGGAACTGGCCTGGGCTCGGTGAGCTCCGGGACCGGCCTGGGCTCGGTGAGCTCCGGGACCGGACTGGGCTCCGCGAGCTCCGGGACAGGACTGGACTCCGCGAGCTCCGGGACAGGACTGGACTCCGCGAGCTCCGGGACAGGACTGGACTCCGCGAGCTCCGGGACAGGACTGGACTCCGCGAGCTCCGGGACAGGACTGGACTCCGCGAGCTCCGGGACAGGACTGGACTCCGCGAGCTCCGGGACAGGACTGGACTCCGCGAGCTCCGGGACAGGACTGGACTCCGTGGCGCTCGGACGGACTGGGATCCGTGAGCTCCGGGGAACGGACTGGAACTCCTTGAAATCGGGGACCGGACTGGGATCGTGAAGCTCCGGGACTGGGACTGGGTTCGGGTTAGCTCCGGGACTGGAGTGGGCTATGGATTCGACTCTGGAGCTCTGGACTGGCTCGGTGAGCTCGGGACTGTGAGCGGCAACTGCCTGGCTCGGTGAGCTCCGGGAGTGGAGCGGGCTCTGTGAGCTCCGGGAGTGGAGCGGGCTCTGTGAGCTCCGGGAGTGGAGCGGGCTCTGTGAGCTCCGGGACCGGACTGGGCTCGGCGAGCTCCGGGACAGGACCGGGCTCGGCGAGCTCCGGGACAGGACCGGGCTCGGCGAGCTCCGGGACAGGACCGGGCTCGGCGAGCTCCGGGACAGGACCGGGCTCGGCGAGCTCCGGGACAGGACCGGGCTCGGCGAGCTCCGGGACAGGACCGGGCTCAACGTGAAAAGCCGGGAACGACTAGGTCGGTGAGTCCGGGACCGGACTGGGTCGGTTTAGATCCGGTGAATGGAGGGGCTCTGGATTGGACTCTGGAGCTCTGGACTGGGCTCGAGTGAGCTCCGGGACTGGAGCGGGAAACGGCTGGGCTTCAGTGGAGCTCCGGGACTGAGACTGGGCTCGGGAGATCCGAGTACGGGATGGGCGCCGTGGAGTCCGGGACTGGAGCGGGCTCCGTGAGATCGGGGACTGGAGCGGGCTCCGTGAGATCTGGGACTGGAGCGGGCTCCGTGAGATCTGGGACTGGAGCGGGCTCCGTGAAATCCGGGACTGGAGCGGACTCCGTGAGCTCCGGGTGCTCCCGGACGGAGAGGGCTCTGTGAACGCCGGACTGGAGCGGCTCGTGAACTCGGGACCGGACTGGGCTCCGTGAGCCGGGACCGGACTGGGCTCGTGGAGCGCAGGGACCGGAGCGGGCTCCGTGAATCCGGGCCGGACTGGTGCTCGGTGAGCTCCGGCGCCAGGACTGGGTTCGGTTAGTCCGGGATGGAGTGGGCTTCGGATTGGAGCTCTGTTAGATCTGGAATGGGCTCGGTGAGCTACGGGACTGGAGGCGGGAACTGGCTCTGGGACTCCGTGGCCTCGGCGGAAGGACTGGGCTCGGTGAGCTCCGGGACTGGACTGGGCTCGGTGAGCTCCGGGACTGGACTGGGCTCCGTGAGCTCCGGGACTGGACTGGGCTCCGTGAGCTCCGGGACTGGACTGGGCTCCGCGAGCTCCGGGACAGGACTGGACTCCGCGAGCTCCGGGACAGGACTGGACTCCGCGAGCTCCGGGACTGGAGCGGGCTCCGTGAACTCCGGGACTGGAGCGGGCTCCGTGAACTCCGGGACTGGAGCGGGCTCCGTGAACTCCGGGACTGGAGCGGGCTCCGTGAACTCCGGGACTGGAGCGGGCTCAGTGAACTCCGGGACTGGAGCGGGCTCAGTGAACTCCGGGACTGGAGCGGGCTCAGTGAACTCCGGGACTGGAGCGGGCTCAGTGAACTCCGGGACTGGAGCGGGCTCCGTGAAATCCGGGACTGGAGCGGGCTCTGTGGGCTCCGGGACTGGAGTGGGCTCTGTGAGATCCGGGACTGGAGCGGGTTCTGTGAAATCCGGGACTGGAGCGGGCTCTGGAGTGTGTTTTCCTGTCCTCCTTTTCACCCTCCGCCGCTTAGTGGGAGTCCGAAGGACAGAGGAGGTGAGCTCCGGAGCTGGAGCGGGCTCTGTGAAATCCGGGAGTGGAGCGGGCTCTGTGAGCTCCGGGAGTGGAGCGGGCTCTGTGAGCTCTGGGTGCTCCGGGACTGGAGCGGGCTCTGTGAACTCCGGGACTGGAGCGGGCTCTGTGAACTCCGGGACTGGAGCGGGCTCCGTGAGCTCCGGGACTGGAGCGGGCTCCGTGAAATCCGGGACTGGAGCGGGCTCCGTGAAACCCGGGACTGGAGCGGGCTCCGTGAAACCCGGGACTGGAGCGGTCTGTGGAGTGTGCTTTCCTGTCCTCCTTCTCACCCTCCGCCGCTTAGTGGGAGTCGGAAGGACAGAGGTGGTGAGCTCCGGGGCTGGAGCGGGCTCGGTGAGCTCCTGGATTGGAACGGGCTCTGGAGTGGGCTCAGCGAGCTCCCCGACTGGCGCGGGTTCCTGCATCTCCCGGGGCACTGCAAGAGACTCAGACCGACATGAGATCACCAAGTTGCGGTAACCAAGGTAATCAATGAGGCCCCAAAAGTCAAGCATTTTAAGACCATCCATCTCCCGAGGAGGCACGGGACTGTCTAAACAATCATTAATGATTTCCTTTAAGTCAGAGTCATGAAGTCCCATCCCTACCGCAAGGTTCCAAAAGGACTGAGCGAAACCTCCAATCTCCATCCCCGTTGGCGAAGATCCGCCAACATCCGGAGCCGAGCCCCGCGCTCCTTCGAAGGAGGAGGAACAATCCGACCGTCCATGATCCACAAAAAGGAAAACAAAACAAACTGCTGGAACTAGTAGTGGCGTCTGGATTCTGTCACGGAATGCCAGGAGGAAACAAGGTAAGTTCCATGTGCAGTTTATTGGAAATAATAACAGGACAAAACAGAACAAAACGTAGCAAAAAGTAATCCAAAACCTAACACCGACAACACCAACTAAGAAGACAATACAATCCAGACGCAAATGACAGACAGAGAAGGCATCAGATGATATATATAGAAGGGTAATGATGACAGGTGTAACGATAAACCGGATTAGTGAGCAGGGGACGAGGGAAATGGAGTTTAACACAAACCCAACGTGTAAAACAGAAGAGCGCCCTCAAGTGACCAGTCCAGGTCACCACAACAAACACTGTGACATTAGAGGGTCAAGTCTTTTTAATAAATAAAAGAAAACAAGTAGATTGAATAGAAATAGAATAGAGAGTGCTATTGTTAGAGGGTCAAGTGTTTTAACAAATAACAAGAAAACAAAAGTAGAAAGAATAGAAATAGAATAGAGAGTGCTAGTGTTAGAGGGTCAAGTTTTTTCTTTTTTAAATAAAAAGAAAACAAGTAGATAGAATAGAAATAGAATAGAGAGTGATAGTGTTAGAGGGTCACGTTTTTCTTTTTTTTTTAAACAACTAACAAGAAAACAAAAGTAGCTAGAATAGAAATTGAATAGAGAGTGCTAGTGTTAGAGGGTCAAGTTTTTTAACAAATAACAAGAAAACAAAAGTAGATAGAATAGGAATAGAAATAGAATAGAGAGTGCTATTGTTAGAGGGTCAAGTTTTTTAACAAAAAAAAGAAAACAACGTAGAAAGAATAGAAAAAGAATTAGAGGTCTAGGTTAGAGGTCAAGTTTTTAACAATAACAAGAAAACAAAAGTAGAAGAATAGAAATAGAACCGAGAGTTCTAGTGTAGAGGGGTTATAGCTGTACTTTATTTACCCCTAAAGGGTGCATATTAATACCTTAAAGAGAAAGTTCACTCAAAAATTTAAATACTGTTATCAGCAAACTCTAAGAAGATAGCAAAGACATTTATAATATTGCACAAGATTTCTAGTTCAAATAAATTCTGTTTTGAACCTTCTATTTATCAAAGCTCCTGAAAAAAAGTATCACAGTTTCCACAAAAATATTAATATTATAATGATTTCTGAAGAATCGTGTGACACTGAAGACTGGAGTAATGATGCTGAAAATTCAGCTTTACGTCACAGGAATAAATTATAT
Source organism: Sinocyclocheilus anophthalmus (assembly GCA_018155175.1). Taxonomy (NCBI): domain Eukaryota; kingdom Metazoa; phylum Chordata; class Actinopteri; order Cypriniformes; family Cyprinidae; genus Sinocyclocheilus; species Sinocyclocheilus anophthalmus. The sequence continues at coordinate 69,718 of JADLZN010004296.1, read as the reverse complement.
TTTAAAGTATATTAAAACAGAAAGCAGCTACTTTAAATTGTAATAATATTTCACAATATTACTGCTTTTACTGTATTTTAGATCAGACAGTTAACAGATGTTTAATCAATCGATCAATGCATGCAGCCTTGGTTGTCTTTCGAAAACATCAAAAAAACTTTATATTTATTGTTTTACTTACTAAATTACTTTCTCGTTTTTTTCTTTAGTTTTCCCATATCTCATCTGCAAACTGTTTTGTTTTTATAAGTCATAATGCACATTTTCATTCATCATCCCTGATTCTCATTTGTAACGATAAAGCCTAATATACTGTGACTGTAACATCTAATAGCGCAATAAGCCCATGCTATACTGCTAAACTCTGTTTCTTAAGTCTTTAACATCCCATTTACACCGGCAGCGACGCAACAAACTAGAACGCTCTCCTATTATAATCAATGAAGCTGTCTGTAACGCAAACATATAATAGGCGCATTATATTGCACACAGATGGCAGCTGAAGTTTTCTGTAGCCCACTGTTTCTCTTCTGATAAATTATACACATGGCATGGCTTATAAATGGCCGTTGCTATTTTACAAATGTTCTTGTTTTAACACCATGATTTATTCATTGCAGGACACGAAACCAAATCCATGTTAAACAACAGCGGGCCCAGGTACAAACGCAGCAAGATCGAGAGGAAGATGAATACGGATGTGCTCTTCTGCGTGGTTCTTCTATTTTTCATGTGTCTCATCGGAGCCCTGGGTACAGTACAGGGAACAAGCCTCTCGATAATTCAAGACGCACTACACGCTGAGCACAAAGTACATTACTTTAACATACAAGCTACAAAATGATGCTTGGATTCTGAACTGGGTCTGTGTCTGTCCTTGAGATAAAGAATAAAGTGTTGTTACGACCTCACGCAATCCTCGCTCTCTTTTCCTTCTGTAAGGCGTGAGCCTAAGAAGGACACTACAGACATCCAGAATAGCTCACTCACACGCCAGTGTCTCATGAAAGCAATGATTAAGCTCTCTCTCTCTTTCTCTATGGTTCGAGCTCAGTGATGCTTTATTGGAATATCTGCATTGAAATACAGTACTGTCAAAAGCAATGTCATTAATGAATGTAAATGTCTCTTTCTCACAGGCCATGCGATCTGGTTGGAAACTTTTACCAGCAAGCCCTCATACATCGTCCCTGAAAGTAATGGCAATTATACTCCTTCAGTCCTAGCGGGATTTTACATGTTCTTCACCATGATCATCTTACTTCAGGTACACAATCAGTCACTCACACGGCATATGTGACCCTGGAGCACTAAAGCAGTGTTAAGTCGCTGGGGTATATTTGTAGCAACAGCCAAAAAAACATTGTATGAGTGAAAATTATAGATTTTTCTTTTATGCCAAAAATCATTAGGATATTAAGTAAAGATCATGTTACATGAAGATATTTTGTAAATTTCTTACTGTAAATATCTCAAAACTTAATTTTTGATTAGTAATATGCATTGCCAAGAACTTAATTTGGACAACTTTAAAGGCAATTTTCTCAGTATTTCTATTTTTTGCACCTCAGATTCCAGATTTCAAATAGTTGATCTCGACCAAATAATGTCATATCCTAACAAACAATACATCAATGGAAAGCTTATTTTATTTTCAGTAAGTTGTATAATGTATAAATGTATAAATCTCAATTTAAAAAAAATTGACCCTTATGACTGGTTTTGTGGTCCATGGTCACATATGTTAAGTACGTTTAAGTGAGGTCTGTTAGTAATGGCGGTGTTTCTCAAAACTAACTAGTTGTAAACTTAAATTTCTCACCCACATTTAGCCTAAAGGGATTAGCTCAGCCAAAATATGAAAATGTTTGTCACATTACTAACCCTCAAACCTTGTTGAACCAAAAGAAGCAATTTTAAAGAATGTAGGTTATTAAAACACACGTACTGGTAGCCATTGACTTCCATAGCACTTTTTTTTCCGTACTGTGGAAGTCAATGGCTACCAGCAACTATTTGGTTACTCTCGTCGGTCACTCTCGACGTCACGTCGGAGGACCGACGAATTGGGATCTCGCTTAGAGGGACCAATCTACTTCGAGTGTAAACTAAACGAGCCAAGGCACATTGGCATGCGATTATTGCATCCAGCTGATGCTGATCACAGCAACGGCCCGTGAGGATAGTAGCAGCTTAGGTTGAAGAGCATATTCAGCTTTTCGCTTCGGAGCAGAGCGGTTCTATCGTTCTGCTCCTGACCTCTGCAGTAGTGATAAACTACAGTCCAGCACGCTCTTCGGTGGGCTCTCGTGCAGGTGGACGGCGCTTCAGCGGTGGTGGATTCCCGTGTCGAGTGGGTTGCACACAACAGACTGCACTACCCCTGTGTGTGTTGCAGACGGCCATCTCCCCTGTGCGCTTCGGCACACTAAAAGAGCAAAAACCATACTAAAAGAGCTTCACGGGTGGAACGTCTTTTTAAAGACGCGTCTTTTTACTCGTCCCCCTTGTTTGCGTCTTTTTAAAGATGTCATACCATCTGTGTGTTTCTGGGTGCGGTCGTTACCTGTCGCTGGGTGATGGTCACGATCGCTGCATCTCGTGCATGCCGGGGCATGAAGCACGCTGAGGGGCTTTCGTGGATGACTCATGCTCCCAATGCGGGGGTATGACCATCTCGGAGTTACAGACCAGACTCCGTTACCTGCAAGGGGGCTGAGTGCCCGTGCCACTGCCTAGATCTGGGTTCCCTCTGGTGGCAGCCGGGGGCGTCCTTTTTCTAGCAGTGGGCGGACTGGTCTTACGGTCACGGTGAGGAATTCCCCTCCGGGGATGCCCGAACCCGCCGGCACTGCGAAACCAGCGGAGCTTTCAGTAGAGCAGGCTGGACCCTCCCGGGGGGGGTACCACTTGTTTCTTCGAGGCTCCCCCCGACGATCACATGTCGGTTGCAGCATCGGAGGGTGAGCCGGACTTTTCCGGGGATGAAGATCTGTCAGCGTTGCTGCCCTCTGGGCGGTCAGCGGTGCCGGAGACGGACCCGGAAATGATGGCTATACTTTCCCGGGCCGCCAAGAGTGTCGGACTCGAGTGGAATCTTCCACCGCATCCCGAACCATCAAGATTGGATGATTGGTTTCTCTGGGTGGCGCGCGCAGGCCAGCCGCCACGCCGTCCAGGCCCCGCCAACATGGTGGTAAGCGAGGTTGCAAGGCCCTGAGACGGGCGACCCGGAGTTCTTGGATTCTGCTCTTCAGGAGATGGTGACCGCATCACTCCTTCCCCCGGAGGAGGGCCGGTTGGAGAATCTTTTGTTTCCTTTTTTTTTCTGCCACTGGCCTCGCGGTCAGTGGTACCCAAATTCTCGACGAAAGAGCAATTTCTCCCTTCTCTGGGTCCCCTGAGGGGACGGGGGGGCTGTGGACGGTCCAGAGCCGTATCACACTCACCATCCTCTCTCACCAGCGAGCAGCAGTGGGCGGATCAGGAGGACAAACCAACGGACTACCCACGCAACCTCTGCTCAAACGCAGGTCAGTGTTACACAAACCCAGACCCCGCCTCGGACCGGCAAAGAGACGCCCGGGCAGGGTCCCTGCGTTCTTCCACGCTGCCCCACTGCGGGTACGCCTGTAGTTCCGTTGATGCCACTGGCGCGGCGTCTGGGAGCCTGGCTAGAGATACCCAGCCCGTCTCGATGGCTCCTTCGTCTCCCTCGTCGAACCCCACGTCAGGCTCGGCTATGCGATTCAGTTCGCACGGCGCCCTCCCAAGTTCAGGGGCGTCCCCTTTACGTCAGTGAAAGCAGCAGATGACCCTGTCTTGCGTGCAGAGATCGCAGTACTACTGGCGAAGGATGCGATAGAGCTGGTCCCTCCAGCCGATATGAGGTCTGGGTTTTTACAGCCCTTACTTCATTGTACCAAGAAAGGCGGTGGGTTGAGACCTATCTTGGACCAGCGCGTCGTGAACCGGGCCCTTCACCAGCTCCCGTTCAAGATGCTCACGCAGAAACGCATCTTCAGGTGTATCCGTCCCCAAAATTGGTTCGCAGCGATCAACCTGAAGGACGCGTACTTTCATGTCTCGATCCTTCCGCGCCCCAGGCCATTCCTGCGGTTTGCGTTCGAGGGGCGGGCATAACAGTACAAGGTCCTGCCCTTCGGGCTATCCCTATCGCCCCGTGTCTTTACGAAAGTTACAGAGGCAGCCCTTGTTCCCACGAGAGAGCAGGGCATTCGCATCCTCAACTACCTCGACGATTGGCTCATACTTGCCCAGTCTCAGGGGCAGTTGTGCGAGCACAGGGACTTGGTGCTTGCACACCTCAGCCTGTTGGGCTTTCAGGTCAACTGGGGAAAGAGCAAACCCTCCCCGACGCAGAGGATCTCTTTTCACGGTATGGAGTTGGACTCGGTCGAACAAACAGCAAGCTCACAGAGGAACGTGCTCAGTCGGTGTTGAACTGCCTGAATATGTTCAAGGGCAGGATGGCGGTCCCACTGAAACTGTTCAGAGGCTCCTGGGGCATATGGCGGCCGCGGCGGCGGTCACGCCGCTGGGGCTGCTCCATATGAGACCTCTGCAGCACTGGCTCCATGGCTGAGTTCCGAGGTGGGCGTGGCAACGCGGCAACTTCCGGGTCCAAGTTTCACCGGCCTGCCGCCAAACCTTCACCTTCACAGACTTTGCTTTCCTCCGGGCAGGAGTGCCCCTGGAGCTGGTCTCCAGGCATTCTGTGGTTTGCACGGTTGCCTCAACCACCGGCTGGGGGGCCACTTTCAACGGGCTTGCAGTGTCAGGGGTTGGACGGGGCCCCAACTGCACTGGCAAATCAACTGCCTCGAGTTGCTGGCAGTACACCTCGCCTTGATCCTTCTCAAAGGGCACTTATGAGGCGAGCATGTACTAGTCCGCACGGACAAAACAGCGACCGTTGCGTACATCAACCGACAAGGTGGTATGCGCTCCCGTCGCTTATCGCAACTCACCCACCACCTCCTCCTCTGGAGTCAGAAACATCTAAGGCCGCTTCGTGCTGTTCATATTCCTGGGCTGCTCAACCGAGCAGCCAACGAGCTGTCCTGAGCTGTGCTCCCGGGAGAATAACGACTCCATCCCCAGACGGTCCAGCTAGTTTGGAGACGTTTCGGAGCCGCTCAGGAGACCTGTTTGCCTCTCCAGAAACCTCCCATTGCCAGTTGTTCTTCGCCCTGACCGACGGAACACTCGGCACGGACGCACTGGCACACAGCTGGCCGCGGGGCCTTCGCAAGTATGCTTTTCCCCCAGTGAGCCTTCTGGCACAGTTCATGTGCAAAGTCAGGGAGGACGAGGAGCAAGTCCTGCTGGTGGCACCCTATTGGCCTACCCGGACCCGGTTCCCGGAATAACGATCATCGCGACAGCCCTTCCCTGGCAGATTCCTCTGAGGAAGGTTTTACTGACTCAGAGACGGGGCACCCTTGGCACCCGCGTCCAGACCTCTGCAAACTTCATGTCTGGTCCCTGGACAGAACGCAGAGGTTCTGAGTGGCCTACCCAAAGAGGTAGTTGACACCATCACTTCAACGAGAGCACCGTCTACGAGACACGCCTACGCTTTGAAGTGGAACCTGTTCGTTGAGTGGTGTCTTCTCGTCGGGAAGACCCCCGGAGATGCCCAATCAGGTTTGTGCTTTCCTTTTTGCAGCAAGGGCTGGAGCGATGGCTGTCTCTCTCCACCCTTAAAGTTTATGTCTCGGCGATTGCTGCGAACCACGACCCCTTAGAAGGGAGGTCGTTGGAGAAGCATGACTTGATCGTCAGGTTCCTTAGGGGGGCGAGAAGATTAAAATCCTCCACGGCCCCCCTCTATACCCTCTGGGGACCTGAGTCTGGTGCTCACGGCACTACAGCAGGCCCCATTTGAGCCTTTACAGGCAGTGGAGCTGAAATTCCTCTCGATGAAGACATTGCTCCTGCTGCCATTGGCCTCTATCAAGAGGGTAGGGGACATGCACGCATTTTCGGTCAACGATTTGAGCCTAGAGTTCGGGCCGGCTGATTCCAAGGTAACCCTGAGGCCCCGGCCCGGCAACGTGCCCAAGGTTCCCGCTACTCCCATCAGGGATCAGGTGGTGAACCTCCAAGCGCTGCACTCGGAGGAGGCAGACCCAGCCCTAGCTTTGCTCTGTCCGGTCCGAGCCTTAAGGTGCTACGTAGAACGGACGCAAAGCTTCAGGACCTCAGACCAGTTCTTTTTCTGTCACGGAGGCCGGCAGAAGGGGATGCCGTCTCAAAGCAGAGGATGGCCAACTGGATAGTGGATACCATCACCCTGGCTTAACAGGCACAGTGTGTGCCCTGCCCATTCAGTTTGCGAGCTCACTCAACCAGAAGTGTTACATCCTCCTGGGCGCTGGCTCGTGGCACCTCGCTGACAGATATCTGTAGGGCTGCGGGCTGGGCGACCCCTAACACATTCGCTAGATTCTATAGCCTTCGTGTGGAGCCGGTATCCTCCTGTGTTCTCACCTCCAACGGGTAGAAGCACTGAGAGGCCCCGGCTTCGGGTCGCTTGCAAAACCACTCCAGAGAGTCCAAATTGTAGACCCTGTTGAGCTCCTCCGTCCCCCCGGCAGCCAGACGTGGCGGAGCGTCCAGCACCAGGCCCTCACTCGATGAATCCTTGAGAACCGGAAGAAGGCTGGGTTCCATATGTAAGACAAGTGGATCTCATATGTGTAAAGTCCAAGGAATAGCCTCAGAGCCGGTGTTTCCCCGGCAGACTTCTGCCATAACAATAGGGTTACAATCACCTCCATTCTTCCATATGCAACTAAGGGATGTTCATATGTGTATTGCTTCCGAACCTCCTTCGGGAAGGTTCGAGCTTCCGTAACGACCCTGTTCCAAGTAGAACGGGTACGTCTTCCCAGTGTTATCCAGTCTTACTCAATGGGTAGTGCCATAGCAGCAGTAGCTGGTCCTCTTGTGAAGAAGCACTGGCCTACGCCAAAAATAGGGAGCAGGTGGCTTACACAGGACACTGGAAGGGGCAGTAGCTGTGCCTTTTGGTAGGATCCCAATTACATCGGTCATCCGACGTGAGGAGATAAGTGACCGACTGAAAGGGAAGGTCTCGGTTACGTATGTAACCCTCGTTCCCTGAAGGAGGGAACGGAGACGTCTCGTCCCATCGCCACGGCTGCTGTACCACCGCTGAGAGGCCGGGTCACGGCTCGGCTCTGAAGCGAAAAGCTGGTATGCATTGCACCTGCTGTCTTATTATACTCACGCTGTGATCAGCAGCAGCTGGATGCAATAAACGCATGCCAATGTGCATTGGCTCGTTTAGTTTACACTCGAAGTAGATTGGTCCCTCTAAGCGAGATCCCAATTCGTCGGTCCTCCGACGTGACGTCTCCGTTCCCTCCTTCAGGGAACGAGGGTTACATACGTAACCGAGACGTTACTAATCATATCTTCTTCTGTGTTCAGCAGAAGAAAGAAAATACAGGTTTGGAACAACATGAGAGTGAGAAAATGACAGAACTTTTACATTTTTTTGGGTGAACTATCTCTTTAAAATGTTGATTTTGGACTGTTGCACTTCAGAGACCTTGAGCATTGTTACTGTTTCAAACGACAAAATTCATATAACAATATCAGAATTGTGATATTCAGGTTGCTGTAGTAAAACTTCAGTTTTTTTTATCAAATGTAAAGCATCTATTTATGTTTATTTATTTATATAAAACGTCCCATGTTTTTGCAGAAGACCATGCTAGCACATGGTTTTTGCTCATTACAAAAAAAAAAATAAAATAAAATAAATTCCTTAAACATTTCACACCTTGGTAACATTGGACCATTTCTGCTGCATTGCGTTTTTTTCAATTTTCAAACAAATTGTATATAGTGACGCTCAAATTACTATAAAACACAATGATCAGACTAATTTTTTTCTTTAATTTATGGAAATGTAGGATGATCAGTTACTACAAACCAATATTTTGGTCCTAAACTAGCTGGCCCTGATTAAGTAACATCTTAATTGATCTAAGTTTGCAACACTGACGTATTTATTTATTTACATTTATGACTTTAAACTGTATCTAGATGTCCAAAATTTTAAAATTTAAATATGAAATAAATCTAAAATAAAATTGCTTATAATATTTAGTTTCACCTTCTGAGGTGAAATAATATTCTAATATTTAGTTTCACCTTTCCTGAAGGTTAAGCACCTCTTTTCACCCGTTTGTTGATAACAAAAAAATCCTTAGTTAAAAGCCCCTTAACTGACACCGTCCCACCTGTGGGATGCTTGGCGCTCTTTTTTTTTGTTGTCCTTTTTCTCTATCAAATCTTTTTGTAATCATCATGAAGTATATATCATTTGAAAGCTTAGAAGCCCAAGATAAGATGATTAGAAATCAGACATTGCGTTACCATAGAAATTATACTTAAAAATCTTTGGCAGTATCCATCCCCTTTAGCGGGCAGTGTCAAGTGTCATATTACAAAATGCATTATGGTCTTTTAGAATCAAACCTTTTTATAATCTTGACAAAAAACATATCATTGGAAATGTCTGAGTCTCAGGATTCCATATTTGCTGGTTAATTTGAGATCGAAGTAATATTGACAGAGAAATCTAGACATATGTGACAGAAAAATGCGTTACAAATGTTTTATGGAGTTTGGATTGCACCCGGTGGCTGTTTGTGGTATAACGCCCTAAATAAAATCTCACAGTAATCTCAATTTTTTTTCATATCAACTTCAAATTTGGAACATAACTTATTTAGACATAAGGCTTTAATTTTATACCAATTTTAGAGTAAAACATGATATGTAAAATATTTATAATAAATAAAATAAAATAAAATTAATATAGTGCATTTTATTTACAGTACATTTCAGTACATTACTTTCATTTTTTTTTTATTCATTTTTTAAAATACTTTTGCAATAATCTGCTGACTTTCTTCTTTAAAAAGAGACCAACCTTACGTCTGTATTCCAAAGTCTTAATAAATTACAACAATTTAAGTTTGGAAAGTGCACTTTCATGACTAGCTTTATATTGCACCATGTTCATTGAAAGAGCCAGAGGCTGAGATTGCAGATGTTTATCTGGCTCCTAACACTAATTTTTCCAGGACTTTCTCTCCAGGTGATGATCCCTGTTTCACTGTACGTGTCCATTGAGCTGGTGAAGATGTGGCAGATCTTCTTCATCACTCAGGATGTGGAACTGTACGACGAGGAGCTGGACAGTCGGGTCCAGTGTCGTGCTTTGAACATCACTGAGGACTTGGGACAGATCCAATACGTCTTCTCGGATAAGACAGGGACGCTCACAGAAAACAAGATGGTGTTCAGGCGCTGCTCCATCATGGGGACTGAATACTGTCATGAGGAGAACGGTGCGGTTGGAGAGTTTGTCTCTGTGCTGATTACTATAATATAAGCTTTTAAATAGGGCTGCCCTCGACTAAAGATTTTTCTGGTCGACTAGTAGTCGTTCATTTTAAGCATTAGTCGACTAATCGTACGTTTATTAATAAACCATTTAAATCATGCTAATGAGACTTTAATTGCATACATAGCCTAATAAGCGCTCAAGCACACACATAAAGCTTGCCACAGCACACCGGCAGAAGTAATGATGAAGAATGTGTCAGGGAAAAACAGTACGATTAAACTGCATTAACATTTTAATAATCTATTGATAAACTAGTGTTTTCGGTTTAAGAGATTAATTTGGCGACACTGACTCGTCATGTCCACAGTGGATGCGCCTGCATGCAAGTTTCATACATATTACATAATCTGGAATATTATAGAATATATTTTTTTTTTTTTCAGATTTGATAGTTTCATTTGAAAGTAGAATTTCCACTTCTACAGATATATTTTCATGTCGGAAGGCAAGTATACACGGGAGTTTCGTGCTTCAAGTTCCAAAAACAGAGGACCGAGACGGCAGAAAGCCATCATGTTGCTTTCTGTATTTTACAAAGCGCAACGTTTTGTTGTTATAGTGAGTGCACACAAATAAACGTTGAGGCTTTACAGATTCTAAAGATGTATTACTCTTATTGTAAACAAAGGCCGGAGTATTTTAAGAGCAAGTGAGCGCATCCATCTGTCACACTGTGAGCGAGCTACTGTTCAGATACTTGAATAGCACACTTTTCTAGGTTAACCTTCGATTGAGCGGCCATGTAAAACACCATATTTCAGATGTAAGCCATATTTGAGGTCGAGATGAATGATAGGCGAGCGTTGGGATTACTGTATTACCACAAATCCAGGGTTATAAAATTTTGGCTCGATCAAGCCTCTTCAACTAAAGGTTAGTCGACTATTAGGGGGCAGCCCTACTTTTAAATATTTTTAATTTGTTCCACAATATTTATCTCTTCTATTTTGTTTTATTACAATTTTGCTTTTATAAAGCAAAAATTTAACAATTTTTGAAAAATTGTATTTAAATGGTTTTTTTTTAATTAAAATGTTACATTTTTAAAAAGTTTTTCAAATGTATAATTTTTTTATTCATTTATTTAGTTTTTTACTTTTTTTGTTAAATGTTTACTTTAATTTGCTGTAAATTGGTATAATTAGTTTAAGCATTAATAAGGGTGGCTGTTATTTTTGGCGCTCCTCAGCTGCTCGTTTGGCGGTCCTCAGTGGAGCAAATGAAGAGGAGGAGGTCACTATCTACCAACAGACAAAGCTTCCTCCGCTCTTCCCTCTGGAAGAATTACAGGACGTCCACGCAGGAGACAAAAATCACGCCAACACTCAAGTCACAGCTGCCAATCGGCGCAGATCAAAAGTGGAAGCAGACTGCCCCTCACAATGTTGACATATGGCATGTCTGTCAGCAGTTACTTGGTGAGGCCACACCCAACCCCAGGAGATCAGAAGGATGACTAAGATATCCGTGTTGTTCGGGGTGAAGCCGTTGGGACTATACCAAGGGGATGATTTGTTTAGTAAAGAAAGACTTGGTCTCTTTCAGGCTTATTGTAAGTATGTGACTCTACCTACATTTTTGCAAACTCCAAAAGCATAACCTAATACATAATGTGTTAGACACGTATCCAGCTGAAAGGTCGTATGAACACACAAACAGTAAAACAGCTTTAATTTCTGTTCACACAAATTATGATTACAGGCCTGATTATCGATTAATAAAAACTTATTTTTACACAGTTCCTTGCACAATAGTGTTATGCCCTCAGAGCACTTTTACCATAGTGCATTGAGATTGTAAACTAAACTACATTGATTGAGTTGTGCCACAGAAAACATACTGTAACCTGTTATAATGAACGTTTCTAATTTGTAACTGCTCAGTAGCACACCTTGTAAAGTGGAGATTTAATGCAAGCACTTTGGATAGTGCCATTTATCTTCCAATATAATAAAAAACCGGCCACACAGTCATGTTTAAAAAAAAAAAAGGGAGTTAGTTCCACCAAATGAAGGTTTTTCAAGTTTTTCTCTCTTCTGGGACTACAACGAAGATATATTTGAAGATTGGGAGCTCACCAAACAGTTGACGCGTAGCCATGACTTCCTAATATTTTTGTCCATACTATGGAAGTCAACGTCTACCGCCAGCTGTTTGGGACCACAACACTTCGCAAAAATTCTTGCTTTTGTGTTTGTAACCGAACTATAAGAAGGGTACAAAGTTTGGGAAACAAAACTGAAAAACTTTAATTTTTGGATCGAAGGTGAAACTTGTAGTTGAAGTCAGCGTGTTGTTTTTTATTTTTATACTCTATTTGTAAAGAAAAGAAAAGACAAATATGCTGCCCAGATGGTTTAAGACAAAACCGTTGTTTTCCCTTTGAATTAAGTTTATTTTTCTTACCCCATTAGCCGAATTTGTTCTTGTTTTAAGCAGAAACTAACAAAATTTATACATTTTTCAGATAATATCTTGATTTAAGAATGTTTAGATATTTGTAACGGAAAATAAGAAAATAATTCAGCAGATAAGAGAGAAGCTCTCAGATGCCCAACCAATAAAATAATCAATTATTGCAAATGACAGCATATTAAATAATTTGAATAAAGCCGAAATGTGTCATTGATTTCTGACCCATTCTCCTGCATTCTCACGGTCTGCCCCGCAGATGGCCGAGCAGTTTGGTGTCAGTTATGAGCACAGCGATGCTGGCTCTGATCTGCTGGGTTTCGATCTGTTGACATATGGGGCCGCCGGGGTGCATTAAACATGGGCTACTGATACTGTACAGATCGCCTCGCGTCCCACTGCCTCTTCCTATGAAGTCGCGCTTTTTGTTGTCGTACGATGTCGTGTAATTTTCCGTCTATGGAAACAGACTGCATGGTCTTGTTGTGCATGATGTAATCGCAGCCGTATTTCCTCAAACAGGAAACAGTGGTGGTTCCAGACAGGAAGCTGATGCTGGAGGTAGACCGTCAGATGGCGAGCATCCAGACCGGGCCCTACCTGGACTTTTTTCTGGCTTTGGCCATCTGCAACACAGTGCTGGTTTCCTCAGTGACGGCCCAAAGACAGAGGGTGAGAGCGAACGCTGACCTTGCTGGAGCCGAGAGGGTTGGGGACGTGCTCAGCGCTCTGATACACAGCACAAAAACTGTCTAAACATTAACAATAATAGCCCGCCATGTAAGCTACGCCTCTTGCACACTGAGTACCTGTGGCCGCAGTCTCGTTGCCCCGAGATATTTTATTGCTGCCCCTGCATGACTAATTCTTCTTTGGCTAGTGCTTCGTTTTATAATTACTACATTTTAATTCTCAAGCAAGCACTTACTTGGTGCAGGCAATTAGATTTTTCATCAGTCACATGTCAGTCAACCACACATCCGTAATGAGTCGAGTCTGAGAGAGAAGTTTAGCGTAGCTGAGGATCCTTCACTGCTGGTCAGCGCTAATTTCCCAAATTGCACTCGAGGACCCCGAGCGAAGCACTTTGTCCAGGGTAGGAATTATATTTGGCCTCAGACCTGTAGCACTGAGACGTTCAAAGACATCGGGTCAACATTAATTAAGCTGATTACCAATGGTGCATGATTGTATCACCCTGGGTCCATCACAACTTAAGAGGCAGTCACAATGTATGCGGATTCACAGCACCTGAAGAACTCCATTATTAGTGTCTTTTAGAGCGTTATGAAGGAACATGGGCTCTGTTTCAATATTTGCAGGATTTCAGGTTTATCATAATTAACCGAGCACACAGTTATAAAAGAAAATCTGATTTAAATGATTCATTTCAGAATTGGGTTTTTTTTACCTAATTCAATTGAATAATAATTAAAAAAATAAAATAAAAAAAAATATTATATAAGCTTTAAATACAAAATCTACCTTTATCTCTACAGAGAGTAGACTATTTGTGATATTACAAATAACCAATATGTACACTACCGTTCAAAAGTTTGAGGTCAAAACGATTTTTGCTCGCCAAGATTGTGTATTTGATTAAAATTACAGTAAAAACAGAAATATTGTGAAATATTCTAATTTAAAGTAACATTTGCATTTTTAATAAATGTAATTACATTTTCAGCATCATTACTCCAGTCTTCAGTGTCACATGATCTTCAGAAATCATTCTGATATGCTGATTTTGCTGCTCAAGAAATGTTTATTCTTCTTCATATTTATCAGTTATATCATGTACATGTGTAAGGAAATGTGAATAGAATGTTCAAACAAACAGTGTTTATTTGAAATAGAAGTGTTCTGTAAAATTATAAATGTCTTTACTGTCAGTTTGATCGATTTGATGCATCCATGCTGAATAAAATATATATATATTTTTTTTAAATTGCATGTGAATTTCACATGCAATGTTAAGAAAGACTTAGGCTGTGTTCAAAAAGCATGCATACTATTTCTGTAGCATGCATACTGAGCACAAAATGGAAATTGCCAGTTTGCACAGAATGCCTACTGTATTTGTCAAATAGTGTAGAGAAGAGTGTACACAACAGATCCCATTGTGCTGGATACATTATCCTACAATGCAATGCACTTGTGAAGTAATGTTTTTTTTTACTTCGTTCTTGATTCATCATTTGAACAGACTGTCAAAATTAAGACTTTATTAAACAGACTTGATAATTCATTTTGGACATAAGTGAACTCTACGAGCTAAATTGGCATGCAAGGTTTCAAATGCCTTTAAAAAAAATGCAATAGTGCAGTAATGAAGCAGTAATACTGGTGTAATAATGCAGTATTCTATCATTCTGTACAGCATCTGTCAAGCAATGAATTCTTGTACTTTTCCAGGTCAAAGGGCGCCGTAACTCCTCATACTCAGGAGGTTCATTTCATAACATGCAGCAGTGGTTCAGAAAGTGTGGTCTGGGAAAAGTTTTCACCTCCATGAAGTTCTTCAAGAGAGGCGGGGAGACACTCGCAGATCCTTTCTCCACGGATGAAGACGAGTCCGACGGGTTTCACAGCTCCGATGTCTCAGACGCCATGGGGCAGAAGGGGATTTCGAGTGAACGCAAGGTTAAAAGCAGTCCGTCTGGGTCAGAGGAGGTGTGTTACGAGGCCCACAGCCCAGATGAGGCCGCTCTCATACACGCTGCAAAGGCTTATGGGTTCAGCATGGTGGAGCGCACTCCTCATTATGTGACTGTCAAGCTGCCCAATGAAACGCTGCTGAAGTTTGAGGTGTTGGACATCCTGACCTTCGACTCCACGAGGAGGAGGATGTCCATCATAGTGCGACATCCACACACTAAAGAAATCACCATGTACACGAAAGGAGCTGATTCAGCCGTCATGGAGAGACTGGGGAATGTGTTTTCAGGTGAGCATGAAAGATCAAAAACATGAAGCAGCGTACACCATTCAAAGCTTTGGGCTCAGTAAGGCTGCGTTTATTTGATCAAAAATACAGTAATATTGTGAAATACTATTAAAATGTAAAACAGCTGTTTTCTATGTGAATATCTGTTAAAATGTAATTTATGTCTGTGATGCGCAGCTGTATTTTCAGCATCATTCCTCCAGTCTTCAGTGTCACATGATCTTCAGAAATCAGTATAATATGCTGATTTGCTGCTCAAGAAACATTTCTGATTATTATCAATGTTGAAAACAGTTGTCTTCATATTTTTGTGGAAACCGTGATACATTTCATTTTTCAGGATTTTTTAATGAATAGAAAGTTCAGAAGAACAGCATCTGTCTGAAATAGAAGTTTTTGTAACATTATAAAAGTCTTTAATATCACTTTTGATCAATTCAATGCAGCCTTTCTGAATAAAAGTACACATTTATTATTTTATTTTTTTATTAAAAATTACATAGATATTTTGTCATGTCCCCAATTTGAAACTAGATTTTTATTTATTAATTTGTTTTGTCTAAAGCAATTTTAATATGAACACAAATAATTGGACATAAATGAGCTTACAATGTTAGTTGTAACACGTTTTCACCTTTTCTCTTAAATGTAGCTTAATTATTGAAAATGTTTTTTACATTTCTAAAAATGTATTATCATTTACTTGTTTTATTGTAAAATAAAGATTGTTTTTATTTTTAAATGGAAACAAAATGAAGATGGTTCAAATAAATTGCTTGTTTTATTTAAACAATGTTTTGTTTAGTTTTTTAATGGAACAAAAATGGAGATAAAAAGATGGTGATTGTGAATCTTCAAAATCCACATGAAAGTAAAGCATAATAAAAAGTATAATGATTTGTGCACTATATTCCAAGTCTTCTGAAATCATACGATAGCTCAAAATAGCAAAGAAACAGGCTAAAATTGAAGTTTCTGGCATTCAAATGAAATGTAATGGAAATATGTGACCCTGCAGCACAAAAGCAGCGTTAAGTCGCTGGGGTATATTTGTAGCAATAGCCAAAAATACATTGTATGAGTCAAAATTATAAATTTTTCTTTTATGCCAAAAATCATTAGGATATTAAGTAAAGATCATGTTCCATGAAGATATTTTGTACATGTCCTACCGTAAATATATCAAAACTTAATTTTTGATTAGTAATACGCATTGCTAAGAACTTCATCTGAACAACTTTAAAGATGATTTTCTCAATATTTAGATTTTTTTGTACCCTCAGATTCCAGATTTTCAAATAGTTGTATCTCGGCCAAATATTGTTCTATTCTAACAAACCATACATCAATGGAAAGCTTATTTATTCAGCTTTCAGATGATGCATACAACTCAATTATGACTGGTTTTGTGGTCCAGGGTCACATATAGTCACCGTGGCAGATTTGAATGTGTGTGTGTCGTTTGTTTTTCACAGATAGGACACAAGTGGATAGTGAGGCGAAGCAAATTGCTGTAAAAACCCAAAAAGACCTTGACATGTATGCCAGGAATGGATTACGGACGCTGTGCTTTGCCAAAAAGGTAGATGTTCTGTAGAGATCGTTGTAGTAAGACTAAATGTGTTGAGCAGTGGTGCTGATGGAAAGCTGTGTGTTTTTCTCTGAAGGTCATCAGTGAGCAGGAGTTCAGGGCCTGGTCTGCTGTCAGACAGGAGGCGCTGTCAGCCATGGATGAGAAAGAGGAGCGTCTCATGGAAACCGCAAACTTCATCGAAAGCAACTTCACTTTGCTGGGTACAGTCTGCGCTCCCTTCATGTGCCACTGATGATTGTCACTCTTAAAAATAAAGCCTCCAAAAGGGGGATTTGTTTGCAGCAGGGCCACAGAAGAACTATTTGGGGTTTCCCAGAAACCCTTTCAGTGAACACTTCATACAAGAACCATTTCTTAGTGTGAAGAGGATGTTAATTAAAAAAATTAAATAAACAAGGTTCTTTACTTTTTCCACTGTAAAGAACCTATGGAAGCTTGTTTTTTTCTTGCTATTGTGAGTTAATATCGTGCAGTTCTGACTTTTTTCTCTGAATTCTGAGTTTACATCAAATCTGGGGTTTTTTCTGCCAAGGAATAAAAAATTGTGAGTTTTTATCACAATTTTGACCTTTTTTCCCCCTGAATTTTGAGTTCACATCTTGCATTTTCTGTTTGTTTTTTTTTTTTTTTGAATTAAGTCCTTGGACTTTTAATCTAAAAATTATGACTTCTGAGTTTACTCTCACAGGTTTGATGTTTTGTCTTTGTTTGTTTTTTTGCTCTGAATTCTGAGTTTACATCTCACAATTCAGTTTTATTGTTTGGCCATGGTTTTTAAAGAATAAGGATCCTATTATGACTTTTTAACTTTTTCAACTGTAGTTAGGCCCAAAGTCCACTTCAAAAGGAGATTTTTTTATTTAACAGAAATCACTTTTCAAAAAACTACAACGAACGACTCGTTTTGGACTACAACACATATTTCCGGGATTTGTGATATCACAAAAAATTACGAATGGGACGAGACCTGGTTGAGCAGCACTAGAGAAGACAACGAGTGTTATATATCGGAGACGCGCTAGCTTTCCCAAGGCAGACGAACTTAGAGCGGTTACAATCATCCAGGTTTAAATCACACTCAAATTGATTTGATATTGATGCAATATTTACACTGTGAAGCTCACAGGCGGCTGATAAGGGGATGACATTCCCGAACAGGAGACGAGGGTGACCAACACAACACAAAATGACCCAGCTGCAACAATCACAAACACACAATGGCCCGCTGAACCAATCACAGCACACATGACACAGTGACCTTCACAACACCACACTGACCCAGCTGACCAACCCCAGCACACATGGCAGCCTGACATCAAAACCACCTGGCAAGCTGAACAATCACAGCACACACTGGCCCAGCTGACCAATCACAGCACACACTGGCCCAGCTGACCAATCACAGCACACACTGGCCCAACTGACCAATCACAGCACACACTGGCCCAGGAAAACCAATCACAGCACACACGGGCAGCTGACCCTCACAACCCACACGGACCCAGCTTGACAAGCACAACACACATGGCCCAGCTAACCCCTCACCAGCACACACTGGCCCAGTGCAATCACAGCACATTTCGTATGTCAGAAGGCGGGCCTTCATTTGGCCTCAAAAGTTCACCCAAGTTTGTATTTCACAACTTCCACAATTGCAAATTAATTCCTCACAATTCTGCGACTTTATTCTCAGAATTGTGATAAAAGTAAAGAATCTTCATTTTTAAAGGGGACATCGGATGCCCACTTTACACAAGTTGTTATGAGTATTTAGGGTCTTCATGAAATGTCTGTAAAATACTTACTTAAAATTCATCAATGGTCATGTAAAACAACACCCTCTTTACCTTGTAATAAACAACTCTGTTCACAGTGACGCATTTCGGTGCATGTCTCTTTAAATGCTAATGAGCTCTGCTGACCCCGCCCCCCTATTCCATAGAATGAGGCATTGTTGTCACTCCAGCTGCTCGAGCGCCAAGAAAATTGCAGACAGGGTACAACTGGCTGAGGGCGGAGATATGCAAGTACAGGACAGTCCATCAGTGGTCGTGGGCGGGGCCTGCACAGTATGATGTCATAGTGCTCAGAAAATCAAAACGGCTTGATTATTGAGCCTGGTTAGGTTTTTGGGGGGTTAAAAATATCATTGTAGGGTTGTTGTGTTCACACACTGCTAAGACACATTTATACGCAAACACCATGTAAAAGTGAATTTAGCATCCGATGTCCCCTTTAAGAGTGTAATCATAAGACATCATTCAAAGTCACAGTTTCGGGATGTGAAATGTAAATTGACCTTCTGGAGTCTCCCATAGGGGCCACCGGCATTGAGGACCGTCTCCAAGAAAGTGTCCCAGAAACCATCCAGGCTCTGAGACGAGCTGGCATGCAGTTATGGGTGCTGACAGGGGACAAACCCGAGACGGCCATCAACATCGCATACTCCTGCAAGCTGCTCGAGCATGAGGACCTGGTGTTCACCTTCAGCACCAACAGGAAGGTACTTCAGTCTGCTAGTCAGTGCCAACTATCTAATGCTTCTGTAACTGAACAGAGTTTGACCTGTGCTAGTCAACCAGCTTCATCAGAAAAATTAGGTTGGTGAACAGCATCAAGTTTGCACAAAGGTGTTTTAGTGCCACGTAAAAAAATTTATAAATCTAATATTTTGAGAATAAAGTCAAAATTATGAGAAAAACATCACAGCAATATGAGATTAAATTCTTAATTATTATGAGAATAAAGTCGTAGCATTAAATACATGTGAAGAATGAAAAGTTGGACTCCACAGACGGTTTTTGTGGAGCAGGTGGAATTTTCACATTATTTAACTTTAGTGAAGCAATTTACTACTTTATTCTCAAAATATTACGACACTTAATCTCGTATCGCTATGACTTTATTCTCATAATTTTGACTTTATTCTCAAAATATTACAAATTTAATCTCATAATGATACGACTTTATTCTCAAAATATTAAGAATTTAATCTCATAATAATACGACTTTATTCTCAAAATATTAAGAATTTAATCTCATAATAATACGACTTTATTCTCAAAATATTAAGAATTTAATCTCATATTGCTCATAGTTTTCTCGTAACTTTGACTTTATTCTTAAAATATTATGAATTTAATCTCATATTGCTACGACTTTATTCTCGTAATTTTGACTTTATTCTCAAAATGTTTTGAATTTATTCATATAGCTACGACTTTATAATCAAAATATTACGACTTTAATCTCATATGGTGATCATAATTGTCGCGGTGATTGACTTTATTCTCAAAATATTACCAATTTAATCTCTTATTGCTATGACTTTATTCTCGTAATTTTGACTTTATTCTCAAAATATAAAACTTTTAATCTTGTAATCTTAGATTTTTTTTTTTTTTTTTTACATGGCATTAAAACATAGGCGTACATTAGCATTCTTAAACCGATATCTCAGTAAGAGCATGTTGAATATTTGTCATGTGTTGCGTGCGCATCTTGTTTGGGATTTAAAAGACTGAACCCGCACAAAAGGAAAAGGGTTAATTGGTTTATCTGGGACGACAGAGGCTTCAATGTTACACAGTTTCATCCCCTCAAGAGTGAAGTTCTCCATAGCGTGTTCAAACACACAAACGCGCTTGCAACAATTTGTCAGATATGCTGTTTTTCATTTCATGTCTGCCTGAGTCTGTGTTTAAGAGCGCTGAGAAAAATAGCATTCACCGTTCTGAATGGCTCGGATTGCTGCTCTGTAATCCCATTTTCACACTTCTGAGGAGGGCAGGAAACCGTTCTAGTTTCATTTCAACATTAAATCTCCTCCCGAAGACTTCCACATATTGTTTTACACACATTTTATGAAATGCCTCGTTTTGTGCATCTAAAACCTTCACTTTCAGTTGTCCTAGTTTTTCATGTGGTACAAGATCATTTATCACCATCTTATATCTTAGTTTATTCCCTGAATCTGTGTGGAAATGAGAGAATCATAAGCCATTTATGTAACATAGTGAAATGGGCAACAACTGAAATTTCATTTAGCCATAACCCAGATATATTCTCAAACCAGTCGTGTTAAAACATATAGCAGCAGTGCCAGACTGAAAAGTACGTGGATGTGACTTGATGTCTCAACTCATGAATATTAATTAGATCATGATGTCATTGCAAGATAACGTGTCCATTCACATAATCTCATTTAGGATCAGATATGAAACGCTTGATGTGACGAATGCTAGCGTGTGCCACAATGCTCTTGTGGTAAAGAGGCAGCAATTGATCTTCATCGCAAACTGAAAGCATGATGGGAAATGACTTGCTGACATCACAGCTTAGATGGAAGCTCATTGGCTTAGAACGACTGTGATGTTTTTGTCTTGTCTACAATGTTAGTCTGTTATCTCTAATATCATTTAGACTAAAAATGGAAAGAGAAAGAATAAATTAAATGATAGGTACCCTACTGTTTATAAGTGTGGAGTCAATAAGATTTTTTATTAAAGAAATTAATACTTTTATTGTATTGAGAAAGGATGCATTAAATTGATTAAAAGTGCCAGTAAAGACATTTATAATGTTACAAAATATTTATGTTTCAAATAAATGCTATTCTTTTGAACCTTCTATTCATCTGTGATTCCTGAAAAATAAAATGCATCACAGTTTCCACAAAAATATGAAGCAGCACAATTGTTTTCAACATTGATAATAATCAGCAGATCAGCATATTATACTGATTTCTGAAGATCATGTGACTCTGAAGACTGGAGTAATGATGCTGAAAATACAGCTGCGCATCACAGAAATACATCACAATTTAACAGATATTCACATAGAAAACAGCTGTTTTAAATTCTAATAATATTTCACAATTTTCACTATATTTTTGATTATATAAATGCAGCTTTGATGAGTGTGAAACATAAAAAAATCTTACCACGCCCAAACTTTTGAATGGTGGTGTAAACTAAATTACCAGTTTATTACATTCATTATCATGTAAAAGCATATGTGTTTTAAAAACATGCAACAAAAATAGTTTTTATATACTAACGCGGTCTCTGTTATATTGCAGTCTGTGTGTAAAATGAGGCTGGAAGACACACTGGGAGAGCTGCGACGGAGCACGCTGGCACCCGGAGCGGACCATCAGTTCAGGGGTTATAACTCAGCGTTTACTGGCCCACTGATGGAGCCCAGCATCGGGCTGGTGATAGACGGGCTGACTCTGAGCATGGCCATGTCAGACGAGCTGGTGGAGCAGTTTGTGGAGCTCTGCAAACACTGTCGTGCGGTGCTTTGCTGTCGAGTGACACCGCTGCAGAAGAGCGCCGTGGTTAAACTCATACAGCAGAAACTGAGGGTCATGACCCTCGCCGTAGGTAATGAAACCTTCGATTTGAGGCGGAGGGCTTTCTGAAATCATTTATAAGATTACTTTTCCGCAGGTTCGTGAAGTGCATTGGTTTTCTGTCTCGATACATTATGATTTGTGTCGATGCAGGTGACGGCGCCAATGATGTGAACATGATTCAAGCTGCAGACGTTGGTATTGGAGTTTCTGGACAGGAGGGGATGCAGGTTTGTGTTTTTGTGTTTTATAACTCACTCCCAGGTGAAGATAAAGCACTGCAAGGATGTCATCAATCCAAAAAAAAAAAAAAAAACATGAACACTGACATAGAAGCTAGGATAGGTGTGGTATGTGTCATTATTACATTATTATTATGACTATTGTTATTACTATTGTTATTATGGATATTACTGTTGCCGTCATCACAGGGTATTATTGCTATCATCACAATCTTTAGTATTAGTATTATTATTATTATGCATGCTAGTACTACTTAAATACTATACTACTATTATTCAGATTGTCATTGCTGTTTATTTTCATTGCTGTTCTACTGCTGTTTTTGTGTTTTGTGTTCACCGAATGTTGTGTTTTGCACTCTTGATAAAAAATAAATTTTTTAATCAATAAAGCAATACTTTTTAAAGAGCTTTTTTTCAGATTTACTAGTTCAGGAATGTTTTACGTCAGCATGAAAAGGAAATTGTGACTGTTTTTCTTACCTATTGTGACACAAATCTGAATGAAACAAGAAAAAATGTGGGGCGGGGCTTGATTTTGTCCAATCAAAAATTGGGGGAGGGGCATGTTATCCTATTTAAATCAAAGATTTCCAGGTCACTTTTTTTTTTTTTTTTTTAGTAATGATATGGATGGACACAAATAACAAGCATATGAGATTAAATTCGTAATATTTTGAGAATAAAGTCAAAATTATGAGAATAAAGTCGTAGCAATATGAGATTAATGTCTTAATAATTTGAGAATGAAGTCAAAATTACAAAAATAAAGCCGTAGCATTATGAGATTAAATGAGCATGAGCATTTTAATGATGAGCATTTTAAAATGTAATATAATCTAATTACAAGTACTTAATTTTTTGGAATCTGATTACATAATCCAGATCATATGTAATCGGTTACTACCCTGTAAGCACTGTCCCTAGCCTAACAGTCTAATACTGTAACGAGAGTCAGTCAACATGTATTTGCAAAGGTACTTATCGTTAGTAGAATGTCTGAAGTGGACTATGGAAACCATAAAGAATGATTGTAACCAGTAATGCTGATTTCACGCTGAGTTGTGTTTGTGTTCTGCAGGCTGTCATGGCCAGTGATTTTGCCATCACGCGCTTCAAACACCTGCAAAGACTGCTGCTGGTTCACGGACACTGGTGCTACTCGAGACTGGCCAACATGGTCATCTATTTCTTCTACAAGAATGTGGTAATTTAATTGTTACATTCAATTTAAGTAATTAGTGGTGTCAAAGCAGCTTTACAGTGTTACCCAGCAAAATAATGTTTCAATGATGCAAATTCTGCCGTAAACGTGTCAAAAATAAATTGTTGTAACCTACATTGCTGTTCAAAAGTTTGGAGTATTATTCATTATTTTAAGTAACAATACTTTAATAGAGAAAGGACACATTTAATTGTTATGCAAGTTGTTTCCGCCATTGAATAATGCAGTTGCGAGTTATAAAGTCAGAATTGGATGATATAACATCACAATTGTGAGAAAAAAATTAGAATTGCGAGATATAAATTAATAGATTTTATGTCTTACAATTCTGACTTTATAACATGAAATTGGGAATTATAGTCTAAATTGGTCTTTATAACTTGCAATTGCGAATTGATATCTCACAATTCTGAGAAAAGAAGTCAGAACTGCAAGAAAAAAGTCTGAATTGTGAGATAAAAAGTCACAATTGCCTTTTTAAATTTCTTATTCAGTGGCAGAAACAGGCTTCCATGAATTGTCATTAAAGATTTATATTTCAAATAAATTCTTTTTTAAACGTTCTATTTATTATAGAATCCCGGGAGAGAAAAAAAGTATCAAGTATCGTAAAAAATATTGAGCAGCATAACTGTTTTCAGACTGGAGTAATGATGCTGAATCAACAAACTGCTTTGCCTTCACAGGAATACATTACTTTTTTAAATACATGCAAATAGAAGAGTTATTTTAAATTGTAATAATATTTCACAATATTATTTGTGGTCAAATAAGTGCAGCCTTGGTGCACATTAGAGACTTCTGAATGGTTGTGCACAGTGACTGTAAAAAGTCGTTTATTTCATGAACCTATATTGTAGTAAATTGTTTTCTGTTCCATCAGTTATAACTCCCTTAAAACCCCTTCTGATGAAATCTGATGAATTAGCACCAGCACTCACTATCTAACCTGTGTCGTCTCACGCAGGCGTACGTGAATCTGCTGTTCTGGTATCAGTTCTTCTGTGGCTTCTCCGCCACAGCCATGATCGACTACTGGCTCATGATATTTTTCAACCTGTTCTTCACCTCTGCTCCTCCCATCATGTTTGGGATCATGGACAAAGAGGTGTCAGACTCCACGTTACTGAGCCTGCCTGAGCTCTATAAGCGAGGACAGCACTCGGAGGTGAGCGGTCCTGCTGTCACGGATGGCAGTCTATCATTGCTTTAGTACTATATCAACTCAATCTGGGATAACTACGATTTTTTTTTTTTCGTAATAAAAATAAATGAAGATAGTTAAAGAATCAGTTTCATTCAACTATGGCAGTTCTAATTAGTTTCTAAATGCATTCAAAACAAATACCATAGTTTGTTTTACAGAAACCATGGTTACAAGCATAGAAACCTGTAGTTTCTATAAATATCACTGTTAGACTATAGTTGCTATGCAAGACCTTTGGTCATTTTTAACTCTTTTCCCACCAGTGTTTTTTTTTTTTGGTAACACTTTATTTCGATAGTCCACTTTAGACATTCTACTAACAGTAAGTAACTTTGCAACTACATGTCAACTAGCAGTCATTAGAGTATTAGTAAACTGTCTGCTTAATATCTTCTAACACTTTCTTTTGATGCATCCACAACATACAGCATACTGACTATAAGAAACTTTGCAAGTATATTTTCAACTTATTCTACTAACCCTAACAGTCTACTCTGAGAGTTAGTAGACATGTAGCTGCAAATGAATGAGAGTTAGTTGACATGTAGTTGACATGTAGTTACAAAGTTACTGATAGTTAGTAGAATGTCTAAAGTGGACTATCGAAATAAAGTGTAACCCCAGAATATTTTGTTGTATATATGTGACCCTGGAGCACAAAACCAGTCATAAGGGTCAATTTTTCGAAATTGAGATTTATACATCATCTGAAAGCTGAATAAATAAGCTTGATAAATAAAAAACAAATACAAAATGGATGTATGTTGTTAGGATAGGACAATATTTGGTCGAGATGCAACTATTTGAAAATCTGGAATCTGAGGGTGCAAAAAAATCAAAAATCATCTTTAAAGTTGTCCAAATGAAGTTCTTAGCAATGCATATTACTAATCAAAAATTAAGTTTTGATATATTTACGGTAGGAAATTTACAAAATATCTTCAAGGAACATGATCTTTATTTAATATCCTAATGATTTTTGGCATAAAAAAAAATCTATAATTTTGACCCATACAATGTATTGTTGGCTATTGCTACAAATATCCCCCAGCGACTTAACACTGCTTTTGTGCTCCAGGGTCACAAATATCTGAACATGTAATATGTCAAAAGTAGGAACAGAGCCTCTGCTTTGAAACAAAACAATTCTATTTATTCTAGCTTCATGCATTCTTTTTATATCAACACCTGAATGTGGGTAAATTTCATGAAAAAAGCAACATTTCGAACAAAAAGCTGAGAAAACCGTGTTTTTTGTCAAAGACTACATCTGGATCAGATTTAGAACGATGATCTAAACATAGATGGAGTTGATCGCTTCATCAACACTCTCAAAGCTTCACAGTCCTAAACCGCTTCCTGGGTCGACATTTCATTCGGTAACATTAGGCCGTTTTGATTTATATGCTGTTTAATGTTTGATCGCGTTATTTTACATATGCATCTGCTTACATACACGCTCACCTGTTTCTGCTTCTTCTTCACTGTGTTTTGATCTGGAGATTCTGTACTCTTTCAGAAGATGTGTACTAGCGCCTCCTACTGTATAACAGTGAAAACACGGAAAGTTGGAAATTTCCGTCAATGGCAGGGAAAGAGTTAACAATGGGCCTATGGTTTTGCCTCACAGTTAACAAATAGCTGTGAATATGACATTGTTGAAATATTTTGCTTTTAACTGAATATCGTTTGATTACAGGGCTACAGGCGTTCGACATTTTGGATTGCGATTCTCGATGCTTTCTATCAGAGTCTAGTGTGCTTCTTTATTCCATACTGGGTGAGAACATCTGTGCAGTCTCTCGTCTGTTTTCTGTCCTGTGTTTCGGAGTAACCTGTAATTGATTCATGCTTTTGCTTTCTCAAGACGTACAATGGTTCAGACATCGGCATATTCGCATTCGGCACTCCCATGAACACAGTGTCTCTGTTCACCATCATCCTGCATCTGGCCATTGAGATCAAGAGCTGGGTGAGCTTACTCTCCACTTCATCACTGCACAAGACAATCACAAAGACATCACTATCTGATGATTAAACATTTAAAATCGATTCGAAAACGACAATGCTCAGATTATATATTAATATATATATATATATAGTATATATTATTATATTTCATTCAGCAAGGATGCAATTAAATTGATCAAAAGTGACAGTAAAAAAAATTATAATGTTACAAAAGATTCCTATTTCAAATAAATGATGTTCTTTTGAAAATGTAGCCCAAAACCTATTAAGCAGAGTAATGTTTCTTGAGCAGCAAATCAGTAAATTAGAATGATTTCTGAAGAATCACGAGACACTGAAGACTGGAGTAATAATGCAGAAAATTCAGCTTTGATCACAGAAATAAAGTACATTTGAACATATATTCAAATAGAAAACAATTATTATAAATTGTAATAATATTGTTCAAATTTTTACTGTACATTTGATCAAATAAATGCATGATGCTGAGACTTAAGAGACTTTTTTCAAAAACACTAAAAATTTACCGCAACCAAAAAATTTTGACTGGTAGCAGGGTTATTATAGTTAACTATTAAAAACATTCTGGCTAATCTGAAATAAATCTTAAAATAAAAACTTAAATGTTAGATGAAAAACTAAACCACAGCTACTAAATGAAATAAGTTAACACTGAAGCAATAAAATTACTATCTTGAAATAAATAAAAAACTAAAACCAAAATTGAAATAAAAATAATAAAAATGACAAAAGCACAACAAAATTACCGGAAAAATTTAACAAAAATTAAAATAATATACAAATTGCTGCCAATTCAAAATAGTAATAAAACGATAGTATATAAAGGATACTAAAATAACAATGAAGTAGTGTACAATGAGAGTAAATGTATCTTCTTCTAGTGTTTAACGACAATCAAATCTAACCTGTTTCTTTCTTCCGACGTTACTTTGACCGGGTGACAAATCTTTAGGCATTTTATGGCATAAAAGTGGATGTGTTAATATTTAAGTTATAATTTTTTTTCTCTTTGGAGGTTTTTAAGATTACAGCATGTCTAAAATATTCTCCTTTATGTCAAAATATCAGTATTTTCCCTGAAACGCCCTCTTTTTGTCTGACGTGCAGACAGCGGTGCATTGGGTGATCATGATCGGCAGTGTGCTGGTGTACTTCATCGTGACTCTGGCCTACAGCGCCATCTGCATCAGCTGCAACCCTCCGTCTGACCCCTACTGGATCATGCACAAACAAATGGCCGACCCCATGTTCTACCTCGTCTGCATTTTAACAACAGTTGTTGCTTTACTACCAAGGTAACCGAAGTTAAGCGCTACCATTATGTGTAGCATTAGGGTTGGGCCAAAAATATCGGTTCACTCATTTGATGAACCGATATCAATTCTTAAAGGGACAGTTCACTCAAAAATGAAAAGTAAGCTATCATTTACTCACCCTTGTGTTGTTCTAATGCCGTATTTTTTTTTAAATGTCCCGCGCACACTCGTCCATATAATGGCAGGAGATTTTTTTTACTGAAAATCTGCTTTTGTGGTCTGAAAAAAGAAAGATCAGCATATGACATTAGAACAACACAGGTGAGTAAATTATGACTTGATTTTCTTTTTTTTTTTGGGTGAACTATCCCTTTAAATCCCAAGAATCGTTCTCTGCTGTTTAGAGTTGATGCATGAACAAAACTTGATGAAACATTTATTTGTAGCGCGCATCCCATCCGATAATCACAGAGCCTCAGAAAAGCCATTCAGTGACTCGACAGTTAGCTATAAAAACAACATTTTGCTGAGTATATGCACTATATTACATATTCATTGTATTTTTACTTAACCTGTTCTTCAATATTTAATATATGTTTGAATAACTAAGAAAAAAATAGTATAAACTGTTTACTTTTGAATAACTAAGAAAATTGAACTACGTTCAAAACGTTTTTTATGATCTGAAAGTAAATTAAAACAAATATTAGAGGAATGACTTAAATTAAACCAAAATTAGACATGTTATTAAAACAAATAATGACATCCACTATTTAAATGCTGGCATTTCAACAACAAACTGGAGTAGAAAGATAGTTATACAATTAAAGTTATTATAATAAATTTGTATTATGTGGGGAACAGTTATGTACTGCTAGATATATATATATATATGTGTGTGGGTGTGTGTGTGTGTATGAGAGTGTGTGGACCTGCAGCACAGAAGCAGTGTTAAGTCGCTGGGGTATAGTTGTAGCAATAGCAAAAAAAAAAAACATTGTATGGGTCACAATTATCGATTTCTCTTTTATGCCAAAAAATCATTAGAATATTAATATCATGTTCCATGAAGATATTTTATAAAATGTCCTACCGTAAATATATCAAAACATGCATTGCTAAGAACTTCATTTGGAAACTTTAAAGATGATTTTCTCAATAAATGTTTTTTTTTTTGCACCCTCAGATTCCAGCTTTTCAAATAGTTGTATCGCGGCAAATATTGTCCGATCCTAACAAACCATAAATCAAGGAAAGCTTATTTATTCAGTTTTCAGATGGTGTATAAATCTCAATTTTGAAAAATTGACACTTATGAATGGTTTTGTGGTCCAGGATCACACACCACAAACATAATATTATATATATCCTGTATATATGTATTATATAAAGAAATTATTATAAAAACTGCCTTATGTGCAGTTTAAATGTTTGCAAATATAATACCAGCTGACAGGGTTTCTTGTATAGTTTGCAGCATTAGATTTTTTCCTTTAAATTGACACGAACTATACCTGACTGCTTATATATCCAAATGAATCGATATGCAATTGACTCATGATCGAAACGCACGCTTGTAAATCAAAAACAAAACGAATTGTGAAATTTGTCTCAATACCCAGCCCTAAATAGCATCATATCAGTGACGCTGTTTAGATGTCACACGTGAACACGGAATTTCAAACACAATATCCACTGTTTTTTTCCCCCAGGTACACCTTGCATGTCTTGAGGGGAACGCTGGCGCCCTCCCCTCACCTCCGCGCGCGGCAGCTCGAGCGACTCCCCCCGTCCCATCGGGAGCAGCGGATCAGAGAGTGGCGTGGTCTCCAAGACACGTGTATCTCTCCTTCTCCCAGCGCATAAACCACACACACAGCACAGTCCAGCACGCCACACTTCCTCGTGCACCGAGAACGACGATGCCGCAAAACTTGAATATTGCCAACAAACCGAAACCCATATTTTTGTTTTGCACACATGGGCGCCGGTTTGTGCAGTGCTTTCAGATTATTCCCCCGGCCATGGAATAATCTGAAAGCCTTGAAGCCTGTGCGTTTCAATTCCTAGACCCTTTTTGTTCTCATAAACCAGGTTTCCTGCTGCATCTGTGTGTCTGTTGTGAACTCGGGTTTACAGTCCACACTTGATCAGTGCATGCGTGTCATTTCTCCACGGCGTGCATGTAATGTGTTTGGTGGATGCAGCTGAGCCTTTTCCCTTCTGTGCAACCTAATTCCAGTTGTCATGTGGACCACATTTGTATGCACTTGTGCTTTGAGCTGCTCAAGTCATAATTGAGGTTTGCAGATGTTACATAATATCTCGGTTCATATATTCAGAGCTTGTTGTGCATGCTGACAACAGAAATGCAAGCGCCACAGTGAGATTAAGGAGGCTGGATCTTCTTCTCCTTATTATTAATTCCTAATAAATGCATTGGCTCATAACGCTTGTTGATGTCTGTGTGTGTAATACGCTAAGGCGGATCACACAGTCCTGCGCCGGTTTTTGAATATTTAATTGCACTGCTGACGTCTGGCTGACGTTCTTCACTCATGATGACCTCACGCTCAGACAGATCATAGCTCGCCGATCACGACTCGTTTCCGCATCCTTCCAGCATGTGTGCAACACACACCACAGTCGAGGCTCAGTATGAAAAAGAGGGCCTTGTGTTGATTCTATTGGCAGAACCCAAGGCGGTTTTATGTAACCATGTCAGCAGCTTTCTGACGGGACGCTTCTGCGATCTAGTGGTGCTCTGATAAACTGCAAACACAACCGTCCATTTAGGGAGAGAGAGAAGACACAAGATGGTTGAAGTCTGAATGTCAGAATAACAGATGCTTTATTAAACCCACATGCCTGTGTTTTCAGGCAGACACTTACTGTAAGATTTCTTTAAGGGCAGATACTGCAGGTTGTAAACCGAATTAAACTGTTCAATGAAATGGTACATTAAAAATATTTCTAATATATATGCACATCAATGTATTATTTAAAATGCACAGATTCATATATTAAGTGATATAGATCCCCAAATAAATGCCACTTTTGTGTCAAAAACTTATTTAAAATAATATTTGATAATACATCTGTACGTAATATGTAAATGTATGTGTTTGTAATATAATTGTATGTATGCAAATGAAAATATTTTTTGGAAGAAAAAAAAGATGGCCAATAACAGGGCAAAGAAAAACATTACCATTAGATGCAATATATAAAAGCTTGGTTTTCTATGTCTATTATGAGATTTAAACACTATAAAAAGTGGAAACTGTTACCATTTTTTGTTTTTATGTGCAATATGATTGATGTTTACAATATGAACAAACTTGATTTAGGAAAATGGCCTTTGAATGATGATATTTAATTCTGAAATAGGTGAATGTGATAAAAAAAAATGTTTTAATATTTTTAATTAAAATTTTATTTCAATTTTTGTTGCCTATAATTGTGCTTGTTTTTTTATTTTATACAACAGTGAGACCATTGCAAATAAATTCAAGAGAAAAACAAATGACCACTTAAAATAACAGACTTACATTCAAAGAAAGAGCACAAGTTTGTTACAGCTTTAGTAATGAATGACTCCTAATATTGACCTCCCTTTGAAATGTAAATAGATACATACTAGCAAACATACAGTAAACACTTTCCAGTGAAGCTGAGCTCGTTTGATGGTTGTTTTGTGAAATACAGTGAAAGACACATTAATTGCACTGGTTTGGTGTTTATAAGACTCAGTACAGCTACATCAAATCCTAGACACGTGAAAGCCCATGATAAAAGATATGATCATACTAATAAGAGGACAGTGTAAATGCATATTACGCTTTACATTTTTATGAATCTACAAATAAGCAACAGCACAGCGGGCCAGAATGTTATGTTCTGTACACAATTATCATGGAAACATTTGCAATGACAAGAACAAAAAATTGGTAGGAAAGGCATGGTGAAATTAAGAATTTCACAAATGAGTTTATAAAATATATATATATAGTGTACAAATAAAAGAAGTTATGTGCAAAGTTATTTTCTTGCCAGAGAATGACTGGATTTAATGTAGTGAAATATACTGTATAAATGAATTTTGTTTAATACTATTTCTGTAAAATTGTCTTATTTTTTGGGATTTGTCACTTAAATTATATAAACTGAGAAAAGTAGTTTTCTTTCACTACAACTAGTAGTTTAACGTATTCTGGTTTATGGCCGGGGCGATATGGCCAAAAATATGATTAAAAAAGTTTTCCACACCAAACGATATTGACATTTATCGTGATATTAATTTACCCGTTAGTGTTAAGGAAATACTTTCCACATGTTTGTTAGACCTTGAAAAAGAATGTAAACAAAACTCTAAACTCCACAAAGCTAT
The DNA here is from genome assembly GCA_018155175.1 of Sinocyclocheilus anophthalmus. Classification (NCBI taxonomy): domain Eukaryota; kingdom Metazoa; phylum Chordata; class Actinopteri; order Cypriniformes; family Cyprinidae; genus Sinocyclocheilus; species Sinocyclocheilus anophthalmus. Next base: position 37,622 of record JADLZN010004296.1, on the reverse strand, counting down.
GTTTTAATTTAGGGCCCCATGAAATCTGTTTTATTTTCCTATAAATTCTGTTTTCCATTTTATTTTTTCTGGATTCTCTGTTTTATGATTCAATACAAATGTATCATTAAAACTGGTGTCCAGTGAAATCAAATAATAAAAGTTTGAGCATGCTTTTAAAATGTAATAAAATGAAATTAATGTACAACAAAACATTGCATTTTTTATACGTCAAGCAAGAACAACACAACTGTATAAATTAATGAAAAAAAAGTATTTTATTTTTATTATTATGAATTGAAATGACATTTTAGTCTCATAGAATATATTTCTGTTATAATTTCTTCAAGTTAAACCGGACTTTTATTTTGACGGGTTGTTGTTTAGGTCTTTCAGTTTCAGTGCGTATTTGACAGCAGTTTTTTTCAAATGAAACAGAGTAAAGCTGCTGAAGTGACTCGGAGGAACTCTGGAGATAAAGGAATGTGTAAGGTCTGATATAGGAGACTCAGAAGATGCTGAAAACACCGCAAGCATCACATGAGTTTTAGTTTGAATCAGACGTAACCGCGCCAGACTTATAGCGGCATGCACTGGCTGCTGTCTCCTTTATTTCTGCTGTTAGATTAATCCATAATTAATAAAAATGTCCATTGATATTGTTTACTGCCCAGCCCTATTCTGGCATACAAAAGAAAGGTTAAGCCCTAAAATACAAGTCCCAGAGGGCCATTATGTGCCAATGAATTTCACATAAAGAACCGGTTTCACGTGTGCGCACTTGTGTGGATCTGTAAACACTTTGCATTCAAATCCAATCACAAATCCTGTTTCTACAGCAGCTCCTCCACACTAACGATCCAGATGTGTCGTCAGATGTTCAGTTTCCCATGCTAAATTTTAATTACCCCATTCTGTCTAACTGCTGCCGTGCCTGCCAAACACAGACTGCTTGTCTAGAGTGGATATCTAAATGTTTTCATGTATCGGCTGCGTTTCTACCACGTGGGCATCATATCAGGAAACCAAATCCAGCCCAAATGTTTGGAGACCTCGCTGTGGATCTGCTCGATGTAGTTGTTGTCGGGGATGAGCACCTCCTCCATGATGGACAACTGGCTCAAGCGGCCGCCACACATCTTCACGAACTCCATGAAGCCGCTGCAGGTGACCTCGCACTCGCCCAGGCCGATGCTTCGTCCAGCGGCTCCAGCCTGTTGGCGTACACCACCAGATCCACTAGACACGGGCAGCACAGCATGTCTTTACTGATGGCCTGGCTGAAGTACAGGTGCGTGATGGGCGTCTGCTCACGGAAGAATGGCTCGAACTCCTCCTCGTAAAGGAAGAAGTACATGACGATGTTGACCTGGGGCGAGTGGCGGATGAGGGTGTCCCAGCTGCTCTTCTTGATGGCGTGGAACTGCGTTTGGCCCAGGTTCTCGCTCACCACGTCGATGCGCAGGTGCTCCAGGTGGACATGAACAAAGCAGAACAAAGGTAGGTGATTACAATACACTTTCTCATTGTGGACACACTTGACAATAGGGGTGTGATACGTGGCAACAATCAGATATGTGACCCTGGAGCACAAAACCAGTCATAAGGGTCAATTTTTTGAAATTGAGATTTATACATCATATATAAATAATGAATAAAGTATAAGAATAATAATATAAGAATAAATAAGCTTTCCATTGATGTGTGGTTTGTTAGGATAGGACAATATTAGATCGAGATACAACTATTTGAAAATCTGGAATCTGAGGGTGCAAAAAAATCTAAATATTGAGAAAATCATCTTTAAAGTTCAAAATTAAGTTCTTAGCGATGCATATTACTAATCAAAAATGAAGTTATTTATTTACGGTAGGAAATTTGCTAAATATCTTCATGGAGCATGATCTTACTTAATATCCTAATGATTTTTGAAAAAATCGATCATTTTGACCCATACAAAATATTGTTGGCTATTGCTACAAATATCCCCCAGCGACTTAACACTGCTTTTGTGCTCCAGGGACACATATATCTAGATATTTTCTGGAAGTTTGTCGATAACGATAATTAGCCGATATTGTGCTGAGTGTGTTACTGTGCTGGAACCGTGGACAGCTGACTCCCAAAACTTTTGATATTCTTCATATTTATTCTGTGAGGTGGTTAGTTTGCAGCAGTAACAGAAATTCACTTTTATAATAAGTTTAAATGGATTTTTACCTTTTATGGGCATTTTTACCTTTATAAGCCCAATTTTTTTCTAACCTAATTAAATGTATGCATCATTTTTTTGTCAAATTCTTACATTTAATCAAATTCGAATAGTAAGACATTACTGTTACCTATCAAATTAAATCAGTTTCAACAACCAAGGGTGTAGGTTTGATTTTAACATTGGTGGGGAATAACAACAGAAAACAGACATTTAATTGTTTGATCAAAATTACTGCTAGGGACAATTTAGTAGTCGCTGGATATTGGAAGGGTCATAGCATCTCTACTAAACTCTACACTCTTGTCAACAACATTTTTCTTTGCAGTGCAGTAGGAGCAGGGTTATTATTATGATTTCTTTATATGATATGAATTCACAATTGCAAGTTATAAAGTCAAATTCTGGGGGAACAATCTTGCAGTCCTGACTTTATAACACAATTGCAACTTTATATCATGCAATTCTAAAAGAAATATTAGAATTGCGAGTTTATATCACACAATTCTGAGAAGAAATATTAGAATTGCGAGTTTATATCACAATTCTGAGAAGAAATATTAGAATTGCGAGTTTATATCACACAATTCTGAGAAGAAATATTCGAATTGCGAGTTTATATCACACAATCTGACGACAAAATATTAGATTGCGAGTTTATATCACACAATTCTGAAAAGAAATATTAGAATTGCGAGTTTATATCACACAATTATGAGAAGAAATTATAGAATTGCGAGTATATATACACATTCTAGAGAAAGAAGAAATATTAGAATTGCGGTTTTTATCACACATTCTGAGGGGAAGAATATAGAATGCGAGGTATATCACACATTATGAGACAGAAATTATAGAATTGCGAGTTATATCACAATTTTTTGAGGAAAAAATATTCAAAGTGCGTTGTTATACACAATTCTGAGAAGAAATTATAGAGTGCGAGTTTCTATATCACAATATGAGAAAAATATTAGAATGCGAGTTTATATCACAATTCTGAGAAGAAATATTAGAATTGCGAGTTTTTATCACACAATTCTGAGAAGAAATATTAGAATTGCGAGTTTATATCACACAATTCTGAGAAAAAATATTAGAATTGCGAGTTTATATCACACAATACTGACTATATAACTCAAAATTGTGAGTTTATATCTCACAATTCTGAGAAAAAAGATTAGAATGCGAGTTTATATCACACAATTCTGAGAAGAAATATTCGAATTGCGAGTTTATATCACACAATTCTGAGAAGAAATATTAGAATTGCGAGTATTCATCACACAATTCTGAGAAGAAATATTAGAATTGCGAGTATTCATCACACAATTCTGAGAAGAAATATTAGAATTGCGAGTTTATATCACACAATTATGAGAAAAAATATTAGAATTGGAGTTATATCACCACAATTCTGGAAGAAATCTCAGAATTGCGAGGTTATATCACACAATTCTGAGAAAAAAATTCTGAATTGTGAGATAAAAAGTCAAAATTATGAGAAAAATATTAGATGGCGAGTTTTTATCACACCCAATCTGTGAGAGAAATTATAGAATTGCGAGTTATATCACACATTTGAGAAAAAGATTAGAATGCGAGTTTATATCACACAAAAAAAAAAATTTTTTTTTTTTTTCTGGGAGAAGAAAGAAATATTAGAATTGCGAGTATTCATCACACAATTCTGAGAAGAAATATTAGAATTGCGAGTATTCATCACACAATTCTGAGAAGAAATATTAGAATTGCGAGTATTCATCACACAATTCTGAGAAGAAATATTAGAATTGCGAGTATTCATCACACAATTCTGAGAAGAAATATTAGAATTGCGAGTATTCATCACACAATTCTGAGAAGAAATATTAGAATTGCGAGTATTCATCACACAATTCTGAGAAGAAATATTAGAATTGCGAGTATTCATCACACAATTCTGAGAAGAAATATTAGAATTGCGAGTATTCATCACACAATTCTGAGAAGAAATATTAGAATTGCGAGTATTCATCACACAATTCTGAGAAGAAATATTAGAATTGCGAGTATTCATCACACAATTCTGAGAAGAAATATTAGAATTGCGAGTATTCATCACACAATTCTGAGAAGAAATATTAGAATTGCGAGTATTCATCACACAATTCTGAGAAGAAATATTAGAATTGCGAGTATTCATCACACAATTCTGAGAAGAAATATTAGAATTGCGAGTTTATATCACACAATTCTGAGAAAAAATATTAGAATTGCGAGTTTATATCACAATTCTGAGAAGAAATATTAGAATTGCGAGTATTCATCACACAATTCTGAGAAGAAATATTAGAATTGCGAGTTTATATCACACAATTCTGAGAAGAAATATTAGAATGGCGAGTTTATATCACATAATTCTGAGAAAAAAAAGTCAAAAAAGTTCAGTTATAAAGTCGCAATTACCTTTTTTATTTTTATTCAGTGATGGAAACAAGCTTTCCCCAGAAATGTTTTGGTTAGTTAAAGTTATCGTCAACAGAAATTACATTATTAATATTAAGTTTTCACTGAATAAACTTCAAAGCATTAAAGTCAAAGCATTAAAACTAAACCTTTGTTATCATTCTTTCAAAGAGGTTTTCAAAGAGAGGAGACTCTAAAATACTTTTTTGCACACTGCCGTAACTTGCAAAGTTACTTATTTTAATTCAAACAATAATCTTCAGTCTAACAATGATATGATATACAGTGTGCCTGCAGTTAAAATAAATAGGTTTATTTGAGATTTTGCAGACTGTGTAATAATTTATAAAAAAAGACATTCAACTACGAATTTAAAATTATGTACCTTCTCAGTGGCATGACTTATATTAGCTTATATTAGATGAATAAACTCATGCACAATAAGACCAGGAGTGTATATTAAAATGTAAACGGGTCCATTTGGATTTCTTGTTGATTTGAAACCAAGTTCATATGTTCATGTTTTATCTGGCATGACTCAGATGGTGATGCACTGACCTGCAGAAGACACATGAGGACAGCTACTCATCTTCAGCAGCTTGAGCGTGTCACTGTTGTTGGTGACCAGTACCTTCAGGGAAGGGTCATCAACCGGTGTGTCATCAATTTTTATAGAGGATAGAGACTTGGAATTCACAAACACCATCGTCAGAGCTGAGACAAAGTGTGACTGAGAACAAAGCAGACAAGACAGGCAAAGTCAGAGCCGCGGGCTCCTCATACCCTTTACATCAAGCGTTATTTCATTATTTCAGAGGCTATGCTGCTGTTTGTATTGTGGACATGCTGGTTCATTTTCAAACAAGTCCAGAACTATAAACATAAAACCACAAACGTATCTTTAAATATAATACTTATACTATTTATTCAAACAAAATCACAATTGAGTTTAAGCATTTTTACACTGCTTCAAAAAACTACAATAATGTAAAGGATTTTAAAAAGTCTTTTTTAAAGGGACAGTTCACCCAAAAATGTAAATGTGCTTTTAATTTATTCACCCTTAGACCATGCAAGATGTAGGTGACTTTTTCCTTCCGCAGAAGATTTTTAGCTGAAACCGGTCCTTGGTGATTCATAAAATGCAAGTTTTTGAGAATAAAAAAAGCATATCAATGAACACAAAATGAGTGGCTCCTGGTGATATACTGAGGTCTTATGAAGAGAAATGATCAGTCTGTGCAAGAAACTGAACATTATTTACAACATTATTACCTGTAATCCAGAGCCTCAGACAAACGGGAACCTGATTATTTTCCGCAAACTGGTTCTTTCGGACAGTTTGTTTCAATGAACTGGTTTAAATCACTAGTTTATTAATGTAATCATGTAATTATGTAATGAATATGCAATTATATTATTAAAGCACCCAATAATGACGTGAAATGTGGATGTTTTGCATGTCTAAAGCATACAAAGTGAATAAACTAGTCTTCATCAGCTCACCTTTTTCCATAAAAAGAGAAACCTAAAAATGTAATGTGGCATTCATTGGTGTGTTTGGTTCATGCATGTGAATATCAGCGGCTCGTCGGTCTTCGGTCCGAGTCGAACTGTTTCGTCAGTTCAGTGTCTGCTGGAGGAACTGAAGCGCTGAATGATTCATTCATCACAGGATCAGATACGCCGCTATTTCTGTTAATTTCCAGCCGCAGTGACTGTCAGGCGTCTGTTAGTGAGTTTTGATTGAGTAACTTTGTTGTGAACTGGTTAAACTAGTTCACCAAAAAGAACCAGTTCAAAAGAATGATTCGCTCATGAACTGGACATCACTCCGGACCGTTTGTCTGAGGCTCTGGATTACAGGTAATAATGTAAATAGTGATCAGTTTCTTGCACAGATGATCATTGGCTTCATAAGACTACTATATCGTCAGGAAGATAGAGATTCATTTTGGTGAATATGCTTTTTTACTCGAATACGGGCAGACGCTGACTGCATTTTATGAATCACAAGGACCACGGTTAAAATCTTCTTGTTTATACTGAGTAAATAACAGCACATTTTAATTTTTTTGGGGGGGAACTATCATTTTAAAGCATTATAAGACATGAACCAAGCCAACCAGCTACGAGGTGAATCACAACTTTGAAGCAAAAAAGTATTTGAAAATCAGACAAAAACGTACAAGACTGTGCACTTGACAGCTTTAATGACAGAAAGAACTACAATCCCATGAAGCATTACAAAATTGATCTAAAACTATAATGATGATAACTCTTAAAAACGATAGAGAAAACTATAAAGGGTTTTATATCTAATGAAACAATTATTTTACTTATTGCAAAATATGCATTATTAGTTAAAACGGTTTAAGGCATAACAAGACTCATTTATGTCAGTGACAGTACATCATGGGAGAGTGGGTGTTCCTGCGGTTGACACCGCTTGCAATGTTGATGGTGATTATCTGTAGCGCTCATGGGTAATGTAGTTTCACCAGAAATTCAGCTGTAAACTGGATGGGCGTACACTTATTTTATTTAGATACGATTACCGTGACTTTTAAAGGCCCAGTATCGTCGATTTACCAATCATTACGATACCAATACTGATACTTCTAAAACTGAACTTTTTAAATTATGAAAGTATTAATGTATTAAATTACTAAGAGTAAATGAATCCGTGTATCATTCGATTCATTAAATTTTTTTATTTAAATTGGAAAGTGGAAAAAATTAGAATTACGGCTCCTTTTTGTTTTTTTACAAACGAAAATCAGCGTAAATTTCGTTTTTTTTGTTCAGGGTGTAAAAATGTATAAACAGCTTGAATATTCGATTCTACACGTGGGCGGGAATTAAACAACCCTTTCTGCTGATTGGTCAGCCAAATATCAAACCGTGCCGTCATCAGTTCTTCTGCAGTATCACGCAGCAGAATAAAAGTAGCCCCTAATAGGTCCAGTGCATGGGAAGGACATTAGCCTAGCCGAGCGACAGAAAGATAGAGATGTCGGATAAAAAACAAAAGAGGAAAATGTCTGCGGAACAAAAAAAAGAAGTCTTACAATAAGCCAAGAAGTAGGACCCGTGTAAATATCGGATCCGCTTTCCAGCGCTGGAGAGAACTCAAAAGAGCGGAAGGCCTGCGATCGGACACAGAGGTTGCTTTTTTTCTTCTCGATAGGAGAGTAACACCGTGTCTGCGCCGCAACAACTAAAGTCGGTCTAGTACACTGGACGCGACAAAGCGACCGTTGAAAATCATTTGAAATTTGTGTAAATACATCATGAATAGAACGCAGCAGCAGTTTTCTGTCAGGGATTTGTCGTGTTGTGCCGCGCCACATCCAGTTTAGACCATAGATATGTATATAAATCTATGATGTAGACAGCGTCACTGATTATAATGTTCCATAGTATTTTGTCGCGCCACGCCACTCGCGTCCGGTGTAGACACGGTGTAACATTGGTTTTGCTTTGTTTCACAGAAAACTCTGTGAAAAAAAACACACAGAAAACTTTGTTTTCGTTGCCTGGGTTGTGTACGTATGTGTACGTATGTGTGGGGCGGAGCTATCAAAATAGGGGTCAGACCCTTTTGGGGTAGGGGCGTGTTTGTTTTGGTGATTTCAAATGTCAACATTGGCTACCAGAAATCACTTACCCCACCTTTAAGTTATCGTTAAAAATCTGTTTCCCTGTGGAGAAAATTAATGGAGTTTTTACTTCCTGCTCTATTTTTGCACTGTTGATTATTTCCTCATCTGAATGTTTTGAGGAGGCACCTCCTCCCTTGCCTCGTTAGACAAAATGGCCCTGACCTGAACAGAGTACACCAGAGAAAGTGAAAGGACGACTGAAGGATAATCGAGCCTCCAGGTGAGGGCACTGACTTACTCATCCAGATCTTCCTGTGACGACAGCAAGTAGAAAGAAGGACACAAACAGCAGAGCCAGCTGGAAGCCACATTGTTGTCTGATTAATCCTGTAAATTCCCTCCATCAAATCAGTAGCTTTCTTTGTTTTTAAATATTTTGTGACTAAGTAAGCCACAACAAAGCCTCAACTTGTCACTTTCAATACTGGTATAGTATACTGCCGTGTTTCAAACTGTCAGGATTTTGTGAAGGGTGAAATCCCACAGAAATCCCACGTTTGACATCTGTGGCATTCTAGTATGTTAGCGACAGGGTTTAAAACAGATGTTAGATGTCATATTCAGCTGGTGGGTGTCGTATGTTAAGGGTGAATACGTTTCTGTTGTACCTGGGACACGTCCATGAAGCTCGGCCGTGCTGTGGAAATCAGACCCAGTGGTGCAGTTTTTGTTTAAATACTTAACTTTAATTTTTACATTTTTTTATATATATATTAAAAATTATTAAATGATAGTTTGTTCAAAATTAAAGTTCTAGTATCATTACGCACCGCGGTTGTTCCAAATGAGTTTCTTTCTTCTGCTGAACACAAAAGATGTTTTGAGAATGTTGACATCCAAACAGTTGACCGTAACCATTGACTTCCATAGTATGGAAACAAAATATTATGGAAGTCATTGGGGACCAACAACTGTTTGGTTCTTCAGTATTCTTCATAATATCTTCTTTTGTGTTCAGCAGAATAAACTTAATTAATACAGGTTTAGAAGAGCTTGAGAGTGAGTAAATGAAGAAAGAATTAACATTTTGGGGTGAATTATTCCCTTAAAATTACAGTTGTGATTCATTTCTTAATACAATATATATGTATAACATTAACTTTTTTTTAACATTTGAAAAGATTAGATGGATCTTTAAAACAATTTATTTAGAATATGTTCCCACAACATACATTAGCGTTTTAAAACAGTCTGAGCATGCAATATCATGTGAAGGCACAAATGATCAGTGTGATCCTTAGTGCATTACTGTACAATTTTTTTTTAAAGAAATTAATACTTTTTTCAACAGGAACACATAATGTATCACAAGTGATAGTTAAAGACTTTTATAAGTATAAAGCTTTCTCTGAATGTTTATTTCTAAAAATAAAAAATAAAGTAATTTTTTTTCTCACAAGAAAGTATTCTTGTAGCTTCATAACATTACGGTTGAACCACTGATGTCTCATGGACGATTTTAATGATCTCAGTATCCTACGAGCTTCTGGCCTTGATGTTAGTAGTTCCTTTGCTGTCTATGGATGGTCAGAAAGCTCTCAGATATCCTCAAAAATTTTTTAATTTGTGTTCTGAAGATGAACGAAGCTCTTACGGGTTGGAACGGACATGAGGGTGAGTAATTAATGACAGAATGTTCATTTTGGGGTGAACTAACCCTTTCCTTATGGCAAATATTGTCGTCTTGATGGCACAGATTTATTTGAACTGAAACTGAGCTGGCGAGGACATCCCTGAATCAATGATGAACTGACTTTAACTGAGTGTTTGCTATTGTCCTCTGACTCCTCTTGCATTATCGACACGCTATTTTCCTGTTTAATACTGTAAAGCTGCTTTGACACAATCTGTACTGAATAAAGCGCTATATAAATAAAGGTGACTTGACTTTCAACACACTTTACACAGAATTTGTGACCCTGGAGCACAAAAGCAGTTAAGTACTGGGGTATATTTGCAGCAATAGCCAAAAATACATTGTATGGGTCAAAATTATTGATTTTTCTTTTATGCAAAAAATTAGGATATTAAGTAAAGATCGTGTTCCATGAAGATATTTTGTAAATTTCCTACCGTAAATATTTGTGATTAGTAATATGCATTGCTAAGAACTTCATTTGGACAACTTTAAAGGCGATTTTCTCAATTTTTAGATTTTTTTGCACCCTCAGATTCCAGATTTTCAAATAGTTGTATCTCGACCAAATATTGTCCTATCCTAACAAACCATACATTAATGGAGAGCTTATGTATTCCGCTTTCAGATGATGTATAAATCTCAATTTCGAAAAATTGACCCTTATGACTGGTTTTGTGGTCCAGGGTCACATTTGGTGTATGGTGTGGCAGTATCACACTTCCTAAAACCGACCTTGAAGCTGACGTACTGTAGGTGCTGAGCGTGTCGTTTGATGATCTGCTGGATGAGATCTGGGTGTGTGGACCTCAGGTACGATGTGGCCGGCTGGTTCAGCTCAAACTCAAATCTCCTCCAGAGATCTGGGATGTGAAAGACGTCGTTCCACCGGCAACACACAGAAGAGGCTCAAGCCCGGTCCACCAGAGACAGGTACTGGAATATGTGCAGGACCACGTGGTGTGGCAGGTCACCCCACATCTCTTCAGTGGGTCTCTGTGAGGCGGAGGAGCCCGTCTGGACGTGTGCTGGCGTAGCACTCCTGTGTCTCTTGTTTCTGCGCTCAGACGGGGTGAAGCTCTGACACTTTGATCGTCCCCGTTTCATCCTGTTTAATGGAAAAACCAACAGTGGCCCCGAAAATCATTTAGACCAAATCAGCATATTAGAATGATTTCTGAATGATCGTGTGACACTGCTGGAGTAATGATGCTGAAAATACAGCTTTGATCACAGAAATAAATTACATTTTACAATATATTCACATAGAAACAGTTATTTTAAATTTTAATAATATTTACACAATATTACTGTTTTCACTGTATTTTCTGATCAAATAAATGCAGCCTTGGTGAGCAGAAGAGACTTATTTCAAAAACATTAAAAACGGGAAACTTTGAGACCACACTAAAAATTTAGATTTTTTTGGGGGAAAAAAAAGTTGCAACTTAAGTTTCTAGATTTAAAAAAACAAAGAAAGGTTAAAATGGCATGAATGAAGAATAAATATTTCTGTGCTATTTCTGAAGCACACGATGCTGTTTGGATGATTCACGAATCAAGCTGGCGTTCACGCAGTTATTAAAAGCAGATACATAATACAATTTCCCAAACCAAGCTTTTATGCTGACAATTTAATTTGTAATGAAATTTTTGCATTGCAGTATTAAATCAGAAAAGGATGCAACATAAACATTGCCACTAATATAAGCATTTTCTCTAATGGTGCAAGACATTTTATGGTTATAGCCTATAGTCTACTGTAAATAGCCTACTAGAAGAATACTGTAAAAAAACAATACATTAAAATACAGTATGCCATATTGGTCACAAATCTGTGGTTTCTGAGCAATTATTTCTCTCTATATACCTTATACAGCCCCTATATACAGACATAATGTACATACAGAACCCAAACCTCGGCAACAAACTTATCAATATTCTGCACAAGAGAGGAAACCATATTGCTGTAGAATATCACACTCACTTGTTCCAAGCTTCTTCGTCAACACAGAAAGGCATACCATCCCAAAACACCTCTGATTTGCTTTGCTGTGAAGTTTTACCAGTTGCAAATGCTCAATCTGTGTCTGTCTCTGTTGCATACAGCGTCCTGTAATGAAGTGCGTCCACTGCCATGTCAATGTCACACGACCCGAACCTCAAATCAGAAGTGTTTGCATTAAAGCTGTCTGTTTTAAGCGCATGGACGTTTATTTTTATGTTTTTTACTTATAGACTCAATTGAATATATAGATATCTATATATATATATATATATATATCCTATCTTATATTAGTTAGAGTACTGCAAGTTTCCTGGTTACAGCATGAGTTAATAACCTGCAGTGGAGCAGGAGTAGTCAGTGTGTCAAAGAAGAAACGTCACAGTTGGGGGGGGTGGGGTTAAGCCTCTCACCGCTCATGTCTCATGAGAACCTGCGCTGTTGACAAAGTAAATAAGGCGTCCTGAATCTCATCTTCGGGTTTCTGACTGTGTTTTGACGATTATCTGTTCTCATACAACTTGTCCGCAGCACACCAAGCTATGGGCAGGCCAGTCTGAATATGAATAATTGGCAATATCAGCGTCACAGCTGACATCCAAAAAACTACTGATAAGTCCATGTCAGGTTCAACCACTGCATAAATATCAGATAAACCAACTAATAAAATCTAAAAATAATTAATTTAATTAAATTAAACTAATAAAAACCTATACGGGCTAAAACAGAATATTGTTAAATATTATCACAATTGAACACTGTGTCTATTGTAATATATTTTAAAAATTAATTTATTTCTGTGATGTAAAGCTGAATTCTCAGCATCACTACTACAGTCTTCAGTATCACATGCTCCTTCAGAAATAATTCTAATTCTACAAACAGAATTACTTTGTTAGTATGTGACTGTGAGACCAAATACCATGGAAGCTCGTTTCCGCCACTGAATGAAAAATAAAAAATTTAATTGCAACGTTTTATCTCACAATTCTGAATTTTTTTCTTGCAATTGCGAGTTTACGTCTCTCAATTTTGACTTTTTCATAATTGTGTGATATAAACTATAGTTGTAGTTTTTTTTACCAGTAACAATTCGGTTAGAGAGATCTCTAATTTAATTCTTATAGTAACAGTTATTATTAAAGAGCTCTCTAATTCAACTCTTACTAATAAAATGCAATTACAACCAATTTAAAGCTAATTTAACTTGCCATATCTTTTAACAATTCAGTTAGAGAACTCTCTAATTTAATTCTTACAAGTAACAACTGCGATTATAGAACTCTCTAATAATTGTTACTAGTAAAAATGCAATTATGACGATATGTTGGGTGAATGATAATTTTGCTTGCCATTATTGCGGGCCGGGAGGTCCACAATAAACTAATAACTGTGTTGCGGGAATCACTATACTATTGCCCTGAGCTACTGAGTTTGCCCACTACTCGCCTTCCTCCACGACGGCGGCGACTCCCCACTCTCCTCACACGGCGGGCGACTCCCTCTTTAGCTGGCGCCTCACTCTCCTCAGCTGGCGACTCACTCTCCTCACACGGCGGGCGACTCACCCTCCTCGGCTGACGACTCACTCTCCTCACTCGGCTGGCGACTCACTCTCCTCACTCGGCTGGCGACTCACTCTCCTCACTCGGCTGGCGACTCACTCTCCTCACTCGGCTGGCGACTCACTCTCCTCACTCGGCGGGCGACTCACTCTCCTCAGCTTGCGACTCACTCTCCTCACACGGCGGGCGACTCACTCGCCTCACACGGCAGGCGACTCACTCTCAGCGGGCGACTCACTCTCCTCAGCCGGCGACTCACTCTCCTCACACGGCGGGCGAGTCACTCTCCTCAGCTGGCGACTCCCTCTCCTCACACAGCGGGCGACTCACTCTCCTCAGCTGACGACTCACTCTCCTCACATGGCGGGCGACTCACTCTCCTCACACAGCGGGTGACTCACTCTCCTCAGCTGGCGACTCAATTTCCTCACACGGCGGGCGACTCACTCTACTCACACGGCGGGCGACTCACTCTCCACACGGCGGGCGACTCACTCTCCTCACAAGGCAGACGACTCACTCTCCTCAGCAGGCGACTCACACTCCTCACACGGCAGGCGACTCCCTCTCCTCACCCGCGGGCGACTCTCTCTCCTCACACGGCGGGCGACTCACCTTCCTCACACGGCGGTCGACTCACTCTCCTCAGCTGGCGACTAACTTTCCTCACACGGCGGGCGACTCACCCTCCTCAGCGGACGACTCACTCTCCTCACATGGCGGGCGACTCACTCTCCTCACACGCGGGCGACTCACTCTCCTCACACGGCGGGTGACTCACTCTCCTCAGCAGGCGACTCATTTTCCTCACACGGCAGGCGACTCACTCTGCTCACACGGCAGGCGACTCACTCTGCTCACACGGCAGGCGACTCACTCTGCTCACACGGCAGGCGACTCACTCTGCTCACACGGCAGGCGACTCACTCTGCTCACACGGCAGGCGACTCACTCTGCTCACACGGCGGGCGAGTCACTCTCCTCAGCTGACGACTCACTCTCCTCCCACGGCGGGCGACTCACTCTACTCACACGGCGGGCGACTCACTCTCCTCAGCTGGCGACTCACCCTCCTCACACGGCGGGCGACTCACTCTCCTCATCTGGCGACTCACTCTCCTCACACGGCTGGCGACTCACTCTCCTCACATGGCCGGCGACTCACTCTCCTCACACAGCGGGCGACTCACTCTCCTCAGCTGGCGACTCACTCTCCTCAGCTGGCGATTCACTCTCCTCACACGGCGGGCGACTCTCTCTCCTCAGCTGGCGACTCACTCTCTTCAGCTGGCGACTCACTTTCCTCACATGGCGGGCGACTCACTCTCCTCAGCTGTCGACTCACTCTCCTCACACGGCGGGCTACTCACTCTCCTCAGCTGGCGACTCAATTTCCTCACACGGCGGGCGACTCACTCTACTCACACGGCGGGCGACTCACTCTCCTCACACGCGGGCGACTCACTCTCCTCACACGGCAAGCGACTCACTCTCCTCACATGGCGGGCGACTCACCCTCCTCACCCGGCAGCCGACTCACTCTCCTCACACGGCAGGCGACGCACTCTCCTCAGCAGGCGACTCACTCTCCTCAGGTGGCGACTCACTCTCCTCACACGGCGTGCGACTCACTCTCCTCAGCTGGCGACCCACTCTCCTCACACGGCGGGCGACTCACTCTCCGCACACGGCGGGCGACTCACTCTCCTCACACTGCGGGCGACTCACTCTCCTCAGCTGGCGACTCACTCTCCTTACACGGCGGGCGACTCACTCTCCTCAGCGGACGACTCACTCTCCTCACACAGCGGGCGACTCACTCTCCTCACACGGCGGCGACTCACTTTCCTCACACGGCGGGCGACTCACTCTCCTCATCTGGCGACTCACTCTCCTCACACGGCTGGCGACTCACTCTCCCCACACGGCGGGCGACTCACTCTCCTCAGCTTGCGACTCACTCTCCTCACACGGCGGGCCGACTCACTCTCCTCAGCTAGCGACTCACTCTCCTCACACGGCGGACGACTCACTCTCCTCCCACGGCGGGCGACTCACTCTCCTCATCTGGCGACTCACTCTCCTCACACGGCTGGCGACTCACTCTCCTCACACGCGGGCGACTCACTCTCCTCAGCTGGCAACTCACTCTCCTCACACGGCAGGCGACCCACTCTCCTCACACGGCGGGCGACTCCCTCACAGACGACTCATCTCCTCACACGTGCGGCGACTCACTCTCCTCACAGGGGCCCCCCGGCGGGCGACTCACTCACCTCACACGGCGGGCGACTCACTCTCCTCAGCTGGCGACTCCCTCTCCTCACACAGCGGGCGACTCACTCTCCTCACATGGCGGGCGACTCACTCTCCTCACACGCGGGCGACTCACTCTCCTCACACGGCAAGCGACTCACTCTCCTCACATGGCGGGCGACTCACTCTCCCCACTGGCGGGCGACTCACTCTCCTCACATGGCGGGCGACTCACTCTCCTCAGCTGTCGACTCACTCTCCTCACACGGCGGGCGACTCACTCCCCTCAGCTGGTGACTCACTCTCCTCAGCTGGTGACTCACTCTCCTCAGCTGGCGACTCCCTCTCCTCACACAGCGGGCGACTCACTCTCCTCACACATCGGGCGACTCACTCTCCTCAGCTGGCGACTCACTCTCCTCAGCTGACCGACTCACTCTCCTCACATGGCGTGGCGACTCACTCTCACTCTAGCGGACACTCACTCACTCTCCTCAGCTGGCGACTCACTTTCCTCACACGGTGGGTGACTGACTCTCCTCAGCTGGCGACTCACTCTCCTCACACGGCGGGCGACTCACTCTCCTCAGCGGGCGACTCACTCTCCTCACACGGCGGCCGACTCACTCTCCTCACACAGTGGGCGACTCACTCTCCTCAGCGGACGACTCACTCTCCTCACACGGCGGCCGACTCACTCTCCTCACACGGCGGGCGACTCACTCTCTTCACACGGCGGGCGACTGACTCTCAGCTGGCGACTCACTCTCCTCAGACTGCGGGCGACTCACTCTCGTCACACGGTGGGCGACTCACTCTCCTCAGGTGGCGACTCACTCTCCTCACACGGCGGGCGACTCACTCTCCTCAGCTGGCGACTCACTCTCCTCACACGGCGGGCGACTCACTCTCCTCAGACGGCGACTCACTCTCCTCACACGGCAGGCTACTCACTCTCCTCACACGGCTGCGACTCACTCTCCTCACACGGCTGGCGACTCACTCTCCTCACACGGCGTGCGACTCACTCTCCTCAGCTGGCGACTCACCTTCCTCACACGGCGGTCGACTCACTCTCCTCACACGGCGGGCTACTCACTCTCCTCAGCTGGCGACTCAATTTCCTCACACGGCGGGCGACTCACTCTCCTCACACGGCGGGCGACTCACTCTCCTCAGCTGGCGACTCACTCTCCTCACACGGCGGGCGACTCACTCTCCTCAGCTGGCGACTCACTCTCCTCACACGGCGGGCGACTCACTCTCCTCACACGGCGGGCGACTCACTCTCCTCACAAGGCGGGCGACTCACTCTCCTCACACGCGGGCGACTCACTCTCCTCAGCTGGCGACTCACTCTCCTCACTCGGCTGGCGACTCACTCTCCTCACTCGGCTGGCGACTCACTCTCCTCACTCGGCGGGCGACTCACTCTCCTCAGCTGGCGACTCACTCTCCTCACACGGCGGGCGACTCACTCTCCTCACACGGCTGGCGACTCACTCTCCTCACACGGCTGGCGACTCACTCTCCTCACACAGCGGGGTGTTTAAAACATGGACACAAGTACTTACCTGCAATTATATAATTTACTAACAAAATTTTTTATAAAATTTTCAGAATAAAAATTTCACTGACATAATATCTAAAACAAACAAGTTGTTCACATACCACAGTATAAGTTTTTAGTATTACTTGCACTTTTATTTCACAGTGGATTTGATGTATTGTATTGTACAGAATTTTTCATTCTTCCAACATTCATGTACTGTATATATTCATATATACAAAATAATTTCATACATGCATTCATTGTATCACACATTAACTGTACATATTATAAGTAACTACATAACTGGAAATATATAACAAAACTATAAATATTAAAAAATTTTATATACAGATTACATATCACATATAAAATTTAAAATATTATTTGTCAATGTTTAATAAAAATGCATATTGCAAAAATTAATAATCTACTGTTGTACAATACAATCATGCCAATAATTAAATCCACAGTGCACTTTAAACTTTCTCAAATAATACACTAAATAGACTGTCTAATCAACAACCAAAGCCATCAACAGACCAATACAACGCGTTTTACATACTGAATAGACTTAAACATGCAAAACCACAAGACGTGAGACCTCAAAGTCATACAGTAACCGTAGTGTACTTGCTAAAATAAAGTTATAACTTATAAATAAACAATATGAATATATGACAGATATTTACAAATTATTGTACCATAGTATACAATATAACATTATATACATGCATTACCATTCACACAGCTATTCAATCAACCTCCCATTTATTCGGTTGAACGCAGAGTAAATTATGTACTCCATGCACATTTTTAAAGTAAACACAAGTTGTTTTTATTTCAGTGCATTTAATTAATTTGCACAGAAAGCAGCATTCCTTCAGGAATTCCTGCAGGATATTTTTGTAAAGGCTTTAGTGTTTCGTTTCCAAATTAAGAATGATAATGGACAGTTTTTTTAACGAGTGTTTGGACAAAAATAGTCTGGCAATTAATTGCATATTTATGGAGATTTTTTTTATTTAATTTGTCATCATGTACCTGGTGTGCAATATTTTTTAGTCAATTTATTTGCTTTGGTTTGATTTTGTAAAAGCAAAGCACAGCTAATATAATGGCTTTGCAACTTAAGGGGAAACGTTCATTTTATTACAATTACATAAATAACTTTTGTGTTTTGTTTTTGGGTTTGATAGATCTGAATTTGCTTGATTCATGCAATCCAGTATAGAACTGTGTAATGTGTATTATGTACTATGAAAAAAGGCTCATTCTAAAATGCTTGAGTAAAAAAATACATTTTATGTATTAACATTTTATGTATCAACCTTTGAGCATTTGAACATTTATTTACAACACAAAAATTATAAACTTTACTAGATGTAGTTAGTTATTGCACCATCACCGTGTGAGGAGAGTGAGTCGCCCGCCATGTGAGGAAGGTGAGTCTACTCACTTGTTACTTGTAAGAATTAAATTAGACAGCTCTCTAACTGAAATGTTACTAGTAAAAATGTGGTTACTACGAGTAACACTGAAAATATTAAAAGCTTGCCATACTCGCTATTAACAGATCTAACAAAACAGTGTTCTGATTTCCTCCTGGGACCCAGGCATAGACTTTTGTCCTCTGTAGAGGACATTATATGTTAGCGATTTCTCTGAGACCTCACATGTCACAGTTGATCATAAACACTCCTTCTCCTTGGTCTTTAAATATGACTGATATTGACAGAATGATCCAATTTAGCACTCTTAGGGAAATATGATAACGTTTTGTAATTATCATTTAATTATCTGACTAATTTTAAAATTGTTTGTCATAAATAAACATCTCATAAAAATGTTCTGGGCTTTCAGATCGGAAAATGACTTTTTGTTATGAAACGGGGAATCATTTTCATACATGTCTTCTGCAGACGACAAACGGCTGTTAATCAGGCATTTTGGGGAAACACAACAAAATAAATATAGATCAATATTCCTATGAAATATGAGATATTCTTATGAAAACGTTTCCAAGTTATTACTCCCATTATTACACTTCTTCTTTCATTATGGTCTGCCACAAGAACACAGTAATATGCAAATTAGATGCAAGATACATTGTATAGAATGGGAATACCAATTCATGGACATTTTACGCACATATTCCATAAAGTAAAATTGTAGATCAAACCACTCTGTGATATCTTTCATAACATAGTTGAGAATCATCTTTGTACAAAGTTTGGTTAAAAATAGACAGAAACCTAAAAAGTGATAGGTGAATGAAAAAATAAAACCTATACATGCCTTTCATGTCTATTTATTATTTTTGAATAACTAGGCGCCCTCTAAAAAGACATAGAATAAAATACGAATAAAATATCGTTTTTCAAAAATACCTTTTCTGCATTTGTTTCTTATGCTCCAACCAATGTAAAGACATAAAAAAAACAAAAAATTCTTCACAAAACTTTTTTTGTCCTGGCTCTCAGGAGCAATTTAAGTCAAAAAAAACAACAACAACAACAAAAAAACCCCGTATAGAATAATGGTGTGGATGTTGAGTATATAGAAATAAAAACACATATAAAAATAAAACCAATTTGTTTTGGGACTGAGCTTATTCTAAAGTGTTCTGGGTTGACTTTTCCAATTTTGTTAGCAAATATTTATATCCAAACTTTTGTATAACCCCAAAAATTGTGTTTTTTGGTTACTCCTTGAATTTAGATCTTTCTCAGTGTAAATTTATTATTAATCTATTGCTGAATTTTACATTCATAAGTGTAAATTTTCAAAGAAAACTCCCTACTTTTTTATTTTCAGGAAAGATTTTTGAAGTTTACTCTTTAATAATTCTGTTGCATGTAAGACTCTTTCATGGTGTAAGTCTTATAAGCTAACATAGCATGCTTTGGCGTATCGTTTGTAACCCTTATTGTCTTTTCTTTTTACTTGTCTTTGTAATTGTATTTGCTGTTCTTCTATTGCATAAAAAAACCAGCCCCAGCGCGACGCATTACTGAAACCCTTGAATCTGCCACGACGTCCTCCGCGCATGCGCAGTTACAGCGGCTGTTGACGTTCTCGAGCGCGCTCGGAAGGACGTGCGTTGTGGTGCGTGTGAAAAGGTGCACAAAGTACACCCCATAACATTCCGCATGGATTTATCGATCTCCATCGTGACTTCTGAAGAGACAGCGCTCTCCTGCTGTGTGCGGACTCGCTCGATGCGGGCAGCTTTTAAAGAAGTGAGGACCCGAGGCTGTTAGAGACTAGGGACAGTGTGTGTTAGCCAGGCTAGGCTGCTGTCACTGTTAAAGTGACAGAAAAACTTCCCTAACAAGTGACTGCTTCGTCCCGCGAGGCTCACGCTCGCTGGTGCCGTGACTCTGGAGCCTCACTTCGCATGAAAGGTAAAGAAATCGTGCTGTTTTGTGCACATCTCCCTAAATCTGCCTGAAATACTCGCCTTCCCTCATATGCTAATGAGAAGTTTTATAATTATTTTATTTTTATTTTTTTTGTAAATAGTGTTTGGAACATGTCAAAACTTGGTTTCATTAATACTTGCCGTTGTCAGATCAACTTGTACTCTTTTATTAACTCACATTAACAATGAGAATAGCTTTTTTCAGTTTTATTAAGATTTATTAAGTTATAAATGAGTATTATATGTATTAATAAAAATATAAGAATGTGTTATTGTGGGTATTACAATGATTATATATTATAAATTTTATTTATTCTATATTATTGAAACTATATATTATCCCTTTGATTTATTATACATGAGACAAAAATATTATACATTTATTATTAAATGTTATTATATCTTTAAAATAAAACAGTATTATATGTGTATTAAAAATTTTATACATATACATTTGAATTATGTATTATATATGAAACATATAATACATTTATTACGATATAGTATAAAATGTATTATATATTATACATTTGGATTTATTAATATTAGAAAATATAATAATGATTATTTATTATAAAAATGTATTATTTATTGTATAATTTATTAATATTATTATAATACAGTAATTTATTTAAATAAAAAAAATAATTGTTAGTTCATGTTAGCTCAGGTGCATTAAATAATATTAACAGCGTTTGATTTGAGTAATGTACTAATAAATGTTTAAATTGATATAATCAATACATTAGTGTTAGTTTATGCTGATTAATGCCGTTAACTAATGGTAAACAAATGGATAATTCTTGTTTCGTAGACCTATCATCCATTTTAATTATTCAAAAGGGATTAAACAATACAATAAAATGTTTTGGTTATTTTGATGTCTTGTGTTCAAATGTACAGACAGGCTTGTGGTGTCAATATTGATTTATTTAGTGCACGTTGCCTTAGTCAGGTTTACGTAGGCTATTTTGGTGATACTATGCTATTTTTGAAGCACCCTAAATAACAACTGTGTTGCGTTCATGCAATTGTTATTCAGAGTTGGCTTTCGTGTTTTAAATGTCCTGCAGAACTGCCCAGAGCTGCTTCTATTTGGTCGTATTTGTTCTGTTTGTTGTCTAAAGCGGTTCAAGAAAATGCAAACTGAAGGAAGTGACTGATGCTGGCTCTGGTGGGTCTGTATCAGTTTTACACGCCGTGTTGTTTGCTCTCTCCTTCCAGAAGAGGAATGGCGTGGAGTGCTGACCGTGTGACCCTCGGGGTCGAGGGCATGACCTGCGGCTCCTGCGTTCAGTCCATCGAGGGCCGGATTGGGGCTCTGCCAGGTGTCTTTCATATACAGGTGAGAGCGACATTAAAGCTGAACTCCTCCTCTTTACATTCCTCTTTTTGTGAGTATAGTTATTGTAATTATTACCGTGCATGCTTGGCCAATTAACAAAAGTGTTACTTCTTCCTTGTGTGGGTTTCACATGATACATTCAGTCTATAAGCATGTTCTTTTAGCGTATTTCCATTAAACACTGTGCAAAATATGTGTCAGATTGTATTATTGCATATGTGTGTTTGTATTTATGTGCTCGTACCCTGCTGTTCAAAAGTTTGCGATCAGTGAGATTTGTAATGTTTTCTAAAAAAGTGTCTTCTGCTCATCAGGGCTGCATTTATTTGATCTAAATACAGCAAAAAAAACAATATGTTTTTTAAATAGTATACTTATTTTAAAATAGCTGGCTTTTATTATATTATGTTTTAAACTGTAATTTATTTCTGTGATGCTCAGCTGTATTTTCAGCATCATTCCTCCAGTCTTAAGTGTCACATGATCTTCAGAAATCAATATAATATGCTGATTTATTATCATGTTAGAAACAGTTTTGCTGGCCTATATTTTATTTTTGGAACCTGTGAAGCTTTTTTTTGGTTTAAAAAGTTAAAAAGAACAGAATTAGTTAAAATGGAAAATCTTTTCTAAATATAAGGTCCTTTAATTATCACTTTTTTTTAATCACGTTTAACCCATCCTTGCGGAATAAAAAGATTAATTTCTTTCAAAAATTCAAAAGTTAAAATAAATAAAATAGAAACCCTTGTAACCGGTAGTGTATCTTGTGACACAGATTTCCGCTACTTTCCTATCTGCTAACTCACTGGGGTCGCTCGGGGGATTTTTTTAACCTTTTAATCATCAAAGAATCCTGAAAAAATTCTCACAGGTTCCAAAAAATATTAGCTCACAACGCTTGGCAAAATGAATAATAAATCGGCATATTATAATGATTTCTGAAGATCATGTGACTCTGAAGACTGCAGGAATGATGCTGAAAATTCAGCTGCACATCACAGAAATAAATTACAATTTAAAATATATAAAAATAGAAAACAATTATTGCAATAATTTCACAGTATTACTGTTTTACTGTATTTTTAAATGCAGCCTTGGTGAGCATAATATACTTCTTTCAAAAACATAAAAAATCTACTGATCCCAAACTTTTGTGTATATATATGTATATACAGTACTGTTTGCAGTATCTTAAATTTTAATATCTTCATGCCTTATAGTTGCATATATATATTAAACGGATATATATCTAGTTGTATATGAAAGCTATATTAACTACAATATATCCAAGTTTATTGCTAGACCTTATATCTCTCTGAGCATGTGTTCAGTTTTACTGTTATTATATAACACATTTCTTATGTGCTGTTAAATCTTCCCACAATGATAATCGTTTTAAATTCCATCCTTTATCCCTAAACAAACACATAGAAACCTCGCTGAGCCACAGATTGAATTTACAGGCGTCTTTTATCCATGTGTCGTTGTATGTGATTAGACTCCTGGGCTCTCTGGGTGGCTGACAAAGCAATCTGACAGAAATATATGGTGGTAATAATATCTACCAGAGCCTTCCCTCCAGCAACAGTCACGTAATTGAAGAAAGCCACTCGTATGTTGAACTTAGATCCACAATCTAATTCGTCCTGCCCTTTCCCTTAAAACACAGTTACCCTGCAGACACGGGTCAAATGAGCAGATAATTTAATAGTTATTTGTCTAAGATGCTGTTTTAACCTTTAAAAAGCCGTCTGGTGGTATTACTATTTACCAGTACTGTCAAACGCCAATACTTTGTTACACGCACTCTGTCTAAGCAAGCAGTCGATGTTCTCCACACAAAGAAGCTCGGTCTAGAATTGTGCTTATTGTGCGGAAACAAACTCCTTGTTGTGTCTTCAGGAGGATTTGAGGGGTTAAGGGTCATATGATGATATGAGCGAATCACATTGGGTTCATCGTCACGCACGTGCATTAGCTCAAATGCAAATGTAATGATTAGCAAAACACACGCTCACTATTCAAAAGTTTGGGATCGGATTTTTAAGGCTTAAATTTTTTTTTTTTTTAAGAAGTCTCTTCTGCTCAAGACTGCATTTATTTGATCATCAGTAATATTCAGCATCAGATCCTGTAAAAAGTATCACAGGTTCCAAAAAAAATATTAAGCGGCACAACGGTTTCTAACACTGATAATAAATCAGCATATTAGAATGATTTCTGAAGGATCGTGTGACAATGAAGACTGCTGAAAATTCAGCTTTGCATCACAGGAATAAATTATATTTTAAAGTATATTAAAATAGAAAATGGTTATTTTAACTGTAACAATATTTCACATTATTACAGTTTTTTCTGTATTTTTGTTCAAATAAATGCAGTCTTGGTGAGCAGAAGAGACTTCTATAAAAAACATTACAAGTCTTACTGATCCCAAAATTGAACCAGTTGGAAATTTTTGACTAAATGGGGTGTTTAAACTACATACAACAGCAGCTCATACTCGGAAATGTAACATGATAACAAGTTTGACAGGAATACTGTGTATTTTCAGCATCATTCCTCCAGTCTTCAGTGTCACATGATCTTCAGAAATCATTAAAATATGCTGATCTGCTGCTCGAGAAACATTTCTGATTATTATCAATGTTAAAACAGTTGTGCTGCTTAATATTTTTTTTGTGGAAACTGTGATACATTGTATTTTTCCAAGGATTTTTTTAGTGAATAGAAACTTCAAAAGAACAGCCTTTTTTGAAATAGAAATCTTTTGAAACATTATAAAGGTCTTTACTTTTTTTCCACTGCTTAAAAAAAGTAAAAATCACTTTTTAAAGAAAAACTAAAAGCCTATCTCTTAGAGAAGGCTTATTCAAAATCATAATTTGTTTGTCGGTCTTGTCATATTATTTTATGTACTTTGATTTCTTTCAAAATATTGTTCAGCACAATGTAACCTTGTTTTTTTTTTTTTTTTTTTTTTTTTTTTTTTTTTTTTTTTATTTTGGAAATTTTTTTTTTTTTTTTTTTTTTTATTTTTTTTTTTTTTAAAAAAAAAATTGTTTTTTTTTGTTTTTTTTTTTTTTTTTTTTTTTTTTTGTTTTTTTAAAAAAAAATAATAATAAAATTTTTTTTTGTTTTTTTTTTTTTTTTTTTTTGTTTTTTTTTTTTTGTTTTTTTGTTTTTTTTTTTTTTTAAAAAAAAAAACAAAAAAAAAAAAAAAAAAAAAATAAAAAAAAAAAAAAAACTAAAAAAATTTTTTTTTTTTTTTTTTTAAAAATGTTTTTTTTTTTTTTTTTTTTTTTTTTTTGTTTTTTTTGTTTTTTTTTTTTTTTTTTTTGTTTTTTTTTTAAAAATAAAAAAAAAAAAAAAAAAAACATTTTTTTTTTTTTTTTTTTAAATAAAATTTTTTTTTTTTTTAAAAAAAATAAAAAAAAAAAAAAATTTTTTTTTTTTTTTTTTTTTTTTTTGTAAAAAAACTTTTTTTTTTTTTTTTTGTGCTTTCTAACTAAAAGAACCGGCTGCCCTGAAAGTAATAACTTTGATCAAGGCTGTCAAAACAGCAGTTTATCAAAGTTTATAATGGGAAAAAAACTTTTTTTTATTGTTTAAAATTACTCCTATTGTAGTGTCTTTGAATTTCAGTTAATTGTAATTCTACTTTTAGTTCTAATTTAAATGTCAGTTCTACATCCTGTTTGTCATGGCTACTTCAATTCAAATTCACTGGAATTGAAAAAACATTCTCCATTTCCATTTGACCTGTGATAGTACTCAACATGCTTAGATAAGCAAAAAAAAAATTGGCAGCATTCTAAAAGAATATAAAATTTCCCAATTATGAGATCGTTTTTCAGAAAATCGTAGATAAAATGTGTGGCCTGGATTTATAGTCTAATGAAAATTCATAACGTAATGAAACTCTGTAATAGTGCAGTCAATTGATTAATCGCGATTAATTGCATCCAACATATATTTTTTTACGTACTAGACGTGTGTGTGTGTGTACGGTTATATTGTTATTTATGTATCTATAAATACATGTATGTATATATTTGACTTTTTTTTTTATACATCTCTATAAATGTTTGTATAATAATATTAAATATATATATGCTGTATGTGTGTATTTATGTATGCATATTAAATATACACAGTACACACATATATTATGTAAACTAAAACTTGTTTTGGATGCGATTAATCGTTGGACAGCACTACTCTCTAATGTCAGGAAGCCCCAATGTATGCATTTTTGTAACCATGTAGTTCAGTTATTATACCAAGGCTTGCCGCGTTAGACCGGTGCGACGGTGAACCCGGTGTATAAGCCGCAACCCCGTTACGTCACTTGCCCACCGCTTCACCGACCCCCACCGTAGTTTAGATTTTTTTATAGTAACAAAAATCATTTAGTTCAGTAAAAGAACAGACACTACAATTCAAAACTGAACGCGGCTGCTCAATGCAGCGTGCAGAACGACAGCATCACAGATCAGATTTCATTTCTCCAATGAGGAGAGTGAGTCGAGCTGACTGACAAGAAGAGCGAGGTGAGACCGACGAGAAGAGCGAGGCGAGACAGACAAGAAGATCGGCGAGGCGAGATGGACGAGAAGAGCGGGGCGAGACCGACGAGAAGAGCGGGGCGAGGCGAGGCGGACGAGAAGAGCGCAGCGAGATGGACGAGAAGAGCGGGGCGAGACCGACGAGACGAGCGAGGCGAGCGAGGCGAGACAGACGAGAAGACGACACGAGACAGACGAGAAGAGTGAGGCGAGAAAGACGAGAAGAGCGAGGCGAGAAAGACGAGAAGGGCGAGGCGAGGCTGCGAGGGCGGACGCGAAGGCGAGGCGAGCGGACGAGAAGAGGCGGGGGGCGAGAAGACGAGAAAGCGGGGTGAGAATGTGAGAAGAGCGGGCGAGGCGAGACGGACGAGAAGAGCAGGGCGAGGCGAGATGGACGAGAAGAGCGGGGCGAGGCGAGACTGACGAGAAGAGCGGGGCGAGAATGACGAGAAGAGCGAGGCGAGATGGACGAGAAGAGCGGGGCGAGACCGACGAGAAGAGCGGGCAAGATGGACGAGAAGAGCGAGGCGAGGCGAGACAGACGAGAAGAGCGAGGCGAGACGGACGAGAAGAGCAGGGCGAGGCGAGATGGACGAGAAGAGCGGGACGAGAAGAGCGAGGCGAGACCGACGAGATGAGCGAGGCGAGATGGACGAGATTTAGTTTCGAAACGAGATGCAAAAGTGCCTGTTTGGCAATATTTTGGATTTTGAAAAGCCTGTTGACTTTTGCCGTTTTTATCTAAGGTGATTTTGGAAGTTTTTTGAAACATTTGTTTCTTATTTAATTGGTTCCACATTGTTTTCTGATTTTTACTTTATTTAAACTTTGTGTCATTTATTTATTTTATATCAAGTTGTATGCCGTGCCTCCAAGCTTTCTTACTCATTTTGCTAATAAACGTTCTACGTTTCTTATTTAGTTGGTTATATATTATACGTGTTTACTTATTTCCAGATTTGTACATTTAAACTTTATGTAAGTTATTTGTTATTTTATATTAGGCATAGCCTGCCCTATAGCACGGTATATTTTTATTTGTTTTGTTAATAAAAGTTCAATGTTTTATATATACGCTAAAGTGAGTTTTTGACGTTGTATTTTGTTGTTGCATATGCCGAATTGCCGCTAATTGAAAGTGAAAGTAAAATGCGCACAGGCATTTACAAGCTATTTAAAAGCGAAGGAAAGTGAGGAAAGAGGGAACGCCCCAGCGGTGATACCGGTATTACAGGTGTTGCCACACGTCGATTAACCGGTGGGAAAATTTCCTCACCGTCACAACCCTAGTACACTCCTTATTGACGATGCATGCTTTATGCAGGCAAGCAGATGAGCCCGGAATGAATGCAATGCACTAAATGGTTAAGTGTCTTCTATATAATGGTTTTCTATGGGAAAACATTTCATATTAAACTTATATATTCTGGGTTCATCTGCTTGCCTGTACATAGTATCTCATCAATACTGTGTACTGAATTTGGCTTTATATGTCACTGTCTTTACTACATTACTTAAAAAACAAAATGTACGGACACAGAAAGATAGTAAGGCAAAAAATCGTTAAAATAGTCCATAAGACATCAGTGGTTCAACCTTAATTTGATGTTTTTTTCATTTTTCTTTGCACACAAAAAGTATTCTTGTAGCTTCATAAAATTACGGTTGGACCACTGATGTCTCATGGACTATTTATACGATGTCCTTACTATCTTTCTGTGCCTTGTCTGTGGTAGTTCCCTTGCTGTCTATGCAGGGTCAGAAAGCTAATTCAAAAGTGAAAGTAAAATGCACACGGTGCTTTTAAGCTATTTAAAAGCGAAGGAAAGCGAGGAGAAGAGGGAACGCCCCCGCGGTGATACCGGCATTACCGGTGTCGTTACTCGTCGATTAACCGGTGGGAAAATGTCCTCACTGTCACAACCCTATTATACCAGGGGTCAGTGAGTTTGCTGGAAAGGTTCTCAAGAAGGCTATTAATATCAATTTGAAGAAATGTCATGTATTGGAGTACAGCTGAAATGCTGCATTAGCCAATCAGCATCCAGAACTATCTGCTGTTTAATGATGTGTTGTGCCACCACACATGTGGCATTTCTGGTTTCTGGAACAATGCTGCTCTACGAGTAACCGTGTGGCTTTTATTGGGCAATCTGACGGATTAACACATTATAAGCTTTTCTTTTTTATTCCACAGGTGTCTCTGGAGCAGCGTAATGCAACTGTGACATATGACCACACTCGCCATAGTCCAGAATCCTTAGCAGAAGCCATTGAAGACATGGGCTTTGAGTGCAGCCTGACTAATGCTACGTCAGCACCAGTCCAAACAGAAACCAAAGTCTTCAGGACAGCTGGCTGTAGCACAGACTCTATCCAGCAGGCACGGAGCACGCTGGCCCAAACTGAATGGGTGTTGGAGACGCAGGAGAGCGTTGATCACCGAGGCCTGGCTGTCACGTCTGTCCCGTCTCTGGTCAGTGCGGAACAGCTCGGGGACGTGATGAGCTGCTTGGTTCCTGATGCACATGAAGAGCCGAGCTCTCGCTCCTCCAGCGGGGTCGAAGCGGTGAAAATGCGCATTGAAGGAATGGTTTGCCTGTCCTGCACTACAACCATAGAGGGCAAGATTGGGAAGTTAAAAGGCATTGAGAAGATTAAAGGTATCACGTGACTTCTGCCGTTGCTTCAGTAAAACAATCTCCAGTGTCGTCGTCACGCTGAACTTTAACATTTGTGTGACCCTGGACCACAAAACCAGTCATAAGGGTCAATTTTTCTAAATTTAGATTTATAAATCACATGAAAGCTGAATAAATAGGCTTTCCATTGATGAATGGTTTGTTATGATAGGACAATATTTGGCAACTATTTGAAAATCTGGAATCTGAGGGTGCAAAAAATTTAAATATTGAGAAAATTGCCTTTAAAGTTTTCCAAATGAATTTTTTTGCAATGCATATTACTAATCAAAAATGTTTTTATATATATTTACGGTAAGACATTTACAAAATATCTTCATGGAACATGATCTTTACTTAATATCCCAATGATTTTTGGCATAAAAGAAAAATTTATAATTTTGACCCATACTATGTATTTTTGGTTATTGCTACAAATATCCCCCAGCGACTCAACCCTGCTTTTGTGCTCCAGGGTCACATTTAATCATGCATTGGGAAGTTTATATGGTAAAATCAACTTTAAACTCAATGGCATTGTGCTGCTAGTTGATAAGAAATGAGATCTTACACAATCTATACATTTAGGATAACGCAATATGACCTTCCCTTCCTCATTATCTTGCTTAAAGTTGCACTAAGGCAAGATTGTAACCAGTGCTGGGTAGATTACTTACAAATAGTAGTCTGTTATTGATTACAAATTGCATGATGAAAATTGTAGTTAGTAGTGTAATCTAGGTTACTCGTTTTAGGTAATGTATTCTGACTACTTTTTTAGATTAGTGTCATCTAATTTAATATTTTATCTAATAACATATTGATATTAAAAAAGCAAAGACAAAAAATATTCTGTTTTTTTTTTTTGTATAAACATCATAAAATGCATTAAATATGACATTACACCGGGGTTTCCCAAACTGGCTGAAACTGCAGGGGGTTTGTGAGTTTAATTAAAAGCTAATAATTAATTAAATCATAAACATGTAAAATAAATAGAAATACTTGATTTGTTTACCTGCGTGTCAATGTAACCGTTAACCGACATCAGAGAACTGTAAATATACAAGTTGTTAAATTATTGCAATGTTAACTTTCCTCAGAGATATTTCAAGTAAATATTTTATTTTAAGGGGTTTGTCTGACAAAAACATTTGACAAACATGAGCATTGTTGTATGAGCAAAACTTTACTAGTGTTGATTTTGTCGGCCATTTTTAATTTAGTCTTCGTGTCAAATGTACTTTTTAGTTATTATAATATTTAGCCAACCTTGTCCTGTTTTTGTTTAGTCAAATTTTAGTCGACTAAATGTCTGAGCATTTTAGTTTTAGTCAATGAAAACTTTTCGTCACATTTCCGTCATGCTTAATAGTTAAACTGATAAAATAAAAATATCAAAATATTTTTGTTCAAAATAATAATCGAAAAGATTTTCATTTGAGAAATTAATTTTTGCATTTCAGGTATTGCACTTTCACCAATAAGCACAATGTGGACTCATACACATGGTTTATTTGACCTCATCTAGTGTACTGATTTATTACAGGATATTTAATATATAAATTAATATCAAAGACTTAGAAATGCACTCTCTCGGTCTACATTATACTTTGCGTCGCCCCTTATCTGTTATAAATTCACTGTAAACCACGGCTTCTTGGGGCTTATTGCTTTAATAGTAATTCCAATAATTCCAAATTGCAATAATGTTTCTCTATTAAAACAACAGTGGTTGAGTAAGTGCATTTATTCAGCAAACACAATCGCAAACGAACATCTCACATGGAGATCGCTAAACTCCAGCTTACATGTTTCAGATCGTCGTCGGGCAACGTCCGTACAAAAAAAAAAAATGACAAGAAAAAAAACAAAAAAAAAGAGCGCCACATTGCAAAAAAATAATCAACAACACCGGGAAGAAATGCATCCTTTTAACAGAGAAAGCTCGATTGCGATTTGAACTCTTTGATATCTGGCAAACCGCACTCATGAACGTCTCGTGTAGTATAGGCGTGTACCAGCATCACGCATACTTTCCTGTCTCATGTTTTGGTAAAGTTTTTTTTTTAATACATTTTAGTCTCGTCTTTTATCGTCAACAATATTGCATGTTGGTATAGTCACAGCTATCGTTTATTGACCTTATTGCAGTCTGGTCTTAGTCATGGCCAAAATTAACACTAGAGCGTGCATATTCTTATTAGCTCTTAAATACTGTAACATTTCCTGAGTGTTGATTTTTGGTTTTGTCCATGCTTTTTCAGTCTCTCTCGAATCCCAGGAGGCCGCTGTACTTTACCTGCCTTGCGTCGTCACGGTGGATGAGATTGTGAACCAAATCGAGGTGGCTGGTTTCAAAGCCATTGTTAAATCAAAACCTCGGCAATTAAAGCTCTCAGCTAGTGAAGTCGAGCGCCTGCTCAGCGCTCACAAACAGGAGGAGAAGGTTTCAGAGCCGTGCACAGACTCCAGCATCACTACAGTGTTTCAGCTGACGGGAATGCACTGCAAGTCTTGCGTGGTCAACATTCAGGACAATATATCCAAGCTGCCTGGAGTGAGTTCGGTCATCGTGTCCTTGGAGAACAGACAAGCTACGATTCAGCACAACCCAAAACAAACCTCAGCGGTGGAGCTACAGAAAGCCATCGAAGCCCTTCCTCCAGGGGATTTTAAAGCTATCCTCCCAGCTTCCCCAGAGCCAGGCTTCCTCCAGCCGCTGGTATCAGTCGCGGAGATCCACATCGAGGGCATGACCTGTGGCTCCTGTGTTCAGTCCATCGAGGGCATGATCTCCCAGAAGAAAGGAGTGAGATCGGCCCTAGTGTCACTGGCCAATCATCAGGGAACCTTTGAGTATGACCCTTTAGTGACGACCTCCGAGGAGCTGAGGGCCGCCGTAGAGGACATGGGCTTTGATGCTTTTCTCCCTGGTAAGTGCTTCTTCTTATGTCTTTCCTTCTGTTAGTCTTCACTAGGCTGGTTAGCTGCCCTACATTAGGCACATTTTCCATACCTTCACATCAACGCAAATGAAATTGCGAATCTTTTCTAGTCAATAATAGTCTAACTGGTGTTCTAATCCTTCAGATCATTTTGATTGTGAATTAGCTTGACTTCTGAAATTGTTCAGATTACTAATGAACTATTGACCCGGAGCACAAAAGCAGTGTAAGTTGCTGGGTTATATTTGTAGCCATAGCCAAAAATACATTGTATGGGTCAAAATTATCGATTTATGCCAAAAATCATTAGGATAATATGTAAAGATCATGTTCCATTAAGTTATTTTGTAAATTTCCTACCGTAAAATATCAAAACTTAAATTTTGATTAGTAACATGCATTGCTAAGAGTTCATTTTGGACAAATTTAAAGGCGATTTTCTCAGTATTTAGTTTTTTTGCACCCTCAGATTCCAGATTGTCAAATAGTTGCATATCGGCCAAATATTGTCCTATCCTAACAAACATACATAAATGGAAAGCTTATTTATTATTTATCTCAATTTCAAAAAATTGACCCTTATGACCGGGTTTGTGGTCCAGGGTCACATATAACATGTATAAGACAAGTTTGTACAATATGTAGTTGTAGTTTTTGCATCTTTTCTGCAAAGATATATAAAAAGTGATTTGTTTAACATTTGCATCATGTTGACAACTTCATCATGTGTGGTGCACTTAAAATATAAATTTCTTTAACTAGAGGGTTAATAAAAAAAAAAGTTACTTGAATCATGTTGTAGATACATTTTCAAGTTGACTAGTTAAAAATCGTAAAAAAACGAGAAACGTTCTGAAAAAAATCCAGATTGTATTTTGCCCAGCCCTACGTTGAACATGCAAATGTGTTACTTAATTATTAATTTATTACCTAAAATCTTCTCAGGGTACTGCAAGTAAATATCTTAGGTTACGGCTCATTGCACTACATGTAAATAAGAAATAACGTTAATTTGTGCATTTTAATGTGTTTTGAAAGACAAAAGTCTTTTCCGCAGAAAGACAAAGACTTGTGTGCATGATATGTAATCAATAAAAAAGTAACTGTAGCCTGATTACGAGTATTTTAAAATGTAATATAATCTAATCACAAGTACTTCATTTTTGGAATCTGATTACGTAATCCAGATTATATGTAATCCGTTACATGCACATAATAAATCAATCATAACATTGATGATAACTGGGTGGATCTCAGAGGCATCGTGCCCATTTTGTTTTGAGCCTCCAAAAATGTCTCTGTCTTTGGTAATTTAGTATGATTATTGCAAGTAAAAAAAAACAAATCTTATATAAAAGGTTTAGCTCACCCAAACAAAATGAAAATTCTGTCAACCTGTCAAGATTTTCATTCACTTTGAACACACTTGAAAGATAATTTTGAATGAAATCTGAGAGATTCCTGTCCCTAAATTGAAAGCCTATTCCACCAAAATGTTGACGCTTCAAAATATGCATAAAAAAGATATTGTAAAAGTCATCCATATCAGATTGGCTTGATGTATGAGAACCAGTGTGGTTTGTTTTTGCGTATGTTCTTGTCCTGGTCATATTTCATCACGCCATAAAAAGAACGAAAACAATAAATTATGTTTTGCATCAAGACAATGAAGTCTAGTTTTGGGCGATTGAGATTTTCTGGCACTGTGACACTATTGTCACGACAAAAGCACATTTCCGTCCCAATTCTCTATAGCGTCGGCATGTGTCCGGATGATTCATGTATTTATAGAATACAGAAATGCAAGTCATCATGACTCAATGTTATATAAAAATCATCTTCACAAAAACAGTTAAGCGATACCATGATGTTTAAATTCAATTAATTCTTAATATTCCTTTTTATTTTTTTAGCTTTGCAGTAATGAGAATTGATAAGAATGCCACAGTCGTAATAGTTCTAATAGGCCTTTTGGTGATAAATATAAACTTTTTAGTTGATTTGTGAATAGAATATGAACCAGATCGGTTTTGTGAGATTCACCTAGCAATCACATCCGTCTCGTTCTGTTAACATTTGATATAATCTTACTTTAGAATAGCAGAGTTTATTTTAATTGAACTAAAAGGAGGGAGCAAATTAATAAGTTATAATAGCATGTCGTTTTTTCTCATGGGGGGGGTTTTTCCCCCCCCCCCCCCCATTGCTTTGGAGCGCAGCAGCAGTGTCCTACATTGTCACCAGTATCAGGTCTCCTTTAACTTCGTCCTGTCGTGTTTACAGAGACAAATTCATTGGTGCCTTCAGTGGTCAAAAGCCCATCGCCGTCTGTCCGGAGCTCGTCGTTATCTCCGGTCTGGTCAGCCGTGAAAGAGGATGAAGCGGAGAGTGACGCTGAGCCTGCAACAAACACGATTTCCAAATGTTTTATCCAGATTGGTGGAATGACCTGTGCCTCCTGCGTGGCCAACATTGAGAGGAACCTGAAGAACGAGCATGGTAATCCCCGGAGCTGGGTCTGATTACAGATTACTTGATGAAAACTGTAGTTAGTAACGTAATCTATGTTACTCATTTTAGGTAATGTAATCTGACTATTTATTTATTTTTTTTAAATCAAGCTCGTTTTGAACTTACCGTTCAAATGTAACATTGATATAAAAAAAATATTTTTTTGATTTCAACATTACAATTACAATTAATTGAATTTCTAATCGTGATTACAATTACGGATGCCACAATTACGTAATCGTTCAAAGTGGTAATTAAACGTTTAAAGTCCACGTATGTTATTCTGCGTGCTTAGGATGTGTTTTTTTCTTTCTACAGGTCGTTATCGTAAGAGTTTTTCCATTGTTTTAATTTTAGTTTTAATATAACATTATAATACCATGCATATTTTACATTTTTTTAATAATTTAAAGAAGAAACCAAACCAATGTATATATGCCATTTGAGGTCTTAGTACTATAGAAAAGCAATACGTTTTTCCGTTTTTCAACTTGTTGTGATAATTGTAATTAATAATCGCAATTACAATCTCAAGGGAATAATCGACAATTATGATTTTTGTCAGAATCGTGCAACCCTACATTAAACATTACATTACACCAGAGTTTCCCAAACTGGGCTTAATGTAAGAAATCCAGTGAGTTTGTGAGTTGATAAAAAGCTAATAATATATTAAATCATAAAAATGTAAAATAAAAAGAAATACCCCGTGTTAGGTACTAAATTTATTTCTGTTATGCGAGTAATATGTAACCATGTAATCCATTAAAATGTATGTGTAATCTGATTATGAGCATTATAAGATGTAATATACTTTAATTACAGGTACTTAATTTTTGAAATCTAATTATTCAAGACTCACACATTTATATTTATTGAAAGGAGAAGAGAAACCAGAGACTTGTGTAAGAATTTTTTGAGTGTAAAAATATTTTAATAGAATGTCCAATTTTAAATTATATTAGACAACGGTATTATTCAGAAAATTTACTAAAAATAATTTTTTTTTTTTTAAAGTCTCTCCTGGAAGAATTTTAGAGTTTTTATCTCTGATTAAACTGAAAGATTGTATTTGATTTTTATCACTACTATTGTTGTTTCTTGTGTGTTTACATGTATATAATGAATTTCTTAAGAAAATTATATTATTGTAAATGATGTATTGAAATTATATTGTTAATGTTGCCATGAATATAGCCGTTTTTGCGGATATGGCGTTGAAACGATCCGAACAATAAACAATAAATAAACAATCCACACTAACATCATACATAAATAATAAACAAACAAACACATGAGTTATTTATAAAACAAAAAAACTGTTTCTACCCAGCACTGATAATCCCTGATCTTTACGAACAAAATAACAAAAAATTAAATTATTATTTTATAACAAAATAAAATAATGCTAGACTATAATTGCACTATATTAAATCATAGTTATAGTGTCAAAAATGGATTAATCAGTAGATCTGTTACAAAACTCATATTAATAGGTAGAAAGCTTAAAACAAATATGTAAAGATTGTGTTAAAATCTGAGAACGGCTGTATTTAGTGTGGCATCGTGTCTTTTTTCCTCAGGTGTACACTCCGTTTTGGTTGCACTGATGGCCGGTAAAGCCGAGGTTCGATACAGCCCGTCGATCATCGATCCTCAGAGAGTAGCGGAGTTTATCCGAGAGCTCGGCTTCACGGCTGCGGTCATGGAGGATTGTGACGGCTCCGATGGGATTCTGGAGCTTGTGGTTAGCTATTGCTGATTTTTGACCCATTTTCTAATCAGCACGAGTTTGAGGATGACGTGTCTGTTTTTCAAAGGTCAGAGGGATGACATGTGCCTCCTGTGTTCACAAAATTGAGTCTAACCTGATGAAGCAGAAGGGCATCCTCTATGCTTCAGTTGCCTTGGCAACTAATAAAGCCCACATCAGACATGACCCAGAAGTGACCGGCCCGAGAGATGTGATCAGATGGATAGAGGTGAATTCACTTTCATGTTCACACACATATATGTGACCCTGGAGCACAAAACCAGTCATAAGGGTCGAATTTTTTAATTGAGATTTATGCATCATCACCATGAATAAATAAGCTTTCCATTCTATGTAGGTTTGTTAGCTCGGACTATTGGCCGAGATACAATTATTAGAAAATCTGAATCTGAGGGTGCAAACACAATCCTAAAAATTGATAAATCATCTTTAAAGTTGTCCAATGAAGTTCTTAGCAATGCATATTACTGATCAAAAACTAAGTTTTGGTATATTTATGGTAGGAAATTTGCAAAATATCTTCATGGAACATGATCTTTACTTAATATCCTAATGATTTTTGGCATAAAAGAAAAATCGATAATTTTGACCCATACAATGTATTGTTGGCTATTGCTACAAAATATACCCCCCACGACTTACCACTGCTTTTGTGCTGCATGCTACACATAAATCTTAATCTGCTTGCATAGAATTTGAAATATTTCAGCAATCCGCTAACCGTGAAGTGTGATAACCAGTGATAGTTTTTGCGTGTGCGGCACCGTTTTCAGTCAGCATTCTGAATCAGTCACTTATTGAGTTGTGTGTCAGTTCATTATGTTCTGGAACAAAGCTATAAATAATATTATAGGGAACTATGAAGACTGTTCTGTAGCGTGTGTTCTGACATGTACTTCCCTTTTTTTGATGGACAGAACTTGGGATTTACAGCCTCTCTAGTGAAGAAAGATCGTTCTGGGTGTCACTTGGATCACAGCCGTGAGATCCGACAGTAAGTACATGAGCGAATAAGAGCAATGCGTTTCTGGAATGAGTTTTTAAAACATTATA